>WEDG01001109.1:0-140172 GCA_017591395.1 Schistocephalus solidus | reverse complement strand
TCATTACAACTTATTATATTTCCATTTTACACAGATTTATTCCGATAAAAAGACGTTTAGCAGAAATGCACACGTATTTCACATACCCAGAATGTAATGTGCATTTCAGAATAAGAGTACACATTGCAAGTGATAAAGGCTAGTAAATGCCTTATTGTTATACTGCTTTTGCGAAATTCTTTTGACAAAATATAATTTAATAACGCACCATGACATATTAAAGCGCATTAGACTGCTCATAGTGAGGGAATCGCACAAAGCAGAAGGCCACACTCTGCTCCCACCCTTAGAATTAGACCACCATGCACGCCAGGGATAGCGGAAGCCTATGTTAACTGCCCTTATAACGGTTATTTGTAGGTTGGAGATTTATGTTACCCCAATTCCCTTTTAAGGAATATCTGTAAACTGGGAAGATTTTGTTAAACATTAAAAAGCTGCAAGAGTCCGCTGCTGAATTTAGGACTCAGAATGTCTTTTAATGAAATTGGTTTACCTGAAATTCGATGGCGATAAGCGCGAAACCACCAAGTCATCATATTCATCCTCTTTATTAATCATAAATTTGTCAAACATAATATAAAGATATTTTCACGATCAGAATTAATTCATAGTTTTGTTAAGCTAAAGTATGCTTCTTCCATGTAAAAATCATTTCATTGATTTCTGACTTCTGCCCTTTGAATCTAAAGACTAATATTGTCAAAAGTAATTATTTTATCCTTATTTTAAGTGCGTTTTTAATAAAGAATGCCCACTATGACTCCTATTTAATAAAACTTATCGATGCTTTTGCTCTGTTCAACTTTCATACAGACACACAATGTTTCAGAATATACATTTTTCCATATTTACAATATGAATGTGCATTAACTCTACTAGAATAAAAGATGGTTTGCCGGTTAATAATAAGGCAGCCTGATGGGCTACCGGTGTATCCGTCCTCAAATAAATCACAATTATGAAATTATATATTGCACGATATTTTGGCCAGATTAATATACTCGTAGTTTGAACATGGCTGCTGCAAGTATGTTCTACTGATTACGCCTAATAAGGCAGAAATGTCCACTCCAGCCTCCGTTAATTCAATGGGAAGTGCCCATCTCCCAAAAAGATTTGCGGTAGCGTGGCTGATAAAGGTTTTGTCCGGAAAAGGCTAAACTAGAACGAGACGCGCGTATCATAATCAATTTGAGAATGATCAAAAACCGAAACATCGTTAGGGACAGAAAAGCAGAATGCGGTTGAACGATACATTTAACGTATTAAAAATCACTGAAAACAAATTTTCTGTAAAGTGAACTGACTATCAGCTTTTGCTCAACTTAACCCAAGTGAAGGAAGATTTTAAGCCACCCGTTGTACACTGCACGTTAGAGAGAGAGAGAGTTGGTCCACATGTAATGCGGGAGCCAAAACATCATGATAATACATGAAAAGTGTGAATAAAACTACTCTATTTCATGTTCTTCAGGGCAAATTGAATGCGTTCATTTAAAGTGGGCACATGTCGGGTAAACCAGTAGCCAGTCCCTTACCCAAAAATCTTTACATAGCATGTGACGGTCTAGCGTGCAAAATGGTCTTAAAAGGTGTAATTTTTGTGCGTAATGAACCACCAAGTCTTGTAAGCTGGAACATTGGCGGTAACAGACGATGAGGTGATGTGCGTATCCATCGCTTTTTAGATAGGCTGTACAACAGCGAAAAATTCAAAGAAAAGACGCATCGTAAGGGCAGCGATCATAGATCACCAGTCTTTAGAGTGGAGTAAACAAAAATGTCGCCAAAAATGTCAAATGCTATTCATCATCTTCTACTGAACGACTCTTCTCCCTTTGGCATACTATCTGGTTATTGAAGTTTAACTCCTTATGCTTGTGTTTTCTGAAATCTTTTGGTGTGGATCGAAACGAAAGAGACCATGGCATATGGGAATGTATGGGTCGAGGTCCTTTTCACATAGCTGCAGGATACGTATGAGAGCGTAGGTGTTTAAAATTTTAAAGCTTCCGGCAAAGCATATACACGATTGAAAAAACCTCTTATTTTGGTCAGTTTGTCAAAAAAACAAAATTAGATCTAAAAATGTAAATATAATACAGCCAGACATATAAGAAATATCAGTTGAACAATTATCTGAAAATGTAGAATAATTTTTTTATACTTATGGGATACCATGATTTACCTCACAGGTTACTTAAAAAAAGTTTCATTCTTTACAAAAGCATATGTTACCTGCAATTATAACCGTCATTTGTACGTTCTTTATTTGTATTTCCCCAATCCTATTTTAAATTATTTCTGTTAATTGGTCAGATTTAATATAATATTTAAAAAATGTAAGAGTACCCCGTTAAATTTGTGAGTGAGCCGCGTTTTTATGAAAAAAAGCCTTTTTTCAGCCATATAGTAGTCCTCTGCAGAAGAACGTTACTTCTTCATTTGACATACTTCATGAGAATCGTACTTTCACTACCTTCAGCCAGTGACTATTTTGTGATATCTTTTGGTGGTATATGAAAGGCAGGTGAGCTAGGCAACTGGGAATTTTTGGTGCGCAGTCATAACAGGACCTTTTTCTTTCATAGGTGCAGAAATGGCATGCCAGTGGATGTGTTGGCAATGATTGTAGATGGTAATTCATAGGTCCTAAAATTATTAAACCATTCAGGATCATTTCAAGTTTATTCAGTGTATAAAGATCGTGGAATGCCTGAAGTTATTCGGAAATCCCTCAGGAATTTCTGGTAAGTCAACACGGAATAATATACAGACGCAAATTGCGTAAAACTATACAATGTCCTTCACCACAGCATAGACGAGATATACCCTTGAAAAATATTGAATTTTCCGCAGGCTTCATTTAAACCTTTCAATACGAATAGCAGATTTAAGTAAAGATTTATTAACTATGTACAACAAGGGATTGCTGCATTCGAGAGTCTCATTATTAAGGTATACAAAGCTCATCATGGATATAATTTTAATTCCAAACATCCACCGCATGTGGCAAAATGCGAAGAATAACAGATAAACATTGGATTTTCATGCTATTGTTTCCTGCAAATGTGAAGCTCGGTACTTTTTTAAAGAAGACCAGTGCATGGTGAACAACAGCATAGATTTCATAATACTTTACATGGTATTTTTCAAGGAAAAAGGGTTATAAATCGACTTTATAACGGAGAAAGACGAGTAAAAGCTACCTTTCTTTAAAATCCTTGTGTGCTTATCTAATTTTTTTAGTAACTGGAAACACGCCAGGATCCTTTTCAAGGAGGTCTGTTTTGTTGTAGGACTGAGCTCTGGTACGTTTCCCCATTATTTATGTGTGACTCGTTATTCAGTGATGACACATTACAATTGCTCATACGTGCATAGCGTTTAAAAATAATGTAACAGCAGCAATATAAATTTCTTGAAAACCTTCTTTGTTTGCACACCAATTAAAGGGGTCAAAAATAAAATATGTCATTTTTATTTAAGAGATGCAAGCAAACATTTTCGTTCGAAAAAAATTCTTGCCGCGGTTATGGTCCATTGGTCAAATTAATTGACGCTAGCAGTTACCCTCCGCTTTGTAGTGGGACCTCAAGTGGTGCGTGAAGTCGTTATTCTTGATGCGCCTGTGGAGAAACCGAATCTGTGCATACGTAGAGTCCTCTCGAGCGGCAAGGGATTACCATCATTGGGCCGAGCAGAGCACGGAGCGCCCTAATAAATTGTCAATAATAAAATAAAAGCTACCTTTCTTTAAAATCCTTGTGTGCTTATCTAATTTTTTATTAACTGGGAACACGCCAGGATCCTTTTCAAGGAGGTCTGTTTTGTTGTAGGACTGAGCTCTGGTACGTTTCCCCATTATTTATGTGTGACTCGTTATTCAGTGATGACACATTACAATTGCTCATACGTGCATAGCGTTTAAAAATAATGTAACAGCAGCAATATAAATTTCTTGAAAACCTTCTTTGTTTGCACACCAATTAAAGGGGTCAAAATAAACATGTCATTTTATTTAAGAGATGCAAGAAAACATTTTCGTTCCGGAAAATTCTTGCCGCGGTTATGTGTCCATTGGTCAAATTAATTGACGCCTAGCAGTTACCTCCGCTTTGTGTGGGACCTCAAGTGGTGCGTGAAGTCGTTATTCTTGATGCGCCTGTGGAGAAACCGAATCTGTGCATACGTAGAGTCCTCTCGAGCGGCAAGGGATTACCATCATTGGGCCGAGCAGAGCACGGAGCGCCCTAATAAATTGTCAATAAAAATGGACAACGACCCACATAACAGTCATCGAGCAATCAATATACGAGAGAACATACACCCTTGAAAAATGGTCAGCCGTTTCTTGCCCTACTTAGAGAGTAGCATGGTGACTGTTTCCTATAAATAACGCATAACTCCTGTATAAGACTTAACCGTATCTTATACTGTTCCTCACGATTGATTTCAGTTGTAATCCAAAAGTTCTGTCGAAAAAGTTATAATCCAGCCATTACGCCTACCACTGCTTAATCCACGGGCTATAAACGTTAATGAATGCACATTTTATAGACTTTGAAATCGGTTCTTGAACGCTTAGCTAACTGCAAAGAGACTATGACCTCTTGGTCTGCGCTTTGATCTTCCAAACGAGACACGCTAGGAGCCAAACCATGCTAGTTTTTTAAGTAGAAAAACAGTGATGACGATGGTTAGTTTAGCTTTATTTGCATTCGTAAGCCATTTAAACAAGATCGGATTAATTACATCAAACGATACTCAAAATCTCCACCTTTTGCCTAGCAGGTTAAACCTTTACACCATTGAGGCACTGACTTATGACCCGAAAGATGACATTCGGTTGATAAATGCTCATCAAATAGATTACAGAAATCGCTCCTACCCATCTTCCCAAAGGCTCTCTCCCATACACCGCAGGTGGACACGCAGTTATTTAGGGAGATGAACCCTGCCGACAAAAGGTAGGCAGTCCTAAGTGAACAGGTCTCTGTAATAAGACGTTACTGCCTAGACAAACGCAGAAGTAGAGCTGTGTGTATTTTTTAACATATTAAAATTTCCCACAAGAGTGTTTTTGGCCTTGCAGTTGATTAAAAGCTTCGGTCACTCATTTAAACTGCAACCAAACCTTTACTATCATTACCGTTATATCTGAACCCTCGGTTGAGTTAAACTTTTAAATTCCAAGTTTGCCATTTGCTGACATTTTCAAGGAATATCCGTCCCCCACCAAACATTGTTAGTTTATCGAGCAAGTTCAGTACATAGGTTTACATCACTTCGTTTCCACAGGGCAACCGTTGCACGCACATTAACGCAGGTTACATTTAGAAAAGCAAAGTATTGCTACTAATGACTTAGAGCGAAGGCTAATTTTGGGGAATAGTCGCCCTCCTTACTTCTCAGGGTACTCTCCACTTCACATGGACCCCAAAAAATCAGCCATTGATTGGAGGCCCTCTGGTAATTATCATGCGTTGGAACAGAACAACCATCCCAATCGGTATCCCATCTATCATATTCACGATTTTTCTTCCATAATTGCTGTAACGACCGTTTCCCCCAAGATAGAACTGGTTAGCGCATATCATCGCATACCCGTTGCTGACGAAAACATCCCAAGACTGCCATTACAACTCCTTTTAGCTTGTTTGACTTTCCGCACATGCCTTTCGGTTTGAGTAACGTTGCCCAATTCTTCCACTAGTTTATTGATGAGGTCATGTGCGGTCTTTCGTTGACGTTTGTCTTTATTGACGACATAATGGTCACAGGCCCTTCACTAACAGGCCATGAATAAAAATTGCGCCAAGTTTTCGATTATTTTCAGCAATATGGCATGCAATTAAACGTCGATAAATGCCATTTTTGAGTTAATCATCTTGCTTTCATCGGTCATCATGTCGACCAGCATGGCAAATCACCACTTAAGGATAAGGTGCAAAGCGTTCTATCTTTTCCAGCTCCAAAGACCCTTTCACAACTGTGACGTTTCATAAAACTAATAAATTTCTTCCAGCGTTTCATTCCCAACCGTATCACCTCTGCATACACATTAAACGGATAAAATACTATTTATTACGATGCGCTCGCGTTAGAATCCAAAAGGTCAGGTAAACAAATGTTTTTGTCCCAACAATCGCGCCTTACACTTCTCAATCCACAGGATATCAACGATACTCAAGGCAGATTTTTATGGACTTGAAATCGGTTCCTGAAAATTCAGCTCGCACACGAGATACACCAGCAGCCAAACAAGGCTTCTTTAATCAAAGAATGACCAGTGACAAGAAATAATGAGGAGGCTACAATTACCTCAAAATGAAAGCGATAGGCAACGCATCATTTCACAACAAATTCTGCAAGCTGCTAATCCAAAGTTATTCAGATGAACTGATGTAACGCCACAAAGCTTCATTCGAAAAAGCCGATGTCAAACCTGCTAACGTTATTGTCGCATTAAAATCGGTAATCAATCCAACAAACGCGACAAAGGAGAATTAGAGGATTAGCCAACACCATGTGTCGTCTCTCCAAATGGCTCATAAATCGCACGAAATACTCCCAATTGTCCAAGGTGATGCATTAATGGAATTGAAGGCCAACAAAGACATCGTTATTATATCCGCGGACATTGAGCGTTCCACCGTCATATTGAACATCACACACAACCTACAGCCAGCTGAAGAATAACTGGAGGATCACCAGTTTTATGTCCCATGCGAAAAAAAACTCGTACAAACGCAGACACATTAAACTAAATTTGATGCTTTTGGAATTGGGGCACTCGGGTGCAATACCGCGCGACTGACGAACATATGGTAAGATCCGAAGACACCGCCTTGCCCCAGTTCAATGGCCTTTCCAAGGTACACAAGGAGGATAATTCTATCCAACGCATCTACCTCTGAAATGCACTCCAACGTACGGACTGGCAAAGTGACTGTTTCAGCACCTCAAATATATCACTGCTGGTTATGATATCCCAATCCGCTCTTCAACACAATTCTTGGAAAAATGTAAAGACATCGGCATTCATTCAAGTGACGCCATGGTTTCTTTTAAGATCACGTCCATTTTTATTTCTTTTTTGCATGACCTGCCAGTTTGAAACTGTTTAAATTTTTCTATGAAGCAAATAAGATGAAACCTAGAATCCACTCGGACCCGTTCGTGTTCTTTATCTCTTGAATTTCTGTCTGAGTCCGTAGGTCAATTTTGTCAAATTAAATAAATGAGACGGTCCTATAACGTTTGGAGTCACTAATCATTTAACCACCCTGGAAAAGAACTTCTGGGCTTAGTTAGTTGATGACATCTTCGGCCTTATTGAAGGGGTTCAGATGCTTAAGTTATAGGATCATCTTAAAAGAATCTTCCTTGACATAAATGTTACAATGAAGGAGAAAGAAAATAAAAAGTTGACCTTCCTTTACGACGTTTTTCGTCAAAAAGATTGTGGTGCATCGTGCAAAGCTTTTATACGAAAGTTTTTCTATTATAGGATGAAAGAAGTTTAAAATGCTACGTTGGAGGATTTCGTTCTATCCACATCCATCGATGCTTCAACACTTAATATTATTTTTTTTTCTTGTACGGACCCTGATGCCTACACCCTTCGTCTTAACGTTTGCTTAACTTAGCAGGTAAAGGTTGTTAAATTACTACCATAATGATTGGTTATTTTACAACAATGAATCGTTGATCGACATTCATTTGTCAAATTTATTCCCAGTTACAACTCGGAAAAAAACCCGTATGGCGTGTTTTCATGACATACACAGTCAATCCAAATGATATCATTCCCAACAATTTAGATCTGTATATGTTTTCTTCTTGGATTATGCGACGTTGTGTAGAAATGAATCTTTTAATGTTGACTGTGCAAGTGGTCGTTAGTAAGCCAGTTTAGTTTTGATATTTCCTTTATATTTAGTAATAAATAGTTAAAGTTATACCGCTTCTTATAAAAATAGAGATATCCAATGTGTGGAACTAAATTTATATCGAAGAAACAGTGTCTTAATTATTTAATATTTAAAGGGCATTGCTTTTGTTGAAACTAATCTATAACAATTGAAAATTGCTGTGTACCTGGGCAGAACTATTTACTGGCAATTGCACACTGACTTAAAAATAGAATGAAAAAGGTATCATGTGCATTTGATTAAGAATCTATGAAGGAGACGCCAGTTAGCTTTCTTAAACTTTAACTGTTACTAAAGGCAGATCATTCATTTGACAAAACTCAATTTAGCTCCAATGCTGAAATGCGAGTAGGGGCACTGACTGTCTTGTTAACTAACGAAAATGCGATTACATGAGAAAACTGAGTATCAAACGCGCTTAAATATGTTGAAGTTTGGACTCCCAAAATTAAATGAATTTTTCGTCTTCAGTGTTGTATTTGTTTTCAAGGAAAAGCCAATTTTTACAGATGCTTTAAAGTTATTTTTTTAGCAGTGATAAAGAAACATTACTTATGCAGGTGAATAGATGGCGATAAAAGTAAATGTTGAGCAGAATAATTGACAAGAACTGGGTGGATGAGGAGTAACAAACATGAGGCATCCATGAGCACATTTCTTCTTCAAACATTAAGGCATTTAGAATCCAGCGTTTGCTTAATGGATATGATTATTTGAACCTTAAATAGTATTAAAAAGAGAATAATCATTAAAATAACATAGAACAAACCCGGTGGAACTATAAATAAAACGAATTGAGAAAAATAGAAACAAAATCATGTTTCAACTTTTAAGAATCTCTGGAAATGAAATGGCTGACAGAGGTGCCATCAGCTATTTTCTGTTACATATGAAAAACGAAATTTTGACGGCTGAGCACAATTAATCTTTTAAGGCTTAAA
Organism: Schistocephalus solidus; assembly: GCA_017591395.1. NCBI lineage: Eukaryota > Metazoa > Platyhelminthes > Cestoda > Diphyllobothriidea > Diphyllobothriidae > Schistocephalus > Schistocephalus solidus. Next base: position 131,291 of record WEDG01001109.1, on the reverse strand, counting down.
TCGAGCAGAATTTTCAAGGATCATATTATTTTCCATTAATCATAATGCACAATGATAAACTTAAATACAAGTTTGACGGATGATTTTCTTTCACACAATTTCAATTTCTTAGATCACTGTATGGTGGAATGAATCACATGCAGACGGTTCAATATGGACTGAAAAAAGCTCGTCTAAGAGGTCAATAGCTTCCTGGCTATCAGCGTTTTGACAGCAACTGTTAAACTTTTAAATGTGTTTCAGATGGAATGGGTTTTTAAGTCATTGTGTGCTTTGGATAAAGTATACAATTTTACTTTGTTTTCCTAATATTTTTGCTAATGCAGTATTTAATTTAAACTGTCACAGCTCACATTAATTTGATTTATACTTGATTTGATTTCTACTTGATTTGATTTGTACTTAGATTTATAATTCGAAATTTTAAAAAAGGGTTTGGCTTAAGCAGCCACTACTGAGAAACTCTGTTTTTAGTTTATTAATAATAAGGGAATACAGAGAATTTGGATGCCACATAGATTTGAATTTGCGAATGTCAGCAAAAATGACGTCACATTAAGATATAGCTAGTAAACACATAAACAAGGTTTAATTAATGTCATATTTTCGATGCATGCAGGTGACAGGATTCAACAATTAACACGTATTGGTGAAGGGGTAACAAAGGTACCAAAGTAGGCTGTAATGCTTCTAAATTATTTTGATTAAAGCAATCAGAGTTTATGGTATTGAGGAATCAAAAGGGTAGTAAGAACAAATCACAGCATCGGCTAACTGTATGCAATGCACACCACTTTACGTAAAATCCTCGACTTAATTTTAATATAGTGGCACAGGTTAGGGATTTCAAATAAACATGTTTATTAAATTAACATATTCCGGTGGTATATTTCCTGAGTTTACTATAGCAAATCTCATATGATTAAGATAGAACACAAACGAAGAAAATATTCGCTGATATACTTAAGGTATTTACACTTCATTTCAGAGACAGTATCGTTTGCTCTACAGTTATGGTAGAAATATCAAAAAAACTAACCTTAAAACTAGTCAGCGTTTCACGAACGATCATTTTTGTGGGCCAAGATTTCCTTGATCTTATCCTGATACAGTGCACTAAGCTATTTTCACTTTCATCCTGGATCAGGAACTAAACTTTACATTTGACATGATCGCAATAAACTTAATGCATTTTGTCAACACCTTGTTGCCTTGTGTGCTGGGGGTTTTGAATAGGCGATCCATCATACTCTACATAGATTCAGATAAATTAAAATGGCAATTTTGACGTGAGATATGGTTCATTGCTTTTCAATAATTTTAACGGGTAAAGATTATAGTTCAATACGCGTAACCGGTCCATTGCTGTAATCATTTTTACATTTCATTACTTTGATGCTAAAGCTAGCTCTTGGCCGATTGAAAATTACAGCGCATTTGTAAAACTTTCTACTCATGGTCACATCTGAAATTCCCTTAATACAAGAAATGCCATGGCAGTCGTTTATAGGCTCTAGATTCTGCTGGAATTAAATAGCCTGCTGAGCATATTCTAAATGAAGAATCACTAAATTTTTGACAATCAACCATCTGTTCAAGTAGATTAATACACCGTGAGTGGGAGGTTACTTAATAAGAAAACTTTACAGGTCAGCCTTAAGTACCACTACGATAGCAGAACCTATCACGTTTCCTGATATATATTCACATCAAACCTTTTTGCGTTATATAACAGTTATTACAAAATTTTTGAGTTAAATTATTTTATAATTGTTTTTCTGATACCCTGTAGTGTAACACGGAGAAATCCACTTGTACAACGTCCATAGTATGTCAGCTTTTTTAATTTACACTGTCATTGAATTCAATTGGAAGCTTTAAGGTTTTGCCTATATTTCCCTTTTATGAAACTTAACTGAACTGAACAAGGAAGTGAACCAGGATTTCTTCTAGCTTTATCCAATGAAATCACAAGTCTTCAGGTTCATGAACGGTTCCTAAAAATAAGGTTGTGGGATCACCTTTTAAACATTGATTTTGTCAAAAGACTAATAAGAAAGTTAATGTGTAGTAGTCGACATCTGTGAAACACTTATTTAATGAAAATTTCGCAGAGCATATAATCTGGCCAGGAACATGTTGGCAGGTGCCATTTTGCCACCCTTTATTTACTGATCAAATCATGGTTTTTCGTACATCTTCGGGTCTTTGAGGTGTTGATTGGAAATGTCAATGTCATTGTCCTTTTTAAAGTATTTTACCGTCATTTTTATCGCCTCTTTCCAACACCCTAACTATGGAAAGAATCAATTTGACGGGATGTCTGTCAGCGTCAGGTTAATAAAATTTGGGTATTTGCAGGGTTTGTTTGTTAAATTTTTTTGTTCTATTAAAATTTTGTGTGTAATGTCGCGTCGTTAAGCGAGTAACTGAGTCACATCGAGGCTTAACATCTTCTAGACAACAGAAAGAAAACCTTGTTTTCAAAACATATGTCAGCAAATTCATAAGGTTATTCATTAATTTCTTCGTGCTGCTGGAGATATTTGACATAAATCGTCTGTTTAGACTAATGTGCCTCCATTGAAAGGTTGTGATGCACTCCAAAACCATAAGATCATTACCTTCTTCAGACGTTTTTGTCCTTGTTTTTGCTCCAGGCATATGCCAGAATCCAGAGGTCGTCTGTGTAAAAATTGTGAAGACATAATCTGTTGAAGGTGACAGATTTTGAATTTTGATATGTGTGCTATAGGAATCCTGTGCGTTTTTGTAATCGGAGTTCGTTACGATTTTGTATGTTTTGGAGACATCGTCTAACTCTGCAGGTGCCGTCCAACTTACAAGTACACTTCTTGAACTGATTGGTTTGGAGGTGGCATTACTCGGGTTATACTGGTCTTCACACATCATAGAAATATGAAATGACCGATCATTAATGAAAAGAAAATAGCTGTGTCATATATAAAATAATGTTTTGAAATCATCGACCAGACAATTTCATTAAGAGACTGAAAATGGGACATGACTAAAAGCGTATTTGACTTTGTCTCACAGGTTTTTTTAGTTTTTTTTTCGTTGCCTTATCATTTCACACGTTACAGGCTTAATTTAATTCAAACAAAATGCTCAATAAGAATTGCATTTTATAATTCCGTATAATTTGCTCATCAGTGTTTTAAACAAATTAAAATTTTGAAAAACACTATTTTGTCTCAGTGCCCACATACAATATTGTTTTTATTTGTTTCTGCACGCCAAAACCATATCCTCTCATATTTCAATGTCAATGAAACCTTGTGACATTTGTCTCAATTATAACATATTTTTGTACATTTTCTGACTTTAAGCACTTTATCAGAGACACTTTAGATAATCTTTGTTACTTAAATTAATAATCGTAAGGTCAAACAATAAATATTAACGATATTTGCTGATCCGGTTAGATTATTAAGGGTAATAAGAAAATGGTGCTTATAAACATAAAAGGCACTGATTAATACAAATGCACAATAAAAAATACCTCTACTCCATGTGGTTGCCTCTACATATGCAGAAAATCCATAGAAGGTACCATCGGTCAGTTTCGACTGAACTCGAAATTTGTACGCTGTCATTGGTAAAAGATTTTGGATGGAGACTTTCGTTTCGTTTACATTATAAGATATGCGATCATCCGAAATGCATTGAACTTGGTAAGTATTAGTTTGAAGGCTAGCAGCTTTTGCCGCAGTCCACTGCAAATCAATGCGGTTAGAACTAACGACCATTGCGTTGAGGTTGGTTGCCAGAGGGCTGTCTGATAAACAACAGTAAAAAACGCGAATTAACTTAACTGATCATCGGAATAAAATATATGGAATAATTGATAACAGAGCAATGATTTTTAGGCAACAGACGTTTTCGATGCTTTGGCAAATTCACCAAGCATTTAACAAAGAAAATTTATAATTTATAAAATAATTATTTAATGTGGATTTTCAAGTCTGCCTAAATATTAATCTTAATCCTTGCAGCTTTTCTAAGACATTTTTACAGACAAATTGTTGATTTAAATACAAAGAAATTACCTGCATTAAATGTTCGCCCTCGTGCGTCTTCAGCAGCAGTCATTTCAGTTCCATCGTTGAATATAACCATTAATTGGAATGTGTATATTGTGTCTGGTTGAAGACTGCTTATTTCTATGGACATTTCATCTGTTATTATTTGCGGCACCTGAGCCGGCGTTGTGATGAGCATGAAGCGGTAATTCCACGTAGACAGTTGACGGATGAGCTTCCATTGAACCAGCATTGTATACGGGCATTGACTTATCACGGTTAATTTGTGTGAATATTCCATTTCTGAACGCAAAATATATCATAATTGTGAACAAATGCATTTCTTTAAATTCTGCAGGATGTCTAAAAAGGCTTTTTTTCATGTACTCCACAGCATCAGAAACATTTTTTCAACACTTGCCTTGGCTCGCACATATAATGCGTTTCAGAAATATTTAAAAAAACGTTTGTCACACACGATTTTATAATTGTTTTTACAGCACTTCGCATAATGAAGAGTTTATGACTGTTTCGGAGCAGGTGATCTTTTGAGTTACAGTGTGTATTTGAACTTTGTGACTGAAACTATAAAGGCATGCATTATTAATGTGAATCCATATCCAAATGTTACTTAATACTGAAATGACTACTGCTCAAACCTCTGCGGAGAAAATAAAAATGTCATCAAGATTTAAAAATCTTTGAATATGCGGTTCTCACAGCTCGCCGTCAGACACAGTACTTATGTGTCAAAAAAAGTTAAAAAATATGTTGTTCTTAACATTTATAGCTTAAAGCGATTGCCCTGGGACTTTGTTAGGTTGCGCATTATTATCGGCAAAATTGTCTATTTAACTTATATTTAAAAAAGTCATATTTATGCGGCATTCAAGATGATATGCAAAGAAATGCCGAGTCCACAGTTAGAAAAATCCTCAATTTATTTATATTCGAAGCTCAAGGTTGCAGCTTTTTTACGCTATAAAATTATAAAGGAACATAAGCTTGATTTCCGAGGTAGTTACTTTAAAAAATTACGATAGGTTTTTCCAATGTCTGAACTATTCATGCTATATCATCTGTGTCAATGTAGGATTTTCCTTCTTAAATGTCAATTGCCGACACAGTGAAAAGCCATGATTATTAAACACAGCTGTTTCCTAGGTATATGTGAAAGGATTTCATGCCCTTTCTTGTATTTGTTCATTATTCGCCAGATTTACTCATGTTGCATCACGTTTTTTTTATACAAACACAATATGTATTTGTCACGCTGTTAGTTTATTTCGCATTTAATCATTTATATTAAAGTAAATTTCAGGCAATTGATCGAATTAGACCTACCTTTAAATTTGTAAGGGTGTGTGGCTGGGCTTATTTAAAGACACACATAGATCCACACAATTATATAAGAATACATCTGACAACGACATTACATACTTAAATAATAGACAAGAAGAATATGTAAGGTTTTTTCAACGCGACGAAAATAGAAGCGAAACCACTATTGTGGCTTCTTTGCTAAAAAAAAGAAAATTCTGCATTTGCACACGCTTATTAAAATCATTAATAAGAAAGGAGGCGTTACTTCTGGGTTACATTTTCAAAAAACGAACTGGAGGCCAAAGACCTTACTGATTAAAAAAGCACTCATGATGCTGTTTGCGTAAAAATTAATAAGGCCATCTCTGCAGAAAGATTTTTTCATCTAAGATTGAACAATTATGCTTACGAATCTCATTTTAAAACCTGAAACTGGTAAGTATGGCTTGTTATTTCATCCTCTTTGTATTGCACTGTCATCTATGCAAAATTGAAGGTTTTAGTGCCAGACGTTTAGCTTCAATTCATGCTGCTTCATCTAAGACATTTTCGTGCATCACTTTTGACGTTTATGTTGTGCATTATATGGCCGCTAGATAAAATATGACATTGCGAAATGCGGGTGCAAAATTATCTTTCATTTACAAACTAACACACTTGACAAAGGCTGCCGTAAAAGTTTCAACGTGTTGCTTAAATAGGATGTTTCTAAATTTGTTAACTTAATAATCGATGTAGTTTGTAATTTGACGTATTTGGTAAATGGAACTTACTTTCTTTCATAGAATGTATCGGTAGACGCTCTGGTAGTTCACCTATATAAAAAAAATTGATGAAACTTTATTAAATTGTGAAAAAGCTAATATTTTTTCACTGTAAAAGTAAAGAAAGAATGTTACACTGTCGTGGTACAAGCATCATACAATATTGGATAATTAAATGAAAAAAATTAAAATATAATTGTACATATATTGTTAGGCAGTCCTATTTCTTAAGAAGAAAAATGAGAGTTAAAAATCAAGCGAATAACCTTTTGGAAGTGCGGATCCTCTCGTGTACGCAATGGGAATCCATACGGTGTTTTGAATTAAGATCACTGTAAACTCATATGACTTCTCGGGGTTAGTTCGGCTATTGTTACGAATAGATCGAATGTGTTTAGAGGTTCAACGTCCGCTGGCTTAATGATGACTTTGAAAACTTGATCACCAATGAGCTTGTCACAATACCAGTATAGTCTTATTGTCTCCGCTTCTTCAGAAACCGCGTTTGCTTTACATGTGTATTCAGCATCTGCAGGCATAATGAAATGCATAAGAAACTCAAAAAAGATTTGATTTTACACATAGAAAAGACCTAGGGTTTTACAAATAATTTTCACTTACTGGATATACATACAAACAATTAAGAAAAATTATTGGATATCCTTGCAAACAAAAGATGCATTACTTTGAATAATTTAATTTACAATCCACGATTTTCATTGCATTGTCTTACTCCGGATTCATAAGATTAAAAATGTTATCAGACCATTGGGCTCCTAATATTTGCAGCTACCACCATTTATTCATTTTTTCGTCTTAATACAATCTTTGAAATTGTTTCGTTCAATAAATATTTTAAAATAACAAAAGTTTAAAAATAAATAAAGAATTATTATTTTCGTCACCTGCTTTAAAAAAGCCTCTTTAATAAAATCTATTAGAATACTTTAAGAGCAAGGCATGAGCATCTCCTTCGTATGGCCTTCGGCCCAACAAGAACACCATATATGCTTACGTTTTTAACTATAATACCGCCCTTTTGTAAAAATTCGCACATTTGCATAGTGCCAGAGTATAATGGTTCAGGGACGGTGTTTTGTTATAAAGTAAGTTTATCGTGCTAGTAGACATGCACTGTGGCTACCGCACTCACTTTTTCGACACCACTAGCGCCCGGAGTCAGGACAAATCCATTAGACCGCAGTCAAGAGACAGTGGTGGTGGCTGTTGCGGCTGGATCTGTCCCAAGGCCTGACGCAAAACCTTGCCCGCATCCCACGGAGAAGGAATGCCGTGAAGATCCAACTAGGAAGCAGCATTTTCAGTTTGACTCACAGCCTGCCAGTCAGGCACACCGTAAAGAGCACACACTGGGTTGACCGTGCGGTCTTAGGTATCACGTCAGTTTGCACAATTCAAAGCAGGTGCATCAAATGCATCGTGACAGATTTAAGTGCGTCAGATTGTTTATAGGAAGGCACTCGCTCTAAGCCATCGAAAAAAAATTTCTTTCTACCCATAGAATTAGCCCACCATCCGATCTGGTCTGTAGTATGATGGGTTAGTCACCCAGTAAGGGCAGCATGTATGGTTCCATGTAATTCATATGCAAAGTGTGTTTTCCGAAATTGGTAATGATTAAGCCATGCCAAAATGAACGTGCAATGTGGTCCATTAAAGAAGATGCGCAATGCCACTGCAGTGACAATACTTTTTGCAGTTCATGTCTATTTCAGTAAAATTTATAATATTTCCATTAAACACCGATTTATTTTGATAAAAATTTGATTTGCAGAAAGACACATGTATTTTACTGTTACATCCTAGTGAAGGGATTATTGTTCTTCTGCTTTGACTAATTTCTTAATACCAAAAACATTTTTTCGTCGAAAATCATTCAAAAACCTTTTAAAACGCTAATTTTTTTGTTTAAATTTTGAGAGGTGCATTTTTTGTAAATTATGCAGTTATGGCCTTTTTAAAGTACTGATCGTTTTCAAGGAAAAACAACGCGTTGTCTAGACATCTTACGCTATCGGCTTTAGGAAATGCTACAGGAAGCTGGCATGCAGCATAAGAAAGTAAAATGCTAGGATAAAGTTGATTGTCCTGTTTTCTACTGCAAATTAAGCTGCCTTAAATTAATAAGTGATACAAATGTAATTAAAATAAATACTTAAGATAAACGCATGCAAGATATTTATTCTACATTTTATGTGTTTTTAGCGGCTTGATGTAGCTTGATATATGCTTCATGCTATAACTGCTTTCGGAACAATAAGACAAATAAATTCATTAAAATATTCACCCTGACATAGAGGTTTTATTCAAGGCTTATATTTGGAGATCGGCGAACCATTTGCAGCCCGTGCGCATGCCAACGTTTTCTTTTCTACTTTCATATGTATACTATTATGTCGTTAACAGTTGCGATCACAAAACAATCCTCCTTCAATTGCAACGTATGTCCCGAGTATTATAAAATTAATTCAAACATTAAATAAACTAACTCATCATTTCAATATACAGCGAGGATAATTCATTCATATCAGACGTACGAATTAACTTTTTCTTTGTTCTTACTCTTTGCAAATACAACAACTACTTATGCCTTATGTCATTTTCACGCTTACTGATTTTCTAAACGACTAGAGGGGCCTTAACGAAGTTGCCATTTCTACGCTTCATTGGTAATGTTTTGATGTATCATGCACTTGTTGAAAGTGGTCGATTAAATATTGCATTGTGCTGGCCATTTGATCATCCTCGGATTTTTTATCTATCAAAGGCAACTTTTAAAATTATTTGAATATACTTTTTATCGATAGAAAAAAAAACAAAACGTTAATATCCAACCGCTGACTTAAATGACATTGTGTCAATAAACTGTGCATATTGTATAATTAAATTTCAGCAATTTTTAAAAAAGTATTTAAGAAGTATGAGCAAACAGCTTATTAACTGTATTTGGAGCAAAGTAAATTAAATTAGTAACGTACTTTCTGCTGCGTTGAATCCATGCGTCAAAAAAATACCGATGAAAACGATGAGGACTTTGGAGGACATAACGATAAGAATAAACTGCTTAGAGTGGTGCTATTTGACAGCCAATTGACTGCTCTTTATATACCTTTTGCCTGAAAATTATGAGTCACAATTCTGTGGGATTTAACCTGTTATTGCAGGTGATACTTTTAAAATGTTTCATGTTCTAGTATGCAAAACCACAACAACTTGCAATGTCTGCAGATACAATTTAGTGCATGACGTGGCCTTTTAACTGTGCAACTGATATCAGCTGATAAAAACGGAAACTAAATTAATCAGAAAAAAAGGCATTTTTTAATTAATGTTAAATATATGAACATGCTCATAAAAGATTTTTTGTTAAAAGGAAGGTAAAACGCATCATTACAGATACAAGTGCATCAGAATGTTCATTGTGGGAAAATCGCACCAAGCCGTAGACCAGGATTTTTTTCCTTCTCTTAGAATCAGACCATCATCTGAGCCATGCATAACGAAAGCGTTTGCTAACTGCCCTTATAAGGTCATTTGTAGAATCATTACTTATGTAATATGAACTTCATTTTCAACAATTTGTGTAAACTGGTAAGATTTTATTAAAAATTATCAAAGCTTTAAGAGTACGCTGCTAAATAAAGGACTCAGGATTTTTTTACATGAAATCGGTTTTCCTGATATAAGATGGCAAAAAGCGCGTAATCGCTTATTCGTAGATTGTATGCCTTAAATTACTCTTGAATTTGTCAAACATAATAAAAAGATAAATTCGTGATCCAATTAAATATAATTTTTTGTTAAGTTTACGTCTGCTTCCTCGATAAGGAATTAATGTCATCGATTTTTTTACTTACGCACTCTGCACCCTTAGACTGAAATGGAAAAAGTTATTATTTTATCCTAATTTTGAGTGCATTCTTACATAATAATGCCCACCAAAACTCCTATGTTATAAAAGTAAAGGATTATTTTGCCCTATTCAACTACCCCGCAGACTGACAATGATTCAGAACGCACATATTTCCATGTATGCATTATAATTCCGCAGAAACGCTTCTAAAATGAAAGATGGTTGCCTGATTTTTAATTATTCGGCAGCCTGACGTGCAACATCAAAATCGTCTTTGGAAAAACCACAATTATTTTCATATCTCATGCAGGACGTTTTGCTGAGATTTTGTTACACTTACTGCAACCTGACTGCGGCCATTTCGTTTTGCTGATTTCGGCTAATAGGGCAGACATGTCCACGTCAGTCTATGAAAAACTCCATGGGCAGTGCGAATCTCCCAAAAGGACTCGTGCTAGCATGGCTGATGAAGGTTTTATCGGGTGAAGCTTAACAAGAACGAGACATGCACGTTCCAAAATTAATATGTGAGCTTTCAGAAACAGAAATATTGTAAAGAAACGAAAAACAGAACGCGGTGAAGTGTGTTTAAAGGATAAAGTTAACGTGTTACAAATCACTAAAAAAAGAATAAATACATATATATTTAAATTTTAGCAATCTCAATTCGCAGAAACACCACTAGATTTGAACACTTTGGGCCATTTAAAATAATAGGCATACTCAAAGGCGAAGGGTTAAGAAGTTCCCAAAAACACCAAACATTTTTTTTCATATCTGTAGCAGGATATTTCCTGAGATTTTGATACTCCTTTTTTGATGTAGGAGATGCCAGGCAAGGATAAACGATGAACGGGACCTGTAATTACCGTTATCGATAAGTGAGTGCACAGAGGCAGGATACGCGTTCCCCACATAGGAAACGAAATTAAAGTAACACGTGGTGAAGTGGGGTTTAATGTTCAATGTATTTTATTAAAAAATTAACCGAGGCATGAATGTCTGCTTTGTGTAATGACTAAATCGTTTTGTTGTCTGCAAGCCAAACAGCAGTTAATTTGATTATGCTTATTTTATTAGGCGAGGGAAAATGAAATGATAAACGTCACACTCGTACGCCAGATGTTTCAGGATAGGAGTCATGAAAAACTGCAAAATGATATTTTTGACAGGAAGATTTAATTAGTCCATTAGAAGTGCGCATATGACACCTCAACCACTAGCCACAGGACATCAAACATTTTTTCAGCTCAGAAAATCAACGGAATTTGAACTGAAAATGTAAATTTAAGAAATGGATCTAAAGGAGCAGGTTTATTCGGAAAATTGACTAAAAATTTATAATTATTTATTATGCCTTGTTAAATATGCCCTTGGTTTGCATTTGAATGCCCTTGGTATGCATCCGAATGAACTTATGTGTGTTCGAATTCCTTATATTTAAAACTTGTTGGACCTTATAAAAGACTTTTTATCTCATTCAAATATACGAGCCGAAAAACTGAGACCCAAGGAGTCTTTTATGTCATTAAATTACAAGTGATAACAAATATTTGCAAGCGTCACTTATAAGTTATCAAAGTCAAAGTGCAAATTACTCATCACATTTTAAACACAATATAAGGATAGAAACCTGATCGTTATTTTTTAAAGCAAATGTCTGTTTCTTTTAATGAATGCCCACATTTAAGTCAAAAGATACAACATTGAAAAATAGCTTTGCCCTGTGGAACAACCTGCAAATGCACAGTGCCTATATTTATATTTCCCTGAATAAAAGCAATCGGAAGCCACACAAACGCCAATAGAATAACAGAATGGTGTCTTGATAAATGACAAGGCAGGGTGACGGGTGAAATGAAAAATGTACTCAAAATCTTTTAATTTTATTTGTCTCCAGCAGGATTTGTTATAGAGATGGAGATCCTGGTATTTGCATCACAGTTTCTGCCAATAGGTTATGTTGATGACGGCTTATACGCCAAAACTGTCCAATTAAGTCTCAGTAAACCTCATGGGTAGTGCATATCTGCTCACAGAACTCACGGTAGCTGATTTGCGGGGCAAGACTTAACGAAAAACGGGACATGCGAGTTCTGCATTCAATATGTGAGCTGCAAGAACGGGGACACATAGTCTCCAAATCGAAAAGGAAAAAACAGCATAACACGGTGGTGTGGTTGAAATATATATTTTACCAATTAAAAATAAACTGAAAAAGAAAATTTCGCTTCATACACTGATAATCGCCTTATGTCAACTGTAACCCAAATGGCAGTTTATTAAACGCCAATCACTTTACACGGAAAAATTCAAAGATAAGCCGACATCTCATCTGGAAGCAAAAACCTCATGATCATACATTACAAGTGTTAATACGGCTAATCTATTTCATGTTGCAAAAGGCAAACTAAATCTGTCCATTTGAAGTGGGCACATGGTAGATAAACCTGTTGCCAGTCTTAACGAAACTTGTTGTCAATATGTGACGGCCTAGCGTGCAAATGGTCTCATTATGTGTCATTTTGTTTTGCACATTGAACCACCCAGTATGTTAGCTAAAGCATTGATTGTAACATACGTTAAGGTGAGGTGCGTATCCGTCGCTGCCAGCCGGATGGTAAAACAGCGAAAAGGCAAAAATTGACGCATTTTAGAGCAGTGAGTATAAATCTCCAGTCTCGAAAGTAGAGTAAACGAAATGTTACCCAAAATTTCGACTGTTTCGATCATCCTTTACTAAACGGCTCGTATTCTTATGGCATATATTCTGTTTTTTTTAGTTAAACTCCCTTCAGTTTATGTTTTTCTAAACTCTTTTGGTGTGGATCGTAACTAAAGAGAGCATGGCATGTGCCGATGTATGGGTCGAGGTCCAAACATACTCCACTTCTTACATAGCTGCAGGATACCCATGAGACCGTAGGTGTTTACAATTTTAAAGCTTCCGGGCAAAGCATTTAGAGGATTTAAAAAACCTTTTATTTTATGTTTGTTTTGTCAAATAAAGCAAAAGTAGATCTTATACTGGAAATTAAAAACAACCAATTAAGTTATTAATATCAGTTGAAAAATCATCTGAAAATGTAGAATCATTTGTAAATACTTGTGGGATACCATAGTTTACCTCATAAATTGCGTCCATTTAAAGTGCCGACATGTCAGGTTAATTTGTTGGCAGTCTGATAAAATACCTTTTCTATGTATGTGACGGCCCAGCGTACAAATGGTCTTATAATGTGTCATTGTATTTTGTACATTGAACCACCTAGCCTTTTAGCTGGAGAACCAAAGGGGACGTACGTTACCATGAGTTGCGTATCCGTCGCTTCCGGACAGGCTGTTCAACAGCAAAAAAGGCAAGAATGACGCATCGTTAGAACAGCGATCATTAATCTCCAGTCTCTGCAGTGGCGTAAACGAAATATCACCCAAAATGTCAGCTGCTTTTCATCATCTCCTATCGAACGGCTCTTCTTCCTTTGGCACTTTAACTGGTTATTTAAGTTTCACTCCTTTCAGTTTGTTTTTTTCTGAAATCTTTGTGCGTGGATCACAAAGAAAGATAGAATGGCATATGGGGGTGTTTGGTGCGCAGTCATAACATGCTCCACTTCTTACATAGCTGCAGGATATCCATGTGTGCAAAGGTATTAACAATTAAAAAGCTTCCGGACAAAGCATTAAGAAGATTGAAAATAACTTATCATCTTTTGTCAGTATTGCTTAATGTATTTCAAAGTTTTTTTAGCACAGAAGACAAACAGAATAATATATTTTACTTGAAATTTGAAAACAGCATGTAAAGTTAGAGAAGTAAGTTTAAGAAGCATCTAAAAAGGTTGAATTATGTGTAAATATTGTGAGATACCGTGGTTTAACTCATAAGGTTCTAACAAAAGTGCAATGCTTATCAAAATGCATACATTGCCTGTAATAGCGACGGTCATTTGGAAGTTTTTTTAAATGTTACACCAATCAAACTTAAAATAATTTGCGCTTAGTAAATAATAAAGATTTATGATGGAGAATTTTTGTTCTGGTTTTATCATAATATATGACATTATGCATTGAACTTGGTAAGTTAAAGTTTCAAGGATAGCAGTTTTTGCCACAGTCAACTGCAAATCAATGCATTTGGAACTAACTACCATTGCGTGGAAGTTTTGTGCCATAGGACTGTCAAAAAAACAACAGAAAAAAGCGAATTTGCTAAATTAATCATCAGAATAAAACATTTGCTGCATTTGATAAATGAGCAATGATTTCCTGGCAGCCGACAATTCCAATACCTGAGTGAATTCGCAAAGCATTTTACCAGGAATTCGGATATTTACGATTTAATTTAATTTTTTTCGGATGTAAATGTCTGCTGTTATATTTAACTTCATTCTTGCAGCTTCCGTAGAGTATTTTTAAGCACAAAACTATGCTAAGCATACAAACAGAAAAACCTGCATTAAATGTTCGCCCTGCAGCTTCTTCAGCAGCAGTCTCTGCAGCACCATCGTTGAATCTAACGTTTAATCAGAATTTTTATAAAGTGTTTGGCTTGATACTGATTATTTCTATGGACATTATATCTGTTGTGGTTGGCAGCATATCCGGAGGCGTGTTGATGAGAAAGAAGCGTCGATTTTATCGTAGGCAGTAGTTTGATAACCTTTAAATAAACAGCATTTTATCAGGGTTATTGGTCACCCTTTCTTATATGTGTGTATAGCCCTTATATGAACGCGAAATTAAGTAATTAAGACTGAATGCATTTCTTTAAATGCAGTATGATATCTAACAAGGCTTTTTTAACTGTTTTCCAAATAAGGTGAAGCATGGGCTCAAAACTTAACTTAAATCGCACATATAATGCGTTTTAAGAATATGTAAAAAACACTTTTCACCCACAATTTATTCCAATTCTTTTCATGCTCTTTCGCATAATAAAGAGTGCATGGCTGTTTTAGAGCAGATGATCTGTTTGGTTCACATGTTTATTTAAACTTCATGTCTGAACATCAAATGGCCTGCCTAGATGAAAAGAATCCATGTACTGTTCTGACTAATTTCTAAAATGACTACTACTAAGCCTCTGCCGATAAAATATTCTTATATTTAAATGGCTAACAAAAGGGATAGGCCATGAGTATTAAAACATTAGACCATACTAGGTATCCTTGAAAGGATTATCAAACGTGCATTACACATGTCTTCATTAAGGTGTCTTTTACCGTTATCGGATCACACGTTACACTTTTTAAATGCCCTTTACAATGTTATAAAGAGCTAACGCCAAATTAAATGTCACACACCAAGCCGTACCGGTTTTAGATTTCCTGTGTCCATTTCCGCAATTTAATAGCTTTTAATTCTTTCTTCTTCCTGCTTATTTAGGATGTTTGCTCAGTTTTGTCATTCTTTACGCCGTAATTTGATGCCCTTTTTGTATTATGTCGTTATTTAAGAGATTTACTCATATGGAATCGCACCTTCCTTTATGCAAATGCCATATGGATGTATCACGCTGTTAGGCTATTTCACATTTAAAAGGTAACGTTAAAGAAATTTCAGTCAATTGACCAACTTGGACGATAGTTTGTCTTGAACGGTTTTCTAGAAAAATAATTTTGTTTACTATACCTATTGATTTTATCAGATATTTTCCTTTTCGTTGAAAGTTTGTTGTTTGCCTCAGCCGCCCGTTTGCGATTATGGGTTAACATTTAAATGTGTATGAGTGTTCGACTGGGTTAATTTAAAGATACATTTACAAAATTTTCAATGAAGTAAATATTCATGCGATATAATACGTGCGAATGCATGATTTTCTTTTTTTATATGTCAATTGGTGACAAAGTTTTAGGCCATGAGCATTAAAACACAGATCTATCCTAGGTATCTTTGAAAGGATTTTAAAAAAGTTGAACTTTGTTTGCGTAAATAATGAACTCGTATAGGTGTCTTTAAACGCGACTGGTTAATAATCTGGGTAACGTTGTCATTAAAAACCGGAGACGAAAGGCCTGCCTGATTAAGGAAATCACTCGCATGGCTGTTTGATGAAAAAAAATCCGGCAATCTCTAAGAAAGATTTGATCATCTCACTGTTAACAATTATGCTTAGGAATCTCAAGGAACAACCTTCAAATAAAAAGTAAAGCTAATAAATGCATCCTTTCTTTCTTGCACTATAATATTAGCAAGATTGAAGGCATAGGTGTTAAACGTTAGAACAAAATTTATGCCGTTGCATCTGATACATTTTTGTGCATCAACTTTGACATTTTTGTTTTGTAATGTTTGATCTAAAAGGTAAAATATGACATTTCGAAATTCAGATGCAAAAAAAGTTTCCTTTACACACCAAAACATTTAACAAAACTCGCCGTAAAAAGGTTTAACATGTCGCTAAAAAGGAGGATTCTAAACGAGTTATCTTTTAAATCGATAAAATTTGAAATTTGACCTTTTGATAAATGGAAGGTTTTTTTTCCCATTACGTATTGGTTGACTCTGGCAGTGCACCTGAATCAAAACGTTCAGGAAACTTCATAAAAATGCGAAAAAAATAATATTTTTTTACTTTCGTTTAACGAACGTCATGAAATATTGTAAGAAACCGCGTTTGCTCTATAAAGCATCTGCAGATATCTTGAAATGCATAAGAAGCAAAAATATAGATTAAATACTTCACATATAAGATACATTGTGTTTTAAGAATTATATTAAATTACCGGAAATATTAAGAAACCATAAAAAATATTATTAAATTACTTTGCAAAGCAAACTTGCCTTACTTTGAATAATTAAATTAACAATCTGCAATTTTCCTTGCTTTTTGTTCTCCGGATTGATAAGATTGAAAACTTAATCAGACCACTGTGCTCCTAATAGTTGCACCAACGACCATTTTTTAGTTATTCATTTGGCGTAATAGTTAGTTTTACGTGCACTGCGTCAACCGCAATCTCTTTTCCTTCCCCTTTTTTGCCCGAAGTCATGAAAAAGTCCAGACGGCCGGAGTCAAAAGACAGCGGTGGTGGCCGTTGCGACCGCATATGTCCCAAGGCGTGACGCCAAACCTGTTTTGCTTTTAACGGAGAAGGAGTGCTCTTAAGATAACACAAGGAAACAGCCCTTTCAGTTTGACTCACAGTCTGCCAGTCATGCACACAGCAAAGAGCACACACCAGGCTGACCGCGCAGTCCGAGGTAACGCGTCAGTCGGCACAATTCAAAGCAGAGGCTCCAAATGTATCGTGACAGATTCAAGCGCGTCAGACTGTTCATACTGAGGCTATTACCACCAAGACCTTATGATCATGCGTTACAAATGTGCATAAAGCTACTCCATGTAATGTTGTACATGGCAAATTAAATACGGGCATCTTAAGTGCGCACATTTTAGCTAAACCTGTAGCCTGTCTTAAACAAAACCATTTCTTAGCAAGGGTGACGGGCGAACTGTAAAAATGCCCAAAAAAATATTAAAATTCATTTAATGTCTCCTGGAAAATGATGATCTAAGATGTAAATACTTGCATTTGCAACACGGCTGCTGAGAGGTAATTCTGCTGATGAAGGCTTATAAGGCAGAAATATCAAATACATTCTCAGTAAACCTCATGGGCAGTGCATATCTGTCTAAAAAGACTCGCTGTAGCAAGGCTGAAGAAGGAGATGCCAGGTAAGGCTTAACGATGAACGAGATATGCGAGTTCCGTCATCAACATGTGAGCGATTAGAAACTGGGAAAACCATTCCCCATATCAAAATGTAAGAAATACAGAATGCGGTGGAATGTGGTTGAAAGTAAAACTTGACCAATACTAATACAGTGCAAAAAGTAATTTATGCTTTGCGATCTGACTAACAATTTTTATCCTTGCTCAAAAAATGGTGGTTTATTCAATGCCACTCATTTTACAAAAAAACAGTGACAGAGTTCATTAACGTCTTATGTGGGAAAAACCTTCAGGATCACGCAGGACGTGTGTGCATTAAGCTTCTTAATTTTATGTTCCACAGGGCAAATTGAATGCTTCCATTTAAAATGCGCAATTATCAGATAAAGCTGTTGCCAGTCTTAAAAAAAACATGTCTTTGCATATGACGGCCTAGCGTGCAAATGGTCTAGTAAGGTGTAATTTTGTTTTGAACATTGAACCACCCAGCCTGTTAGAGGTAGCAGCAAAGGCGACAGAGTCGATGGCGAGGTGCACAGCAGACGCAGCCAGACAGATAATCCAACAGGGGAAAGGCAGAAAGTTACGCATCATGAATATAGCGCTCACGAATCTTCCGTCTCCGAAGCGGAGTAAACGGAAAAGTCACCAAAAACATCAGGTGCCTATTAATCATTTCCGAATGAACGGATCTTCCTCCTTAGAAATACTATACAGGTATTCCAGTTTCTATTACTTAAGCCTGTGTCTACAAGAAGATCGCTATTGTCATAGATCGAAAATAAGATCAGGGTGACATCTGGTGGTGTTCTTGTTGCACAATCATAAGATACTAAATTTTTGTCAATGTTTGAAAATAACCACGCGAGCGGACGTGTTGGCAATTCTACAGCTTCCAGGCAAAAAAATAATAAGGAAAGAAATTACCAATTGTCTTTCATCGGTAGTGCCAAAAATATATTCACAGATCCGACAGCACAGAAAACTAACAGAATAAGAGCTAACAGTCATAATTTGAGAGCTGCATGTAAAGTTAAAGAAATCAGTTGGGATTTCAACTGAAAATGTAGAATTGTTAGCTAAACTATAAGTAACACCAGGGTTGGCCTAATTCGGTACTATCATTAGTGCTATGGTTAACGAAATCATATGTGACCTGCCATTATATCTGATATTTGGACGTTCGTTATTGATGTTACCCAAATCCCACTTTCAATGCTATGTGAAAACTGGCAAGATTTACTTAAATATTATAAAATCCTATGGAGAAAGCTTTTGAATTTGTGAATTGGGATGTGCTTATAATGCACTTTGTTCACCTTGAGTAAGATGACTAAATGCGCGTTACCACTTAGTCGGCAAAATCATACTGTACATTTCTCAGTAATTTTACAAACATAATTATAAGATATTTAATCGATCCTAATTAATACATATTTTCGTGTAGCTTAAATATTCGATGGTAAAATCATGTAATCGACTTTGAACGTCTATAAAATGCACTTAAAGACCAATATGTACAAAGCTCTGAATTAATTCTCATTAAGAGTGCGATCTGACTTGAGAATGCGTACGAATACTCCTTTGTCATAAAATAAACGGATGATTTTGCCCTGTTTTAAAACTCACAATCATACAACACTTGAGAATAAATATATAAGAATATGAGCTTTCAGTATCTGTAAAAACGCATATAGACTGGAAGAGTGTTGGCCGTTGTTAATTATGAGGCAGCCTGTTGGGCGAACTGTAAATAGGCCCACAAAAAACAAAATTCACAGAATATCTGTAGCCTACTGTTTTGCTGAGATAGAGATAGTCGCAGTTGATAAACGGTTGCTTATATTCAATTTTGCAAATGATGGCAACTGAGGCAGAAATGTCCATTCCAGCCTCCGTAAACCTCATTGGTAAGCTCAACTGACTAAAGAATTCGTGCTGGCGTGGCTGATGTAGGAGATGGAAAATGAAGCTTAAATATGAACGGGACATGCGAGTTCCGCAAACAATAAATAAGCGGTCAGAAGCAGAGGTTGATTTGAGGCCACTAACTGTACACAGTGAGTTACAGAGGCTTGGTCAAAATCTAACACGAAAGCCAAAACGTCTTGATCATGCATAACAAGTATGAATGAAGCTACTCCATTTCATGTTAAAGAGGGCAAATTAAATGCTTCCGTTTAAAGTGCGCACATGCCAGGAAAATGTTAAAAAGATTTCTCAGCATATGAAGGCCTAGCGTGCAAATGGTCTATCTTATGTGTCATTCTGTTTTGCACATTGAATCACCCAGCCTGTTAGCTAAAGCACAGAAGGTAACAGACGTTACGGTGTGGTGCGTATCCGTCGATGCCAGACAGACGGTTTCAACAGCGAAACGGCAAAAAGTGACGCATCGTTAGCTAAGCCATAATTTATCCCCAGTCTCTCAAAGGGAGGGGACCAAATTTCACCGAAAACGTCAACTCCTTTTTTATCATCTTTAACTGAACGCCTCTCCTTTCGTAGGCATTGTATCTGATTATTGTAGTTTTACTCGTTTTAGCTTGTGTTTTTCTGAACTCTATTGGTGTGGATCGAAAAGAAAGAGAGAGTGGCATACGGAGGTGTTTGGTGCGCAATCATACATTGATCCGTCTTAAATTGCAGCAGGATTCGCATGGGAGCGTAGGTGTTTACAATTTTAAAATCTTTCTGGCAAAGCATTAAGCGGGAGCGGTGAAGGCGACAGAGTAAGCGGCGCAGCCGACGAAGCCAGACAGGTGGTTAAACAGGAAAAAGGTATAGACCTGACAAATCATGAGGGCAGTGATCAGTGATCTTCAGTCTCTGAGGCATAGTTAACGAAAAATATGACCACCATGTCAGACGCTTATTCATCATAACCAGATTAACGCCAGTTTTTCCTTTGAGATACCACAAGGTAATTGCAATTAAGCAAACTTCAAACTATATCTTAAATGAGATCTCTAGCGGTTGAGATCGAGTTGAAAAGAGGGCGATATCTGGGGTGTGTTCAGTGTGCAATCATAACGCGCTCCACTGCTTTCAAGGATTGCCATGCTAGCGCAAGTGTTTACAAATATAAATCTTCCTGGCAAAGCAATTATATGATTGAAAATGTACTTTCATCTTTTGTCAGTATTGCCAAAAATTTCAGTTTTTTAGCGCAGAAGTCCAACATAATTAGATTTTATACTCAAAATTTAAGAACACCATGTCAAATTAAAGATATTAGTTTAAAAATCGTCTAAAAATGTAAAATTATTTGTAAATACTTGCGGTTAACCTCACAAGGTAACAGCAGATTTGCCATGCTTTACAAAACCCAGACGCTATCTGCATTTATAACGGTCATTTGGTTGTTCGTTATTTATGTTTCCTCAACCCCACTTAAAATTTTTCGTGTATATTGGTAAGGTTTAATAAAAAGTTAAAAAATCTCAAAAAGGACGCCGTTTTAATTCTATGTACGTTTGTTTTATTTGAAATTGGCTAGAATTTAATAAGACTGACAAAACGCGTAACCATAATGCATTACCTATATATATATATATATATATATATATATATATATATATATATATATATATTGCACTGGTACGTTGCTAAATATGCAACAGGCAAGACGAAGACAGTTTCATGGTCGTGACCGATCATCAGTACGTTATATGCTTTGTGCAGTGGGGTATATATACATATCAAACAAGCGTATGACACTCACTGATTTGGTTAGGATCATACTTAATTCCATTTTATCTGCCCGTTTACCAGCTAGATACTGGTGATATAAGAACATTGTGTCATAAAACACATGGCACATTTAACGCACTGGTACGTTGCAAAAGATGCAAAAGTGAAGATGAAGACAGCTGTTTCACGCTCGTAACCAATCAATTATTTGTCATATGCCTTGTGATATGTGGTATATATATATATATGTCAAACAAGCGTATAACAGTCATTTATGTAGTAAGGATCCGCCATCCGCCAGCTAACCACTGGCAATAAACGAACATTTTGATTCAATTGTAGAGCTTCCAACTCAATTACCAAAGGTCGCGAGTTTGAATCCCAGTTGTGCCACACTTGGGATTTGGGTATAACTGGCTAAAGACGGCTAAGAAGCCAGAAACGGCTTTTTCGGTCTTAATTGTCATTGATGGTCATGTTTTTCTGCCTTTATTCTTAGCTGCCTAAAGTCTGCTGGTGGGGCATGAGAGTAAGCCTAAAGGCACAACGGGAAGAGTGGGTTCTGTAACCGATCGGTGAGGGCTTTACTTTCATTGTTACTATTCCAGAGCGAAACCGGCAAGACATCGATCACATGGCACAGTGGGTAGAGCGTTGGACTTCTGCCCAACAAGGTAGTAAGTTCGAGACTCGGGCGCCGCAGTGCCTACGATTGTTAGTGTCTTTGTCTGTCAAGATATTCTGCCTGTATCCTACACTGCCTTTCGGCTGCGGTCGGGGCTTGAAAGTTAGCCAAAAGGCACAACGGGACGAGTGAGTCCTGTAATATATCGAAAAGCGCCCCAATACCATTGTTAATAATCCCGATCAATATTGGCAAGAAAATTAGCTCTAGGTGCTGTGGCTAGAGCGTAGATTGTCTAACCAACAATAAGCGAGTTTGAACCTAAGGCGCCGCAGCACCTGTGGTTGGGTGTGGCTGGCTGAAGGTGGCTTATAAGCAAGAAATGGCCATTTTATTCTTAATTGACTTTGTCCGTCATGTTATTCTGCCTATATCCTAAGCTTGAGAAATAGCCTCAAGGCACAACGGGACGAGTGAATCCTGTAACCGATCGGTGAGCACCCCAATTCGATTGAATATATGTCCGATCGAAACCGGCAAAAGAACGACCTAGTGGCGCAGTGGGTAGAGTGTTGGAATTCTGCTAAACAAGGTCGCGAGTTTGAGCCTTGGGCATTTTAGCGCATGAAGTTGAATATGGCTAGCTGAATACGTCAAATGAGCCAGAAATGGCCATTCCAGTCTTCATTGTCTTTGTCAGTCGTGTTGTTCTGCCTATTTCCATGGCTGCATTCCGGCTCCTGGCGGGGCTTGGTAGTTAGCAACAAGGTACAACGGGACGAGTAAATCCTGTAACCAATCAGTGAGCGCCTCAATTCCATTTGTAATATTCCCTATCAAAACCGGCAAGACAATGAGCTAGTTGCGTTTCCAAACGAGTTCGCGAGTAAGACCCTAGAGCGCCGGAGCGCCTGGGATTGGGTATTGCTGGCTGAAGACGGCAAATAAGACAGAAATGTCCATTTCAGTCTCAATTTACTTTGTCGGTCATGTTATTCTGCCTATTTCCCCATGTTGCTTTACGGCTGCTTGCGGGGATTTGAAGTTAGCCCAAAAGCAACACGGGACTAGTGAGTTCCGTAACAGATCGGTGAGCGCCCCACTATCATTGGTTACATTCCAGATCGAAAACAACAAGACAATAAGCTCATTGCGCAGTGGGTTGAGTTTCTACTTTAGTTCAACAAGATCGCGAGTTCGAGCCTCGGGAGGCGCAGCGCGTGGTGTTGGGTATGACTAACCGATGAGTGCTAATAAGCCAGAAATGCCCATTTCAGTCCCTTTTATCTTTGTCGGTTAAGTTTTTCTGCCTATATCCTTAGCTGCCTTACGGCTGCTATCGGAGGTTGAGAAATAGCCCCAAGGCACAACGGGACGAATGAGTCATGTCACCGATCAGAGAGCGCCCAACTACCATTGTTTTTATTACTGATCAAAACTGGCAAGACAATGACTTCGTAGCGCAGAAGGTAGAGCGTTTGACTTCTGCCCAACAAGGTAGTGATTTCAAGCCTCAAGCCTCGCAAAGCCTGTGTTAAGTAATAACTGGCTGATGACGGCAACTCATTCAGAAAAGGCCAGTCTAGCTTAAATTGTCTCTGTCGGTCATGTTATTTGGCCTATATCCTTAGCTGCCTTTCGCTTGCTGGCGAAACTTGACAGTTAGCCCCAAGTCACAAATGGATGAGAAAGTCCTTTAACCATTTGGTGGGCACCTCACTTTTACTGTTAATATTCCCGATCTAAACTGGCACGAAAACGAGTTCGATGCACATTGCGTAGAGCGTTGGACGTCTGTCTAACAAGGTTGCAATTTTGAGCCTCTGGCGCCGCAGCGCCTGAAGTATGGTATGGCTGGCTGATGACGGCGAATAAGTTAGAAATGCCCATTCCAGTCTCCATTGTCTTTGTTGGCCTTTTTCTTGCCTGTATTCTTAGCTGCCTTACGGCTGCTTGTGGGGCTAGAGAAATAGCCCCTAGGCACAACGGGACGAGTGAGTCCTGAAATCGATTGTTGGAGGCCCCTACTTCCATTATTTTTATTCCCGATCGAAAATTGCAAGACAACGAGTTTTTAGCTAGAAGGTTGAGCGTTGGACTTTTGCCCAACAAGGTCGGGAGTTCGAGCCTCGGGCGCCGTAGCACCTGGGGTAAAGAATGGCTGGCTGATGACGCCTACAAGTCATAAAAGGCCATTCTAGCTTCAATTGTCTTTGTCGGTCATTTTATTTGGCTTATTTCATTAGCTGACTTACAGATGCTGGCGTGGCTTGACAGTGAGCTTAAAGGCGCAACGGGACGAGTGAGTCCTTTAACCGATCGGTGAGCGCCCCACTAGCATTGTTTATATGTCCAAACGAAACCGACAAGACAACGAGCTCGTTGCGCAGTTGTTCGAGCGTGGGACTTCTTCCAAACATGGTTGCGAGTTCAAGTTTCTGGCGCCACATCGCACGGGGTTAGGTATGGCTGGCGAATGACGGCTCATATGCCTTAAAAGCATATTCCAGTCTCCAGTATCTTTATCGGTCATGTGTTTCTGCCCATATCCTAAGCTGCCTTGCAGCTGCAGTCGGGGCGTGTGAGTTAGCCCCAACGGCACAATGGGACGAGTGAGTCCTGTAATCGATCGATAAGCGACCCAAAACCATTGTTAATATTCCCAAATTGAAACTGGCAAAACAAACAGGTCATGGCGCAGTGGGTTAAGCGTTGGCATTCTGCCCAACAAGGTAGCGAGTTCGAGCCTCGGGTTCCGCAGCGCCTGAATATGTGTATGGCTGGCTAATGATGGCTAATAAGACAAAAATGCCCAGTACAGTCTCCATTTTGTTTGTCAGTCTTGTTATTCTGCCTATATCCTTAGCTGCCTTACGGCTGCTAGCACGGCTTGTCAAATAGTCCCAAGGCACAACGGGACGAGTGATCCTGAAACCGATCGGTGAGTTCCCCACTACCATGAGTTTGTTTCCTGATCAAAACTGGCAAGACAACGAGTTCATGGCGCAGAAGGTAGTGCGTTTGACTACTGCCCAACAAGGTCGCGAGTTCGAGCCTCGGACGCCGCAGCGCCTAGGGTTGGGTATGGCTGGCTGATAAAGGCTAATAAGCTACAAATGGCCAATCCAGTCTCCATTGTCTTTGTCGGTCATGTTTTTCTGCCTATATCCTTAGCTGTCTTATGGCTGCTGGCATGGCATAAATGTTAGCTTTAAGGCACCACGGGGGATTAAGTCCTGTCACCAATCCTTGAGCGCCCCACTATCATTTTTAATATGTCCGATAGAAACGGGCAAGACAAAGAGCTCGTTGCGCAGTGGGTAATACGTTCGGCATCTTCCCAAAGAGGTCACGTGTTCAAGCCTTGGGGGCCGTAGTGCCTGATGTTGGTTATGGCTGGCTCATGAGAGCCATAAAAGGCAGAAATGAACGTTTTAGTCTCTATTGTCTTTGTTGGTGATGTTAAACATTTTATAGCTTATGCTGAGTTTCATCTGCTAGCAGGGATTGAGAGTTAGCCCCAAGGCACAACGGGACATGTGAGTCCTTTAACCGATCGGTAAGCGTCCCACTACAATTTTTAATATTCCCGATCGAAACTGGCAAGACAACAAGTTTTTGGCGCAGTGGGTAACACATTGTTTTTCGGCACAAAAAGGTCGGAGGTCGTGCCTCGGGCGCCGCAGCGCCAGTGTTTGTGTATGGCTGGCTGATGACGGCTCATTAGCCAAACATGGTTATTGCAGTGTCAATTATCTTTGTCAGTCATGTGTTTCTGCCTATATCTTTAGCTGCCTGACGGCTGCTGGCAAGGCATGAAAGTTAGCATCAAGGCACAACGGAATAAGTTAGTCCTGTAACTGATTGGTGAGCGCCCCACTACCACTGCTTATATTACCGATCAAAACCGGCAAGACAACGAGCTCGTGGCGCAGTAGGTAAAGCGTGGGACTTCTGCACAACAAGGTTGCGAGCTCAAGCCTCGACCGCCCCAATGCCTGGGGTTGTTTATGATTGGCTGATTACGGCTAATATGTCAGAAATGGCCAATACAGTCTCTTTTGGCTTTGTCGGTGATGTTATTAATCTTAAATCTTATGCTGAATTCCGGCTGCTGGCGGGGATTGACAGTTAGCCCCTAGGCACAACGGGACATGTAAGTCCTCTAACGGATCGTTGAGCGGACCCAATAACATTGTTTATATTCCCGATTGAAACCGACAAAACAACGAGCTCGTGGTGCAGTGGGCATAGCTTTGGACTTCTGCCCAACAATGTTGCGAGTCAGAGCCTCGGGCGCCGCAGGGCCTGGGGTTAAGATTATCTTGCTGATGACGGCTACAAATTCAGAAATGGCCATTTTAGTCTCAATTGTCTAAATCGGTCATGTTATTCTGCCTATAACCTTAGCCTCCTTACGGCTGCTGTCGGCGCTTAAGAGTTTGTCCTATGGTTCAACAGTAAAAGTGAGTCTAGTAACCGATCGTTGAGCGCCCGACTACCATTGTTAAAAAACCCGATAACAACCGACAAGACAACGAGCTCTTGGCGCAGTATGAAGAGCGTTAGACTTCTGCCAAACATGGTCGCGAGTATGAGTAGTGGTCGGTGCAGTGCCTGGGTTGAGTATGGCTGGCTGATGACGGCTTATAATCCAGAAATGACCATTTTGGTGTCCATTGTCCATGCCGGTCATGGTTTTCTGCATATGACCTTTGCCTCCTTACGGCTGCTGTCGGAGTTTGAGAATAGGCCTCAAGGCACAACGGGACGAGTGCGTCCTGTAACCGATCGGTGAGCGCCCCACTACCATTGTTCATATTCCCGATCAAAACCGGCTTGACAACGAGCTCGTGGCGCAGTAGGTAAAGCGTGGGACTTCTGCACAACAAGGTAGCGAGTTCAAACTTTTGGGCGCCGAAGCGCCTAATGTTGTGTATGGCTGGCTGATTATGGCTAATAAGTCAGAAATGGCAAATACAAACTCTATTGTATTTGTTGGTGATGCTATTCTTCTTATATCGTATGCTGAATTTGGGCTGCTGTCAGTTCTTGAGAGTAAGCCCCAAGGCACAACGGGACAAGTGATTCCTGAGACCGATTGGTGAGCACCCCACTAACATTGTTCATATTCCCGATCAAAACCGGCAAGACAAAAAGCTCTTGGTGCAGTATGAAGAGCATTGATTTTCTGCAAAACAAGGTCGCGAGTAGGAGCCTTGGTCGGCACAGAACCTTAGGTTGGGTATGGCTTGCTGATGACGGCTCATTAGCCAAACATGGTTATTCCAGTCTCAATTGACTTTGCCAGTCATGTTTCTGCCTATATCTTTAGCTGCCTGACGGCTGCTGGCGGAGTTTGAGAGTAAGCATCAAGGCACAACGGAATGAGTGCGTCCTGTAAATGATTGGTGAGCGCCCCACTACCACTGTTCATATACCCGATCAAAAACGGCAAGAAAATGAGCTCGTGGCGCAGAGGGTAGAGCTTTGCACTTCTGCCCCACAAAGATCGCGAGTTCGAGCGTCGGATGCCACACGCTTGAAGTTAGGATAGGCTGGCTGATGACGGCTACATAGTGAGAAATGACCATTCTTGTCTCAATTGTCTATGTCGGTCATGTAATTTCTGCTTATAACCTTAGCTTCCTTACGTATTCTTTCGGCGCTTGAGAGTTAGCCCCAAGGTTCAACCGGACAAGTGAGTCAATAAACCGATCGGTGAGCGCCCCACTACCATTGGTAATAATCCCAGATCGAAACCGGCAAGACAACGAGCTCTTTTCGCAGTATGAAGAGCGTTGGACTTCTGCCAAACCAGGTTGCGAGTACTGCCTTGGTCGGCGCAGTGCCTGGGGTTGAGTATGGTTGGCTGATGACGGCTTATAATCCAGAAATGGCCACCACCCAGTCTGTTAGAGGAAGCAGCGAATGCGAAAAAGTCAACGGCAAGGTGCACAGCCGACGCAGCCAGGCAGATGATCCAACAGGGAATAGGCAGAAAGTGACAAATCATGAATGCAGCGCTTATGAATCTTCAGTCTCGAAAAATATCAGGTGCCTATTAATCATCACCTAATGAATGGATCTTCCTGCTTAGAAATACTATACAGGAATTCCAGTTTCACTTACTTAGGCCTTTGTCTTCCAGAATATCTCTATTGGCATAGATCGAAACAAAGATCAGGGTGACATATGGTAGTGTTCTTGTTGCACAATCATAAAAAAACTAAATTTTTGTCATAGTTTGAAAATTACCACGCGAGCTGAGGTGTTGGCAATTCTACAGCTTTCAGGAAAACATTTAACAATAAGATGGGAAATAACCAATTGTCTGTCACCGGTAGTGCCAAAAATATATTCACAGATTCCAAAGCTCGAAAAACTAACAGAATAAGAGCAAACAGTCATAATTTGAGAAATACATGTCAAGTTAGAGAAATCAGTTGGGATTTCAAATAAAAATGCAGAATTGTTAGATAAAATATAAGTAACGCCAGAGTTGGCCTAATTTGGAACTATCAAGAGTGCTATTCTTAATGAAAGCATATGGGACCTGCCATTATATCTGATATTTGGACGTTCGTTATTTATGTTACCGAAATCTCACTTTCAGTGCTATGTGAAAACTGGCAAGATTTACTTAAATATTATAAAATCCTACGGAGAAAGCTTTTGAATTTGTGAATTGGGATGTGCTTATAATGAACTTTATTCACCTTCAGTAAAATGACTTAAATGTGCGTTACCACTTAGTTGGCAAAATCATAATGTAAATTTCTCAATAATTGTACAAACATAATTATAAGATATTTACTCGATCTTAATTAATTCCTATTTTTGTGTAGCTTAAGTATGTTTATTCGATGGCAAAATCATTTAATCGACTTTGAACGTCTATAAAATGCATTTACAGACCAATATGTACAAAGCTCTGATTGAATTCTCATTAAGAGTGCGATCTGACTGTAGAATGCGTACAAATACACCTTTGTTATAAAATAAACGGATGATTTTGCCCTGTTTAAAAACTAACAATCGTACAACCCTTGAGAATAAATATATAATAAAAGGAGCTTTCAGTATCTGTAAAAACGCGTTTAGACTGGAATATTATTGGCCGTTGTTAATAATGAGGCAGCCTGTTTGGCGAACTGTAAAAACGCCCACAAAAAACAAAATTCACAGTTGCTAAAATTCAATTATGCAAACAATGGCAACTAAGGCAGAAATGTCCATTCCAGTCTCCGTTAACCTCATTGGTAAGCTCAACTGACTAAAGAATTCGTGCTGGCGTGGCTGATGTAGAAGATGCAAATGAAGCTACAAGATGAACGGGACATGCGAGTTCCCTAAACAATAGGTGAGCGGTCAGAAGTAGGGGTTTGATTTGAGGCCACTCACTTAACACAGTGAGTTACAGAGGCTTGGTCAAAATCTAACACGAAAGCCAAAACGTATTGATCATGCATAACAAGTATGAATGAAGCTACTCCATTTCATGTTTAAGAGGGCAAATTAAATGCGTCCGTTTAAAGTGCGTACATGCGAGGAAAATGTTAAAAAGATTTCTCAGCATATGAAGGCCTAGCGTGCAAATGGTCTTATAATGTGTCATTCTGTTTTGCACATTGTACCACCAAGCCTGTTAGCTAAAGAACCGAAGTTTAGAGACGTTACGGTGTAGTGCACATCGGTCGATGCCATACAGACTGTTTCAACAGCGAAACGGCAAAGAAAGACGCATCGTTAGATAAGCCATAGTTTATCCCCAGTCTATCAAATGGAGGGAACGAAATGTCACTGAAAACGTCAACTCCTTTTTATCATCTTTAACTGAACGCCTCTCCTTTCGTAGGCATTGTATCTGAATTCTGTAGTTTTACTCTTTTTAGCTTGTGTTTTTCTGAACTCTTTTGGTGTGGATCGAAAAGAAAGAGAGAGTGGCATACGGAGGTGTTTGGTGCGCAATCATACATTGATCCGTTTTAAATTGCAGCAGGATTCGCATGGGAGCGTAGGTGTTTACAATTTTAAATCTTTCTGGCAAAGCATTTAGCGGGAGCGGTGAAGGCGACAGAGTAAGCAGCGCAGCCTTTCAGGCCAGACAGGTGGTTAAACAGAAAAAAAGGTAAAACCTAAGAAAAATCATGAGGGCAGCGATCAGTGATCTTCAGTCTGTGAGGCAGAGTAAATGAAAAATACACCCATTATGTCAGACGCTTATTAATCATAACCAGATTAACGCAACTTTTTCCTTTGAGATACCACAAGGCAATTGCATTTAAGCAAACTTCAAACTATATCTTAAATGAGATCTCTATCGGTTGAGATCGAGTTGAATAGAGGGTGATATCTGGGGTGTGTTCAATGTCCAATCATAACGTGATCCACTGCTTTCAAGGATTGCCATGCTAGCGCATGTGTTTACAAATATAAATCTTCCAGGCAAAGCAATTATGCGATTGAAATTAACTTTCATCTTTTGTCAGCATTGCCAAATATTTCAGTTTTTTAGCGCAGAAGTCCAACATAATTAGATGTCATACTCAAAATTTAAGAACACCATGTCAAATTAAAGATATTAGTTTAAAAAATCGTCTGAAAATGTTAAATTATTTGTTTATATATGTGGTTAACCTCACAAGGTAACAGCAGATATGTCATGCTTTACAAAACCCGACGTTAACTGCAATTATAACGGTCATTTGGACGTTCGTAATTTATGTTTCCCAATTCCACTTAAAATTATTTGTGTTAATTGGTTAGATTTAATAAAAAGTTAAAAAAATTTTAAAAAGTACGCCGTTTAAATTGTATGTAGGTATGTTTTTTTATGAAATTGGCTAAAATTTAATAAGACGGACAAAACGCGTAACCATAATGCATTATATATATATATGGTATGGAGTATGGTATGGCCTGATGTATGGTATGGCTGGCTGATGACGGCGAATAAGTTAGAAATACCCATTCCAGTCTCAATTGTCTTTGTTGGTCATGTTTTTCTGCCTGTATTCGTAGCTGCCTTACGGCTGCTTGCCGGGCTAGAGAAATAGCCCCTAGGCACAACGGGATGAGTGAGTCCTGAAATTGATCGTTGAAGGCCCCTACTTCCATTATTTTTATTCCTGATCAAAACGTGCAAAACAACGAGTTTTTGTTGAGAAGGTTGAGCGTTGGACTTTCGCCCAACAAGGTCGGGAGTTCGAGCCTTGGGCGCCGTAGCACATGGGGTAAAGAATGGCTGGCTGATGACGGCTACAAGTCAGAAATGGCCATTCTAGTTTCAATTGTCTTTGTCGGTCATTTTATTTGGCTTATATCATAAGCTGCCTAACAGCTGCTGGCGGGGCTTGACACTGAGCTTCAAGGCACAACGGGACGAGTGAGTCCTTTAGCCGATCGGTGAGCGCCCCACTAGCATTGTTTATATTTCCAAACGAAACTGACAAGACAACTAGCTCGTTGCGCCGTTGTTAGAGCGTGGGACTTCTTCCAATCATGGTTGCGAGTTCGAGTTTCTGGCGCCACTTCACATGGGGTTGGGTATGGCTGGCAGATGACGGCTCATATGCCACAAAAGCATATTCCAGTCTCAAATATCTTTATCGGTCATGTTATTCTGCCTATATCCTAAGCTCTTTGCGACTGCTGGTGGGGCGTGTGATTAAGCCCCAAGGCACAATGGGACGAGTGAGTCCTGTAATCGATCGATAAGCGACCCACTACCATTGTTAATATTCCCAATTGAAACTGGCAAAACAAACAGCTCATGGCGCAGTGTGTTAAGCGTTGGCCTTCTGCCCAACAAGGTTGCGGGTTCGAGTCTCGGGCGCCGCAGCGCCTGAAGATGGGTTTGGCTGGCTGATGATGGCTTATTAGACAGAAATGCCCATTACAGTCTCTATTCTGTTTGCCAGTCTTGTTATTCTGCCTATATTCATAGCTGCCTTACGGCTGCTAGCACGACTTGAGAAAAAGTCATAAGGCACAACGGGAGGAGTGAGTCCTGTAACCGATCGGTGAGCGCCCCACTACCATGATTTTTTTTTCTTTATCGAAACTGGCAAGACAACGAGTTCATGGCGCAGAAGGTAGTGCGTTTAACTACCGCCTAACAAGGTCGCGAGTTCGAGCCTCGGGCGCCGCAGCGCCTGGGGTTGGGGATGGCTGGCTGATGACGTTTAATTAGCCGGAAATGGCCATTCCAGTTTCCATTGTCTTTGTCGGTCATGTTTTTCTGCCTATATCCTTAGCTGTCTTATGGCTGCTGGCATGGCATAAATGTTAGCTTCAAGGCACAACGGGGGTATTAAATCCTTTCACCAATCGGTGAGCGCCCCACTACCATTTTTAATATGTCCGATAGAAACGGGCAAGACAAAGAGCTCGTTTCGCAGTGGGTAATACGTTCGGCATCTTCCCAAAGAGGTCACGTGTTCGAGCCTTGGGGGCCGTAGTACCTGGGGTTGGTTATGGCTGGCTTATGAGAGCTAAAAGTGCAGAAATGGACTTTTTAGTCTCTAATGTCTTTGTTGGTGAAGTTAAAAGTTTTATAGCTTATGCTGAATTTCAACTGCTAGTGGGGATTGAGAGTAGGCCCCAAGGCACAACGGGAAAATTGAGTACTTTAACCACTCCGCGAGCGCCCCACTAGCATTGTTAATATTCCCGATCGAAACCGGCAAGGCAACGAGCTCGTGGCGCAGTGGGAAGAACTTTGAATTTCTGCCCAAAAAAAGTCGTAAATTTAAGCCTCCGGTGCTCTAGCGTTTGGGGTTGGGTATGACTGGCTGATGACGGCTCATATGTCAGAAATGGCCAATGCAGTCTCTATTGTTATTGTATTTGATGCTATAATTCTTAAATCCTTAGCTGACTTTCGGTTGCTGTTGGAGTTTGAGAATTAGCCCCAGAGCACAACGGGACGAGTGCATCCTGTAACCGATCGGTGTGCGCCCCACTACCATTGTTAATATTCCCGATCGAAACTGACAAGACAAAGAGCTCATGGCACAGTGGGTAACACATTGGATTTCTGCGCAGTAAGGTTGCAAGTTCGTGCCTCGGATCCAACAATGCCTAGGGTTGGGTATGGATGGCTATTGACTGTTTATATGGCAGAAATGGCCAATTTAGTCTCTATTGTCTTTGTCAGTGATGGTATTCTTCTTATATCCTTAGCTGACTTTCGGCTGCTTTTGGGGCTATAGAGTTAGCCCAAAGGGAAAACGGGACGAGTAAGTCCTGAAACCGATCGGTGAGCGCCCCGCTACCATTGTTTTTATTCCCGAGCAAAAACGGCAAGAAAATGAGCTCGTGGCGCAGAGCGTAGAGCTTTGGACTTCTGCCCCACAAGATCGCGAGTTCGAGCGTCGGACGCCACACGCTTGGGGTGAGGATAGGCTGGCTGATGACGGCTACATAGTGAGAAATGACCATTCTTGTCTCAATTGTCTATGTCTGTCATGTAATTCTGCTTATAACCTTAGCTTCCTTGCGTATTCTTTCGGCGCTTGAGAGTTAGCCCCAAGGTTCAACCGGACAAGTGAGTCAATAAACCGATCGGTGAGCGCCCCACTACCATTGGTAATAATCCAGATCGAAACCGGCAAGACAACGAGCTCTTTTCGCAGTATGAAGAGCGTTGGACTTGTGCCAAACCAGGTTGCGAGTACTGCCTTGGTCGGCGCAGTGCCTGGGGTTGAGTATGGCTGGCTGATGACGGCTTATATTCCAGAAATGGCCACCACCCAGTCTGTTAGAGGAAGCAGCGAATGCGAAAAAGTCAACGGCAAGGTGCACAGCCGACGCAGCCAGGCAGATGATCCAACAGGGAATAGGCAGAAAGTGACGCATCATGAATGCAGCGCTCATGAATCTTCAGTCTCCGAAGCGGAGTAAACGGAAAGTCACGAAAAATATCAGGTGCCTTTTAATCATCACCTAATGAATGGATCTTCCTGCTAAGAAATACTATACAGGAATTCCAGTTTAACTTACTTAGGCCTGTGTCTTCCAGAATATCTCTATTGGCATAGATCGAAACAAAGATCAGGGTGACATATGGTGGTGTTCTTGTTGCACAATCATAAGAAACTAAATTTTTGTCATAGTTTGAAATTACCACGCGAGCTGAGGTGTTGGCAATTCTACAGCTTTCAGGAAAAAATTTAACAATAAGATGAGAAATAACCAATTGTCTGTCACCGGTAGTGCCAAAAATATATTCACAGATTCCAAAGCTCGGAAAACTAACAGAATAAGAGCAAACAGTCATAATTTGAGAAATACATGTCAAGTTAGAGAAATCAGTTGGGATTTCAAATAAAAATGCAGAATTGTTAGATAAACTATAAGTAACACCAGGGTTGGCCTAATTTGGTACTATCAAGAGTGCTATCCTTAATGAAAGCATATGGGACCTGCCATTATATCTGATATTTGGACGTTCGTTATTGATGTTACCGAAATCTCACTTTCAATGCTATGTGAAAACTGGCAAGATTTACTTAAATATTATAAAAACCTATGGAGAAAGCTTTTGAATTTGTGAATTGGGATGTGCTTATAATGAACTTTGTTCACCTTGAGTAAGATGACTAAATGCGCGTTACCACTTAGTCGGCAAAATCATAAAATACACCCATTATGTCAGACGCTTATTAATCATAACCAGATGAACGCCACTTTTTCCTTTGAGATACCACAAGGCAATTGCATTTAAGCAAACTTCAAACTATATCTTAAATGAGATCTCTATCGGTTAGGATCGAGTTGAATAGAGGGTGATATCTGGGGTGTGTTCAATGTCCAATCATAACGTGATCCACTGCTTTCAAGGATTGCCATGCTAGCGCATGTGTTTACAAATATAAATCTTCCAGGCAAAGCAATTATGCGATTGAAATTAACTTTCATCTTTTGTCAGCATTGCCAAATATTTCAGTTTTTTAGCGCAGAAGTCCAACATAATTAGATGTCATACTCAAAATTTAAGAACACCATGTCAAATTAAATATATTAGTTTAAAAAATCGTCTGAAAATGTTAAATTATTTGTTTATATATGTGGTTAACCTCACAAGGTAACAGCAGATATGTCATGCTTTACAAAACCCGACGTTAACTGCAATTATAACGGTCATTTGGACGTTCGTAATTTATGTTTCCCCAATTCCACTTAAAATTATTTGTGTTAATTGGTTAGATTTAATAAAAAGTTAAAAATTTTAAAAAGTACGCCGTTTAAATTGTATGTAGGTATGTTTTTTTTTATGAAATTGGCTAAAATTTAATAAGACGGACAAAACGCGTAACCATAATGCATTACTAAAATATATATATATATATTGCACTGGTACGTTGCTAAATATGCAACAGGCGAGATGAAGTCAGTTTCTTGGTCGTGACCGATCATCAGTACGTCATATGCTTTGTGCAGTGGGGTATATATACATATCAAACAAGCGTATGACACTCAGTGATGTGTTTGGGTCATACTTGATTTCATTTTATCTGCCCGTTTGCCAGCTAGATACTGGTTATATAAGAACATTGTGTCATAAAACATATGGCACATTTAACGCACTGATACGTTGCAAAAGATGCAAAAGTGAAGATGAAGACAGCTGTTTCACGCTCGTAACCGATCAATAATGTTTCATATGCCTTGTGTAGTGTGGTATATATATATACATGTCAAACAAGCGTATTACACTCATTAATGTAGTAAGGATCAGCCATCCATCAGCTAACCACTGGCAAAAAACGAACATTTTGAATCAATGGTAGAGCTTTTAACTGAATTACCAATGGTGGCGAGTTTGAATCCCAGTAGTGCCACACTTGGGATTGGGTTTAACTGGCTGAAGACGGCTAAGAAGCCAGAAACGGCTATTTCGGTCTCAATTGTCATTGATGGTAATGTTTTTCTGCCTTTATCCTTAGCTGCCTAAAGTCTACTGGTGGTTAATGAGAGTTAGCCCAAAGGCACAACGGGAAGAGTGAGTTCTGTAACCGATCGATGAGGGCCTTACTTTCATTGTTAGTATTCCCGAGCGAAACTGGCAAGACAACGAGCTAGTGGCGCAGTGGGTAGAGCGTAGGACTTCTGCCCAACGAGGTAGTTAGTTCGAGCCTCGGGGGCCGCCGTGCCTTCGGTTGTTTGTGGCTGTTTGATGACCGATAATAAACCAGAAAAAACCATTCAAGTCTCAAGTGTCTTTGACGGTCAAGTTATTCTGCCTGTATCCTACGCTGCCTTTCGGCTGCGGTAGGGGCTTAAAAATTAGCCCAAAGGCACAACGGGACGAGTGAGTCCTGTAACACATCGGTAAGCGCCCCGCTACCATTGTTAATAATCCCGATCAAAATCGGCAAGACAACGAGCTCTTGGTGCTGTGGGTAGAGCGTAGATTGTCTAAACAACAATTAGGGAGTTCGAACCTCAGGCACTGCAGCGCCTGTGGTTGGGTTCGGCTGGTTGAAGGCGGCTTATAAGCCAGAAATGGCCAGTTCATTCTCAATTGATTTTGTCCGTCATGTTATTCAGCCTATATCCTAAGCTTGAGAGAAAGCCTCAAGGCTCAACGGGACGAGTGAATCCTGTAACATTTTCGGTCATGTTATTCTGACTATATCTTTAGTTGCTTTACGGCTACTTGCGGGGATTTAAAGAAAGCCCCAAAGCAACACGGGACAAGTGAGTTCCGTAACAGATCGGTAAGCGCCCCACTACCATTGTTAACATTCCAGATCGAAAACGACAAGACAACAAGAACATGGCGCAGTGGGTTCAGTTTCTACTTCAGTTCAACAAGATCGCGAGTTCGAGCCTCGAGAGGCGCAGCGCGTGGTGTTGGGTATAGCTGGCCGATGAGTGCTAATAAGCCAAAAAATGCCCATTTCAGTCCCTATTGTCTTTGTCGGTTAAGTTATTCTGCCTATATCCTAAGCTGCCTTACGGCTGCTATCGGGGCTTGAGAAATAGCCCCAAGGCACAACGGGACGAATGAGTCATGTCACCGATCGGAGAGCGCCCCACTACCATTGTTTTTATTCCTGATCAAAACTGGTAAGACAATGAGTTCGTAGCGCAGAAGGTAGAGCGTTTGACTTCTGCCGAACAAGGAAGTGATTTCAAGCCTCAGGCCTCACAAAGCCTGTGTTAAGGAATGGCTGGCTGATTACGGCAACTCATTCAGAAAAGGCCAGTCTAGCTTAAATTGTCTCTGTCGGTCATGTTATTTGGCCTATATCCTAAGCGGCCTTTCGCCTGCTGGCGAAACGCGACAGTTAGCCCCAAGTCACAAAGGGATTAGAAAGTACTTTAACCATTTGGTGGGTGCCTCACTATCACTTTTTATATTCCCGATCTAAACTGGCACGGAAACGAGTTCGTGGCACATTGCGTAGAGCGTTGTACGTCTGTCTAACAAGGTCGCGATTTCGAGCCACGCGAGCGGACGTGTTGGCAATTCTACAGCTTCCAGGCAAAAAAATAATAAGGAAAGAAATTACCAATTGTCTTTCATCGGTAGGGCCAAAAATATATTAACAGATCCGACAGCACAGAAAACTAACAGAATAAGAGCTAACAGTCATAATTTGAGAGCTGCATGTAAAGTTAAAGAAATCAGTTGGGATTTCAACTGAAAATGTAGAATTGTTAGCTAAACTATAAGTAACACCAGGGTTGGCCTAATTTGGTACTATTATTATTGCTATGCTAAACGAAATCATATGTGACCTGCCATTATATCTGATATTTGGACGTTCGTTATTGATGTTACCCAAATCCCACTTTCAATGCTTTGTGAAAACTGGCAAGATTTACTTAAATATTATAAAATCCTATGGAGAAAGCTTTTGAATTTGTGAATTGGGATGTGCTTATAATGCACTTTGTTCACCTTGAGTAAGATGACTTAATGCGCGTTACCACTTAGTCGGCAAAATCATACTGTGCATTTCTCAGTAATTTTACAAACATAATTATAAGATATTTACTCGATCCAAATTAATACATATTTTCGTGTAGCTCAAATATTCGATGGTAAAATCATGTAATCGACTTTGAACGTCTATAAAATGCACTTAAAGACCAATATGTACAAAGCTCTGAATTAATTCTCATTAAGAGTGCGATCTGACTTGAGAATGCGTACATATACTCCTTTGTCATAAAATAAACGGATGATTTTGCCCTGTTTTAAAACTCACAATCACACAACACTTGAGAATAAATATATAAGAATATGAGATTTCAGTATCTGTAAAAACGCGTATAGACTGTAAGAGTGTTGGCCGTTGTTAATTATGAGGCAGCCTGTTGGGCGAACTGTAAATAGGCCCACAAAAAACAAAATTCACAGCACATCTGTAGCCTACTGTTTTGCTGAGATAGAGATAGTCGCAGTTGTAAAACAGTTGCTTATATTCAATTTTGCAAATGATGGCAACTAAGGCAGAAATGTCCATTCCAGTCTCCGTAAACCTCATTGGTAAGCTCAACTGACTAAAGAATTCGTGCTGGCATGGCTAATGTAGGAGATGGAAAATGAAGCTTAAATATGAACGGGACATGCGAGTTCCCTTAACAATAGGTGAGCGGTCAGAAGCAGGTGTTGATTTGAGGCCACTAACTGAACACAGTGTGTTACAGAGGCTTGGTCAAATCTAACACGAAAGCCAAAACGTCTTGATCATGCATAACAAGTATGAATGAAGCTACTCTATTTCATGTTTAACAGGGCAAATAAAATGCGTCCGTTTAAAGTGCGCACATGCCAGCAAAATGAGGAAAAGAATTCTCAGCATATGAAGGCCTAGCGTGCAAATGGTCTAATTATGTGTCATTCTGTTTTGCACATTGAACCACCCAGACTCTAAGCTGGAGCACCAAAGGTGACAGACTTTACGGTGAGGTGCGTATCTGTCGCTGCCAGACAAGCGGTTAAGCAACAAAAAGGCAAAGAATGACGCATCGTTAAAGCAGCGATCATTAATCTCCAGTCTTTGAAATGGATTACACGAAAAATACACCCACCATGTCAGACGCTTATTAATCATAACCAGAGTTACGCCAATTCTTCCTTTGAGATACCACAAGGCAATCCCATTTTAACAACATATAAACTATGTCTTTCATGAGATCTCTATTAATTGGGGTCGACTTAAAGAGAGGGCGATATCTGGGATGTGTTCAGTGCTCAATCATAACATACTCCACTGCTTTCATAGCTGCAGGATTATCATGCTAGCGTTTGTGTTTGCAAATGCATTTATATGATCAAAAACTAACTATCACCTTTGTCGGTTTTGCCAAAAATTTAACAGTTTTTTAGCACGAAAATCCTACAGAATTAGATCGCACACTCGAAATCTAAGAATAGCATGTCAAATAAAAGATAAAGGTTTGAAAATCATCTGAAAATATTGAATTATTTGTAATTATTTCTGGTTTACCTCATAAGGTAACAAAAGATATGCCAAGCCTAACAAAACCTTACGTTATTTGCAATTATAACGGTCATTTGAACGTTCGTTATTTATGTTTCCCCAATCCCACTTAAAATGATTTGTGTAAATTGGTAAGATTTAATTTAAAGTTAAAAAATCTCTCTAAGTCTACCGTTTAAATTGTATGAAGGTATGCGTTTGCTTATGAAATTGGCTAAAATGTAATAAGATGGACAAAAACTTGTAATGATAATGCACTTTCATCCCGATATGGGCAAAGCGTTTACTTCCTCCTCATATAGAGTGCATTTTGACTTGTTAAAGCCACCATAAAATCCTATGTAATAAAATTAACGGATGCTTTGCCACGTCCAAATAAATTGCAGACGCCAAATAACTAGGAATATATATTTTTAAATATTTGTATTCATAATTCGCAGAAATGCCACTAGATTGGATCACAGTTGGCCATTTTAAATAAAGAGGTATACTGATTGGGGGAAATTTTACCAAGTTCTCAAAAACCAAAATTATGTTCATATTTGCAGCATGATGTTTTGTTAAGGTGTAGATATTGGTATTTGCAACACGGTTGCTGACAGTTACTTCTCCTGATGACGGCTTTTAAGGCGAATTGTCCACTCAAGTCTCCGTAAACCTCATGGGCAGTGCACATCTGCCTAAAGGATTCGTGGGAGTGTGGCTGATGTCGGAGCGTGCTTGATGTAGGAGATGCCGGTTGACGCTAAGCGATGAATGGTACATGATAGTTCCTTAATTGATTTGTGAGCGCTCAGAAACAGGGATATATATTCCCACATAGAAAAGTGAATGAAAAAGCAGAACGCAATGATTTTACGCCACTCATTTTAAATGTCAAGCTACAGAGAGATGATCGATGTATAACACGGGTGCGAAACTTCATGATTGTTCATGGCCATTGTGAATAAAGCTACTTTATTTCATGAGCACATGGCAAATTAAACGCGTCCATTTGAAGTGCGCACATGTCATGTTTACCTGTAGGCAGTCTCAACCAAAAAAAGTCTCAGACTTTGACGGCCTAGCATGCAAAGGTCTAATTAGGTCTTATTTTGTTGTGGACACTGAATCGCAGTTAAAGTACCTCTAGCCTGTGTCCTTAAGAATATCTCTATTTTATTAAACCGAATAAAAGAGAGGGTGACATCTTCGGTGTTTTTGGTGCGCAACCATGCCAGCGGAGGAGTTGGCAATTATACAGCTTCCTGTCAACAAATTCAGATGATCAGAAATCCCCACCAGCTCTCGTGGGTGTTGCCAAAAACAAAAAAACTTATTTGAAAACTGGTCAGATTTCAGTTAAACTTACAAACTAAGTATGACGGCTGTTTAAAATTTTTGAATGGCGACGTTTTTTATACGAAAATGTTTAACCTGTGTTAAAATGGCCGAAAGCGCTGAACCTCTTTGTTCTGAATATAATTATCTTAATAACTCATTATTTGTTAACAACTTATACAAAGATATTGCCCCGAACCTAATTAAATCTTATTATTGTTAAGCTTATGTATGCTTCTTCGATGAATGACAGTGCACCTCTGCCGAATGGACTTGCGGTCGCCTGACCGATGTAAGACTTTGCGAGCATTCCAGGCCTTGATCACTCTGTTTGAGAAAAAAAACCTTCCTGCGTCCAGTCTTGCACCAGTCACACATAGTATTATAGGATGTCCTCTCAAAGAAGTGGTTGTGGCCAGCTCAAAGAAGTCACCAGATGCAAGGCAACAATCCTGAGCCCGCCGCATTTGAAAGGATTGTATAAGGTAACCGCTTAGCTGTCTATAGTCCAGACAAATCAGATCAACAATCGTGTCTCTTAAGGCAGGCAGCTTTTACCTCAAACAAGCTTGTTTGCAGGTCTTTGGACCTTCTCAAGGGTGCTGTAGTCTTAGACAGATCAATGTCTCCAGGCTCGTGTGAAAAATTTGGATTTTTGTCGCACTAACATCCCGAAGACCTTTTTAAAGCACTCTATGAAGACATTTTCAAACGAACGCTGAATTAGATACAAGCTTGACATGGCGGATTTCCCTTCTTATGATCAATGAAACGATGACTTCACTGAGGGCATTTTCCATACTCCTTGATATTTTTTAGCCTCTTCCTCTGGTAGTTGTGTATGGTCCAGATAGAAATTTCTCAGGTGCCCGGAGCTGGTTCTGCTGAAATGCAGCATATTGTACTTGAAAGCATTGAATGCAAGGAGCCAGTTGTGTGACCATTCCTCGAGTCAATGCAGGTTCTTCGGTATACTTGCATCATCAGCATCGCTGTGAATGACCTGCAAAAACGTAATATTGTCAGCAAACATGGCGATGACCCAGTCAAACCCAGTTAAGCAGTTATCAATGTATATAAAGAAGAGGATAGGGCAGGCCAAAGCCCTGAGGATCTTTACTCTCGAATACCACCTCCGCCGATTGTTGAGCGCC
This sequence comes from Schistocephalus solidus, assembly GCA_017591395.1. Lineage (NCBI taxonomy): Eukaryota > Metazoa > Platyhelminthes > Cestoda > Diphyllobothriidea > Diphyllobothriidae > Schistocephalus > Schistocephalus solidus. The sequence goes on along the minus strand of WEDG01001109.1, from coordinate 89,351 downwards.
AAGACGGACAATCTGAGATTTCCCAATCAATAAGTTTTCGATCCACTTCAAAAGCTTGCCACTTATCTCAGTACAGTTCAGTTTATATAGGTGAAGCTAGTGAGGCATGCTTTCAAAGGCCTTTTTTGAAGTCAATGTAGACGGTGTGCATCATATATCCTTCATCGACTGCTTGCGTCCATTATTCCAGACACACTATAGTTATCAGCGGTTAGATGGGCTTCTCTCGTAAAAACAGACTGAAATAAAAAATAGAGATGCTCAACCCTATCCTCGTCCCTGCAAAGTTTGATGCCGAAATCCGTTTTAAACAAAGGGATGGGGTTTTTATTTTGAGACACTGTCTAGTGTATTTGAAGAAGAGCCTCGAGTTTTCTGCTTCACGGTTTATCATGTTACTCTCAAAACAATAGCGAGCTTTTAAAACAAGGATTTTTACCCTGTTCCCCTGCGTCTTTTACTTGGTTAGCTATTCAAAGGTCTTTTCCCTTAGATCAGTTTGCCACAGCATTCGCATGCGGTTTACTTTACTCTTCAATGTGGTCGTAATCCACTGTGGCCTGATAGTGAATAAAGACAGTAGTTGGTAATAAGTTCCTGTAATACGGCCTTTACTTCCAACCAATCCTCTAGAATACACCAGGTGAATGTTCCTTCCCAATCTAAACGATACACATCAATTTTTATTTGGGTAAAATCTCCACGCCAAAAGTTGCGTTTGACTGTGAGGATTCAATCGGGGACAGAGAGGAGTAAATATTCCCACTGAAGGACTACGTGATCACTTTTGTCCAGTGGGGATAGACATTTCATAACATATAAGCTGTCAGGCGTGTTTTTCAATGTAACGTCCAAAAAATAAGCTTTTTGCCCTTCGCATATTCTGATTGGATACCGGAAGTGTTGCGTAAGGAAGCGTTTGTGTATAGCTTCTAGGTGGCGCAGTTCGAAGTTTAATTCCGAGCCTGATGTCAAGCTCAGATTCAAATCGATATTCGGAGCGTTAAAGTAGCCCATAATCATTACTTCTGATTGACTAGCAAACTAATCTAAATAGTCTCTCAGTCCACTGTCTGACTACAGATCGCTTCTCGGTGGGCAGTAGACCGTAAGGATCTCAAGTATTTGGGACCCTGGCGTTCTGATGGTGAGCCAGATGGCTTCTGTTTCACACGCGAGCAGGCCATATATGACATAAGCCCGCACATTCCCACCATGAGGTCCTGTTCTTTACTTAATGAATAACTGAAAAACGGGGATGGCGAATTCACGATCGTCCACCTAAGCGGTCAGCCACGTTTCAGTTATTGCGATGATATCTGATGAAGTTTGGCACACAAATATCTTAAGATCAGCTTATTTAGGGAGAAGGCTTTGGACATTGGAATATATACATTTTAGTTTATTTGTGCGTTGCAAGACCGCTATGTCACTGCCTTAATTATTTGCGGCAGCTGGACTGACAAACTTATAGGATGTGTCCATATTAAAGAGGCTTTGCATATTTCCGCAATCAAACTTGATTTTGTGTAGATTTTTGCATTGCATTATTTGCCCGAACATGAGATATTTGTCAGAATAACGGGCGTCCTCCACGAAGGGGATTGTATACTCGAAAAATCACTCCTTTTCGTATTTACGGTCCCTTCTCTCCCTCTTCATTCAAGTTCTCCAATAACCCTTTAAGCGCCCTCCATTTCAGTTTCTCTTGTACAGAATAGTCCGGTGAAAAAAAAACTTTTGTGACCGCGGACTTACCCTGCTGTTTTCCTCGATAAGAAGGTCTCTCTTTCCAGATGAACGCGTCTTCTTCCTTTGTCATGCTTCATCAGACTCGCATTTACACAACCTTCATCCTATGTCTTTGTGGAGATATCTATTAGGGGGATTTCAAGACAGGAGGGCGTGGCATCTTGTGTAGTTTGCTGCACGGTCATAACATGATTCATTTCTTTAAAAGGTGCAGGAATAGCTTACGTGCGGATGTATGGGCAATTTTTGTAGTTGGTATTTTGTGTGTCATAGAATAATAAAAAAATTCAGGAGCATTTCAAGTTGCATCGGTGAATAAGAATCTTGGATCTCCAAAAGTTATTTAAAATGCTTGCAGACATTTCTGGTAAGGCATCACATAATAATATGCATACAAAAATTGCGTTAAACCATACAACGTCCTTCCCCATAGCATGCACGCGATGAACCCATGGAATTTCAGTCGAACGCTCTACCATTGAGCCACGGCCTCATAGTTTTGTCGGTTGTGATCAGTAATATGATGATAGTGTGGGACTCACCAATCTGCTTAATAAACATGCATGTTCCGTTGTGCCCTGGAGCTCATGCTTGAGCCTTCGCTGGCAGTCGCATAGCGACATGTAGCAAATGTTGTTAAGGGGGTACCAACAAAGACAAAAGAGACCAAAATGGCCATTTCTGGCTAGTTAGCCGTCGTCAGCCAGTCATTCCAATACCACGTGTGGCAAGCTTGGGATTCGAACCTGGAAACTTTAGTATTAAGTCGAACGCTATACCATTAAGCCACGGGATCGTTGTTTTGTCGGATGCGATCGGGAATTTGATGATAGTGTGGGGCTCACATATCTGCTTAGTAATACGTATTTTTCATTGTGTCCTGGAGCTCATACTGGAGCCCTCGCATTCGCATAGCCACATGTAGCATATGTTGATATGGGGGAACTGAAAATACAAGGGAGACCGGAATGAAAATTTCTAGCTTATTAACCGTTATCATTCATCAGACCCAATCCCAAGTGTGGCACACCTGGGATTCGATTCCTAGACCTTTGGTATTTGAGTTAAACGCTCTACCATTAAGCCACGGGCTCATAGTTTTGTCGGTTTACATCGGGAATATGATGATAGTGTGGGACTCACCGGTCTGCTTAAGTAACATATAAGTTCCGTTGTGCCCTTGAGCTCATTCGAGAGCTCTTGCAGGCAGTCGCATAGCGACATGTAGCATATGTTGACAATGGGGAACATGGAAAGACAAGAGAGACCACAATGGCCATTTCTGGCTTATAAGTCATCATCAGCCAGTCAAACCCAATCCCAAGTTTGCCACACCTGGAATTTGAACCCGGAAACTTAAGCGTAAAGTCGAACGCTCTACAATTGAGCCACGAGCTCGTTGTTTTGTGACTTGTGATCGGGAATTTTATGAAAGAGTGGGGCTCACTGATCTGCTTAAGTAACACGTATTTTTAATTGTGTTCTGGTGCTCAAACTGGAGCCCTCAAAGGCAGTCGCATAGCAACATGTAGCATATGTTGATATGAGGGAACCAAAAAAGACAAAAGAGACCGATATGACCATTTCTGGCTTATTAACCGTTATCAGCCATCATACCCAATTCCAAGTGTGGCACACCTGGGATTCGAACCCTAGACCTTTGGTATTTAAGTCAAACGCCCTACCATTGAGCCACGGGCTCATAGTTTTGTTGGTTTTCATCGGGAATATGATGATAGTGTGGCACTCACCGATCTGCTTTAGTAACACGTAATTTTTATTGTGTCCTGGAGCTCAATCTGGAGCCCTCGCAGGCAGTCGCAAAGCCACATGTAGCATATGTTGTTAAGGGGAAACAGACAAAGACATGGGAGATCAGAATGGCCATTTCTGGTTTATTATCCATCATCAGCCCGTCAGACCCAATCCCAAGCTTGGCACACCTGGGATTCGAACACACGACAAAAGGTATTGAGACTAATGCTATACCATTGAGCTTCGGGTTCGTTGTTTTGTCGGCTTTGATCGGGAATATTATGATAGTGATGGGCTCACCGATCTGCTAATTAAACATGTTTCTTCCATTGTGCCTTGGAGGTCAAACTTGAGCCCTCCCAGTCAGTTGCGTAGAGACATGAAGCATTTGTTAATAATGGGGAACAGACAGAGACGAGGGAGACAGAAATGGCCATTTCTGGCTTAAAAGGCGTCATTAGCCAATCACACCCAAACACTAGTGAGCGCACCTAGGATTTGAACCCACGACCTTCGTAATTGGAGTCTTATGCTCAACCATTGAGCCATGGGCTCGTTGTTTTGTCGGTTGTGATCGGGAATATGATGATAGTGTGGGGCTCACCGATCTGCTTAAGGAACATGTATGTTACGTTGTGCCCTAAAGTTCATACAAGAGCCCTCCCAGGCAGTCGCATAAAAACATGTAGCATATGTTGATAAGGGGGAGCCGACAAAGACAAGGGAGAACATAAGGGCCATATCTGGCTTATACGCCATCATAAGTCAGACATGCATAATCGCAAGTGTGGCACATCTGGGATTCCAACCCGCGACATTTGGTTTTTGAGTCAAACACCATATTATTGAGCCACGGGCTCGTTGTTTTATCGGTTGTAATCAAGAATATGATGAGAGGGTGAGGCTCACCAATCTGCTTTTGGAACATGTATGTTCCGTTGTGCCCTGGAGCTCATACTAGAGCCCTCGCCGGCTGTTGCAAAGCGACATGTAGCATTTGATTATATGGGGGAACCGACAAATAAAGGAAGACCGGAATGGCCATAACTGGCGTATAAGCCGTCATCAGCCAGTCATAGCCAATCCAACATTTCGCACATCTGGTATTCGAACGCGTAACATTTGGTATTTGAGTCGAATGCTTTACCATTGAGCCACGGGCTTATTGTTTTGTCGGTTTTGATCGGGAATATGATGATAGTGTGGGGCTCACCGATCTGCTTAAGGAACATGTATGTTACGTTGTGCCCTAAAGTTCATAAAAGAGCCCTCCCAGGCAGTCGCATAAAAACATGTAGCATATGTTGATAAGGGGGAGCCGACAAAGACAAGGGAGAACATAAGGGCCATATCTGGCTTATACGCCATCATAAGTCAGACATGCATAATCGCAAGTGTGGCACATCTGGGATTCCAACCCGCGACATTTGGTTTTTGAGTCAAACACCGTATTATTGAGCCAAGGGCTCGTTTTCTTGCCGGTTGTAATCGGGAATATTATGATAGGGTGAGGCTTACCGATCTGCTTAAGGAAAATGCATGTTCCGTTGTGCCCTGGAGCTCATACTAGAGCCCTCGCTGGCTGTTGCACAGCGACATGTAGCATTTGATTATATGGGGGAACCGACAAATAAAAGGGAGACCGGAATGGCCATATCTGGCGTATAAGCCGTCATCAGCCAGTCATAGCCAATCCAACATTTGGCACATCTGGTATTCGAACGCGAAACCTTTGGTATTTGAGTCAAATGCCTTACCATTGAGCCACGGGCTTATTGTTTTGTCGGTTTTGATCGGGAATATGATGATAGTGCGGGGCTCACTGTTCTGCTTAAGGAAGACGTATGTTCCGTTGTGCCTTGGAACTCATACTAGAGCATTCGCAGCCAGTCGCATAGCGACATGTATCTTATGTTGATAAGGGTAAACCAACAAAGACGAGGGAGACTGGATCGACCATTTCTGGCTTATAAGCCGTCATCAGTCAGTCATGCCCAATCGCAAGTGTGGCACATCTGGGATGCGAACCGGCGACCTTTGGTTTGTGAGTCGACTGCCGTACCATTGAGCCAGGGGCTCGTTGTTTTGTCGGTTGTTATCGTGAATATTATGATAGGGTGATGCTCAACGATCTGCATATGATACATGTATGTTCGGTTGTGCCCTGCAGCTCATACTATAGCCCTCGCAGGATGTCGCATAGCGACATGTAGCATATGTTGATAAAAGTGAACCGACGAATACAAGGGAGACCGGAATGGTCATTTCTGGCTTAAAAGCCGTCATCAGGCAGTTATAACGAATGTCATGTGTGGCCCACCTGTGATTTGAACCCGCGACCTTTGGTATTTGAGTTGAACGCTCTACCATTGAGCAAATGCGCTCGTTGTTTTGTGACTTGTGATCGGGAATTTTATGAAAGAGTGGGGCTCACTGATCTGCTTAAGTAACACGTATTTTTAATTGTGTTCTGGTGCTCAAACTGGAGCCCTCAAAGGCAGTCGCATAGCAACATGTAGCATATGTTGATATGAGGGAACCAAAAAAGACAAAAGAGACCGATATGACCATTTCTGGCTTATTAACCGTTATCAGCCATCATACCCAATCCCAAGTGTGGCACACCTGGGATTCGAACCCTAGACCTTTGGTATTTGAGTCAAACGCCCTACCATTGAGCCACGGGCTCATAGTTTTGTTGGTTTTCATCGGGAATATGATGATAGTGTGGCACTCACCGATCTGCTTTAGTAACACGTAATTTTTATTGTGTCCTGGAGCTCAATCTGGAGCCCTCGCAGGCAGTCGCAAAGCCACATGTAGCATATGTTGTTAAGGGGAAACAGACAAAGACGAGGGAGATCAGAATGGCCATTTCTGGTTTATTATCCATCATCAGCCCGTCAGACCCAATCCCAAGCTTGGCACACCTGGGATTCGAACACACGACAAAAGGTATTTGAGACTAATCCTATACCATTGAGCTTCGGGTTCGTTGTTTTGTCGGCTTTGATCGGGAATATTATGATAGCGATGTGCTCACCGATCTGCTAATTAAACATGTTTCTTCCATTGTGCCTTGGAGGTCAAACTTGAGCCCTCCCAGTCAGTTGCATAGAGACATGAAGCATTTGTTAATAATGGGGAACAGACAGAGACGAGGGAGACAGAAATGGCCATTTCTGGCTTAAAAGGCGTCATTAGCCAATCACACCCAAACACTAGTGAGCACACCTAGGATTTGAACCCACGACCTTCGTAATTGGAGTCTCATGCTCAACCATTGAGCCACGGGCTCGTTGTTTTGTCGGTTGTGATCGGGAATATGATGATATTGTGGGGCTCACCGATCTGCTTAAGGAACATGCATGTTACGTTGTGCCCTAAAGTTCATACAAGAGCCCTCCCAGGCAGTCGCATAAAAACATGTAGCATATGTTGATAAGGGGGAGCCGACAAAGACAAGGGAGAACATAAGGGCCATATCTGGCTTATACGCCATCATAAGTCAGACATGCATAATCGCAAGTGTGGCACATCTGGGATTCCAACCCGCGACATTTGGTTTTTGAGTCAAACACCATATTATTGAGCCACGGGCTCGTTGTTTTCTTGCCGGTTGTAATCGGGAATATGATGATAGGGTGAGGCTCACCGATCTGCTTTTAAGGAAAACATGTATGTTCCGTTGTGCCCTGGAGCTCATACTAGAGCCCTCGCCGGCGGTTGCAAAGCGACATGTAGCATTTGATTATATGGGGGAACCGACAAATAAAAGGGAGACCGGAATGGCCATATCTGGCGTATAAGCCGTCATCAGCCAGTCATAGCCAATCCAACATTTTGGCACATCTGGTATTCGAACGCGTAACATTTGGTATTTGAGTCGAATGCTTTACCATTGAGCCACGGGCTTATTGTTTTGTCGGTTTTGATCGGGAATATGATGATAGTGTGGGGCTCACCGATCTGCTTAAGGAACATGTATGTTACGTTGTGCCCTAAAGTTCATACTAAGAGCCCTCCCAGGCAGTCGCATAAAAACATGTAGCATATGTTGATAAGGGGAGCCGACAAAGACAAGGGAGAACATAAGGGCCATATCTGGCTTATACGCCATCATAAGTCAGACATTCATAATCGCAAGTGTGGCACATCTGGGATTCCAACCCGCGACAGTTGGTTTTTGAGTCAAACACCGTATTATTGAGCCAAGGGCTCGTTTTCTTGCCGGTTGTAATCGGGAATATTATGATAGGGTGAGGCTTACCGATCTGCTTAAGGAAAATGCATGTTCCGTTGTGCCCTGGAGCTCATACTAGAGCCCTCGCTGGCTGTTGCACAGCGACATGTAGCATTTGATTATATGGGGGAACCGACAAATAAAAGGGAGACCGGAATGGCCATATCTGGCGTATAAGCCGTCATCAGCCAGTCATAGCCAATCCAACATTTGGCACATCTGGTATTCGAACGCGAAATCTTTGGTATTTGAGTCAAATGCCTTACCATTGAGCCACGGGCTTATTGTTTTGTCGGTTTTGATCGGGAATATGATGATAGTGCGGGGCTCACTGTTCTGCTTAAGGAAGACGTATGTTCCGTTGTGCCTTGGAACTCATACTAGAGCATTCGCAGGCAGTCGCATAGCGACATGTATCTTATGTTGATAAGGGTAAACCAACAAAGACGAGGGAGACTGGATCGACCATTTCTGGCTTATAAGCCGTCATCAGTCAGTCATGCCCAATCGCAAGTGTGGCACATCTGGGATGCGAACCTGCGACCTTTGGTTTGTGAGTCGACTGCCGTACCATTGAGCCAGGGGCTCGTTGTTTTGTCGGTTGTTATCGTGAATATTATGATAGGGTGATGCTCAACGATCTGCATATGATACATGTATGTTCAGTTGTGCCCTTCAGCTCATACTATAGCCCTCGCAGGATGTCACATAGCGACATGTAGCATATGTTGATAAAAGTGAACCGACAAATACAAGGGAGACCGGAATGGTCATTTCTGGCTTAAAAGCCGTCATCAGGCAGTTATAACGAATGTCATTTGTGACCCACCTGTGATTTGAACCCGCGACCTTTGGTATTTGAGTTGAACGCTCTACCATTGAGCAAATGCGCTCGTTGTTTTGTCGGTTGCGATCGGGGATATTATGATAGTGTGGGGCTAACCGATCTGCTTAATGAATATGTATGTTACGTTGTGCCCTGGAGCTCATACTAGAGCCCTCGCAGTCAGTCGCATAACGACATGTAGCATATGTTGATAATGGGTAACCAGCAAAGACAAGGGGTCCGAATTAACCATTCCTGGCTTAAAAGCCATCATCAGCCATTCATACCCAATCAAAAGTGTTGCACACCTAGGATTCAAACCCACGACATTTGGTATTTGAGTCGAACGCTTTACGATTGAGCCACGGGCTTGTTGTTTTTTTGGTTGTGATTGGGAACATGATGATAGTTTGGGGCTTACTGATCTGCTTAAGGAACATGTATGTTCCGTTGTGCTCAGGACCTCATACTAGAGCCCTCGCAGTCAGTCGCATAGCGACATGAAGCATATGTTGATAAGGGGTAAGCCGCAAATAAAACGGCCAACAGAATGGCTATTCCTGGCTTATAAGCCGTCATCAGCCAGTCATAGCCAATCCCAAGTGTGGCACACATGGGATTCGAACCCACGACCTTTGGTATTTGAGTGAACGCCCTACCAATGAGCCCTACTTATTCCAAAATGCTGTAAGTAATGAAGTGCATGATAAATCTCTTGTCAATCCAAATATATCCAAAAGAATACATTCGAACTAAATGACCTCCAGTTAAACTCAAAGGCAAAACAACCCGTATAAATACTGTATCGATGATAAAAAAGAGACATTTAAACAAATTTGGAAAGGCCAAATGTGTAAATATGTGTAATATGATCCAGCTATTCAACTTAAATTTCAAACTAAAAAAAGTTGTTCATTGCAATGGAAAAGACAGGGTGATATTAAAAATAATTTTACGTTATGCATATAAGGTATATTCCCCACAAATTAGTGTAGAACATAACGTGGCGCAAATGCAATCGTGTAAATCCGGTCGTGTGTTGTGATATGTTTTTATGGCCGCATTGATAAAAAGAAATTCAAATTTTAATGGAGAATCTTGTGCGTGATAACAGCATTAATTAATTTGCTGGGTATTTTGATATAAACGTCAGATATATAAGTGTTTTTCTAATGCCACCTAATACATTGCCAATAGGTGATGGCTAACTTCCATTAACTTTTTCAACATTATTTATATTTTTGTATCAGGTAGAGTTCTTTGCACTTGGATGTCTTTGTATATACATAAAAAAATTAACGTTTTTTTGTGCTTTCAATTAATTGTCCCTTGAAACGTTTCTTTGCTACTTACCATATAAAACCATTCAATATAATCTTTCGGGAAAGCACATACCACATAAGGAAAAACATTTAGCTTTATTTCAAGCAGCAAGCCGTTTGGATCACAGAAAATGCCTCAAACGAACCTTAATTGCTAAAAAACGTTCATAAGAAACGTCAAAGATTAATGTGTATTCGATCAAATGAAAAAGAAAACCTCACCAAAAATATCTTATATTTAAAAAAACTTTCTTTAATATGCTTTCCATCTGACAGACACTAACGAACGTAACCCTTTTACGACGCGATGAAAGACTTCAATTAGATTTTTACCACGCAGAAGTGGCCCATGTGTAACTTTTTTGTTTGTATTGTTGTGTTTGTTTTGTTATTGACGGTAGTAAACAATGTTGACTTCTGTTCTCAAAAAAATGTTTTTTTCCTTAATACTGTTTGTTCTTAAGCCGTAACTCAAGATTAATGTATGACGCAAAATAGCTTTATTTGCAAAAATGCTCGTTAGCTTAATATTTTTATAGACAATCAGTATACCATACAAGAAAAATCTCAAATGGATAACTTATTATGTAAGCAACAATAATTTCTAAAAAAGGTGTTAAAAATGTATTTTGTCATTTTTTTAATGTTCCATAATTAACGTCACACACAAATTTATAAGTTTGAAAATAGTTTTAACGCATCCGTTTTCCTAATTGCAAATGATAGGATGCGTAGATAAATGACTCAATTGTGCGATATTTGTCTCACTGTCCTTATTTCTTCGGTTTGAACTCTAAGTATCCATTTATATATTAATATTGGCTGACAATTGGCTGCATTCAAGCCACACCTTGCTATTTTGCACGATTTTGGGTTCATAATAGTTGCAGCTGCGCATGAAATGCTTATCATTGTTTCGAAGTCATTCCTTTTCAGAAATCTTTATTTTGCTTGTTTTGATTGTGAAATACTTGGCTGCAAACATGAATATCAATTTCTTAACAATAAGGTGCTCCCTTATGAATGCGTATCTTTGCGACTACTTTTGAATATGTATCAATGAGTATAGAAAGTGCTTGGTTTGTTGACGCCTTTAGAGAGGCCTGCTGTTAATAGCCTGCAAAAAGTAATTCATTCTTTGAATGATTTTGCTACCACAATTACTCATATTTTTAACATTTTTATTCAGAGATAAGTATTTTATCCATTTTAAAAATTTGCAATCATGTGGTTATTTATTGCCTGAGTGTCCGCATTAGAATTCATCGTTTTTCTTCGCAGTGGTTGTTTTTTACAAGCCACGCAAGGGAAACTTAGTACCAATGAAAAATGAAAACTGGCATCAAAAAAATATGTTAAAGAGAATATTTAACTTAAATGTACAATATGATATTTATAATCCGAACTCAAAGCATTTGTCAGTCTTAGGTGGAAGGAAGTTTCACCCGAAATGTATACAAAAGGAAATATTTGTGCACGCGTTCTACAGAACGTTCGCCCATCTACTGGGGTAAGAACAATCAATGTAGATATCTGATATTAATAAAAGCACTAATAACAAACTGCAATAGAAAATGGAAACGCTCAAATTAATCATATAAAAATTATATTACATGTCTATTCAAGCAAACTACGTAAACATAAAACTTAGCAAATTTTTTGACATTTAAATGCTATTTTTTGTTGAGTCATCGTATAATATGTATGCATGTTTATTATATAAGACAGATACAATACACACAAAATTTTTTAATAAACGATAATTATTGAATATCTGAACCAAATGATTATTCATCATCAGTTTGAAAACGCACACAAAATCCCATCATTATGCAATTCTGGGAATTAAGCTTTTACTCTATGAGAAATTGAACTCCACGTATAATGTTTTTTAACTTAGCCACTGATTATTTTGCTCGGAGTCTCACGCTCTTAATTATTATTATCAAACGACAGCTGGATCCTTTCAAAATAATGCATGCGATCAATGCAATATCGTCTGATAATATGCAATTCTGAACAGAAAAGTTTTAAATAAGTTTTCATTTTGTGAACAAACTACTTATTAAGAAAACGAGCGCATAATGCACAGCAAGATACTGGCGATATAACACTCAAGGTTATGTCATCTGTTGAAACTGCACCGTTTTTAAATGTAACAAACATGCCCCAGGGCCTTATGTTGTCATATTTGCAGCCAAATAGAGTTCATTCGCACTTTTGTACACGCTGTCACTGCATACGCACGCAGCAAATATTGGAAAGTGATAAATAAATGAACTATGGAATTATATCTTAAATTCAGGTTTCGTTGAAAAACTCTGATAAGAAAAAGAATAAGTGTAACATTTGATCTTTTGACGTGGGACCCGTTATAAGCAGAACATTATAAGCTAGTCAAATATAACACAGTGGTATTAATAAGCTAGATCAATTAAATAAAAAAATTCGAATTAATTTTTCCTTAATTAATAATACAGCAGGTAATTTCAATAATTGAAGTGAATGTCTCGAAGGTACAAATAAGTTCTGTCCAGTTTCTATGCTTTTGGTGAGAAAAGGTGCAACATAGAACATATAAGCTATTGATCCTGCGTATGCACGTGATCAACGATCAACTTAAATCTGCGAGCAAATTGACAGAAACTTTGCCGAACATGCTTTGGCATATCGGCTAAGGAAACTATGGGATTTGAAAACTCATACTGATATCTTGCAAGTCTAAATGCATAAACTGTCAGCATTTACCGCTAAAAGACAAAAGGTTCTTGTAACTGCATTTAGAGAAGCAACATATATCTCTCGGAGTATATGTTATGTTTATGTGTTATTTTAAACATAATATACCTGGCTTTTTTGATGAAATTTAATAAACATATACAAACTTCATAATTTAATCTTCAGGTTATATAGTAAAAACAATTCAGTGGTTCAATATTTCCAACAGGTTGTTCATATGGAGGCTCAGGGCGAAGCTTTGCACCGAGAAATATAGTATGGTATAAAAATGCCTACAAAACAGTTTGTTTTTTATGCTGTCTAAAAGCATATACAGTGGCATCTTTGGGTAAACTGTGGTCAAAGGTTACAAGGTTCATGTGAAAACAAAACTAAGGGACCATTTGGATTAAAATTGCTGCCTACCTCACATCATAAACATGTGGTCAAAGGGCAGGTCGTGTCAGAGAGCAGACCCAAGTACATTTCATGGTTCCTTCTGCGCAATTGGTTTCATTTATCCTAAGCACGAAAATCCTAACTTTTGTAAACAGTACTGTTTAAGCCATGTGTTCGATGTCAGAGACTAGACTTGTAAACTACATGGGCCATTGTTTCTTCAATTTACTATTTACCTTTTTATATTTTTTTGTTAAACTTTATTCCAAAATTTTGATATATTTCATATGCATTCATCGCAATTTTAATGGATGACAGTTTAGAGTTTGTGCTTGTATTTATCAGTGAAGGTATAACGAAAGGAGTAATCATTTAATTTTTTTAATAATAATGTTAAGAAATGAGGTCTTGTAAGATATAAAAGTAAAATTTATCAACCTAATCTAGTTCATCTTTGTAGGCTAAGAGATTTGTGTTATAGCCATCTGGGTGGATGCAATAAAATATACATATATGGTTAAGCTTTCCTTTAATAAATACCAAAAATGAAATAACCTTACACATTTCCTTTGTTTGAGTACATTGCAGCATTATTGAATGAAATAAGTGAAGGGATTTTCGATTGTTTTTATTATGAAATGTTTGATACTGCAACATTTTACCACATATTATCACCTGAGATAGAAGTTCACTGTGTACGTTCTGCAAAAATGCCCATGCTAAACATGAGAATTCTGGTCGGAAAAAAATATGCTTTGTGTAATTCTTTATCATGCTTGTCCAATAAAAGGTAAATCTAAATATAAGGGGTTGGCAGGAAGTAAAAGCGTACATTGGAATATATTGATCATTCTTAGGCCGAAGTCAGCATGTTAAGGTCATACGGAAGGGAGACGGTGGGAGAAAATTGTCTTTTTAAGGTATAAGCATACCCGCGTAGGAGGGACACTGTGCGATAGGCAGTGTTCTACTTGAATCACTGCTTTCCAATGAATTGTTCCAAAACAGCGGTAAAGGTGGTAATTGTTCTGCTTACCGATGAGGATGAGACGGAGAGGAAGTTTGTGACATAAAAATGTGGATCTATTAAACATTTCGTGTTTCTTCTGGGACTTCCAGTATGAATTCCATCGTCAGCCATAATGAGCTACAACCCAACAGGAAAAGAAGGAATTGGGAATGTAAAAACTATCTTATCATTCACTGCCTCCATTCAATGTCCACGAATCAATAGCTGTGGGAATGTTGGGTTGTATGATTGGTGGATAGCGACCGTTGAACGGTGATAGTTACAGTGAGTAAGAAACCCAAGTACAAGAATATGAGAGAAAGTTACCATCCGCACAGTATTCAAAATATTTATCATGTCTGTGGCCTGCTTGGCAGATTCCATGATGTCAGTCCTCCGTTAAAGAGGAAGCATGCGTATTTCTAGACGGTGGACGGCAATGGGCTTGTTTTGAGTACGTTCCCTAAAGTAGCTTTATAAACGTGAATAAATGACGAATCTTAAGGATAATCAAATAATCCTCAACATTTTCATACTCTACAAACACTAGGCCTATGTCTCTATTCGAATAGTGGACAATATTCTGCACAAATACTAATTTATCGCCTACCAGAAGTGACCCATTTGATGGCGTCGTACCAACTATTAATCTTTTGTTCATACCAAAACTGTGCAAACAAACCGCCCGATGGTGGAAGTGGACCGTCGCGGTGTTCATAGATAGCAGTTCATTCTGATAGGCCAATTAACGACCGCCGCTCTGCCTGTAATTCTCCTGGCCTACGGACAACTTGCTGAAGTGGCTGCAATGGTTTTCTAAGCATGCCCTTCAGTTTTCCTAGATAACGTTAAAAAGGGCAAGACGAGAAACTATCAAGGGGACCATATCGTTGGACATCGTCCGGTAGATAAACAATGCTGTGAACATTGTACACCATTGCTGACATACCATATAATGACGAATAATTTTCTAAGAACATTTGTATCACCTGATTACAGTAGGGCACCCATTCTTTGCACGAATGGGGATGAACAAGACAGCGAATAGCCATGAACAATAGTAAAATCTGCTTGCAATATCTTTTGGGAAGGACATCTTTAAGGACGGCCTTACCGGGGTACAGTAGAAACTGACGAACTTCAGTGCCCTTCTATGTATCGTAATCAGTAAAAGACCTTAGCGCTGTGAAAAATTCCGTGGCAGGAAGACATTAAGCGATTTTAACCTATCATTCACTGTAGTTATCGCTTCAAGTGACAACCGGAAAGGAGCTTCTCTTGGGCTTTTGAGCCACAAGTTTAGAATCCATCGCATAACACCCAGGTAAACTTAATGTAGAGGATCTAAAGGAAAGGAAGTAATCATTCCCACCTTACATGCTAGCAATGATGAAGTTCCGATGCGACGGCAGCCATCTATGACAAAGAGGAAATCAACACCATCCTCAAACGCTCTGAGACGCTTTCATATACTACTGTATCTACGTAATCGCCTTCAATGCAACACATCTAACAGCCATAATAGGCGTTCACTTTCTTAAATTACTTATTAAAAGCTCTCGCTGGAGCATCACAAATTACAGCTGCTAAACGAAACCGAAGGGTCCTCTTGATATGTTCGACACGCAGACCATTTCTGGCCAAAGATTTTTATTCTTTATCGAGGGGCCTGCAGAACGTTTGTCCATCTAAGGGTTTCCAAAGCCACAGGAAATTCCCAAAACGAATATTTCACTAACAAAGGGCTCAATTATTCTACATATGATGGGCCAAAACCCAAGCTTTTAGTTTTCTTATGTACAGGGAGCCCATCGCTAGCTAGATACGTTACAACACTATTGCCTATTAGACGCCTGGTAGGGTCTCGAAACTGCTCACTTAACTGTTTACCAAGTCCTAAATGAACGTACTCACCACTGCTCATTGCCATTACCGTTGAAACCTCGCTTGCCCCACCCAACAGCGTTCGTGCGTAAGCAGGAAGGTCCGAGGTCAGCCGTCTGATAACTTTCAGAAGACTGCTCAGATAAATCAATGGTATACGCGAGCGTATTGCCAATGAACTCATAGTCTCTCGAACCATTGGTTCCTCTTCAATTGTAGGTGTGCTTGAAGAGTTGTTTGCAGCCATGTCAGATATATCTGACATCCAACTAATCTCCTCATCAGCAGAGGAAATCTCTGAGTCCGAGTCGTCATATGACGAGCTAGAGGAAGAGGTCAGATGCCATGACGATGAAGATGAGTCGAACGGATACATTTCCCTCATATTATGGGCAATTTGACGTAAATTATCCAGAAGGCCTTTCTGGGCACATCTCCTAAGTGTACTCTTAGATATTGCTCTAAACATTCTGCAAAAAAACGGTCAGTTTAGACAGAACAAGGGTGCAGGCATTTGAGCGACCGCATCGCAGCACGAGAGCGCAGGAAATGGCGTGGCACGGCGCGTAGAGGATTGACAGCTCAGTGCCCGATCGATTTGCCAATAACGCTGCGCGCATTCTTTTGCGCCCTTAGCCACGCGTCATCGGAGTGCACTGCTTTTAGGGATGCAGATCGTAGCCCGTATCCGGTAACAATGTGGTCATGAAATCACCCGGATATATTGTAAATTATTAACTATTTATGTTTTTATAGTAGGCATGGTTTGGTATTCCATTAAATATGAATGCTTGATTTGTTACGGTACCGACAAACTTTGCATTCGGCCGTTTCGGGTTCCTCTTGTATTGGTTCCTACTTTGACTCATCTCATTACATCCCCACACGCTCCTTAAGTTGAGGGAGACTACGCGAAGACCTTATTTTTAGAGACATACCGTTTCTGTTTCCCCTTTCTTTTCTCGTATAAATCGAACTGAGCTATTTGCTTCATGTTGCTTTATATATACATAAAAATACAACCTGAAATTCACTTTTTGTTTTCATTTTCTTTTATTCGCTTTCATTGACCATTTTGCTCGTTGACTGGATAGGTTTCGGTCACATGCTTCACAAGCAGCTGCCAGAGTTGCTTTATATCCATTGCGTTCACAGCAAACCTTAGTCTGTATTGGACGTCGTCGATATGGTCCCAAATTGCTCGGCCACATACAGGGCCTTCTTCATGCAGTTTTTTTTTGAGCCTGCTCTAATAAGCCTCTATAGCGTTTGTACGCTTTCCTGTTCTTCGATCTTGGAAATTTTTCACGTTATTAGCCTATAATTTTCATATCCTTCAGCTGGCCGTTTGCTGAAAGCTATATGCTGGTCTTTTATCACTATGCTTCCCTTAGCAACACACTTCTTGATTACGGGTCGTATAGCTTGCCAACTTCTGTTGCTCAATTGTTCAAAAAGTGCTTTCCGAGTTCCTGTGTCATACATTCTTTGGTTGTTCTTTTTGCGGGTATTAAAAGTTTCTTCAATCTGCAATTCCACACCTTCTCCTCCAATTTTCACTTTCTTATTCATCAATGCTATTGAACCGACGTTGCGGCATAATAGGTAACACTAGAAGCTGAATATGTATGCTGGATTAATTCAATGGCATAGTTTACCTTCTCAGTTGCCTTCCGGCGTTTTGTTCTCCCACCGTACCTGTCTCTTGCACTGTGAAACCAGTCAATAGCAGTTCTGTGAATAACATCCGCAGAACACTTACTGAAGCTGGAATTTTGCCGAATGGCGTCTCCAGACGTCATGGAAAATTCCATAGAGCGGGCAGCCAATAAATGACCGCTTATTAGTTGATCCGCCCCAGCAGAAGTTGAGGCACAGCGGTGGTCCAATAAAAACTTTCAGAGGTTCCACACCAATTCTCTTTAATTTCTTCCCTCAACCACAGACAGCCTTTCTATCAACAAATCACGAACGTCGTTTAGAAATAAAGATATATAAACCGCCTCATTGGCATAACCCGATGTCCCACTCATTCCTCCAATGAAGTCATTGTACGCCTCCTCTGTGCACGGGGGCAGATGACTGATCGACTGGTTAGCCTTGGCGGGGAAAGCCGTCGCCCACACTTCCTTGAGTATTTCATTTAAGACAGCCGATTGTTGTTCCATATTGCGAGCCATCTGCTCTGATATATTATCGAATTTATTACTTGGTGATTACTTACAACGTTCCAAAAAGTAATACCGTAGAGAATCGAGGTCCTTTCGCATTTTTGATCGATGTTCAACAGACATCTTGAGGTTGTTCAGGTAGTAGTCTGAGGTACACATTAGTAACAAATGCTTACTGATAAGTGGACGGCGGGGTAGGTCATGCTGAAGTACTCCAAGGAATGTATGGGCTAGGTATATTCTCATCATTCCTAGATCTAAAAATAATATTGTCAAAGGTTCTTACTGCAATATCGGTATTGGCGTTGGCCAGCCAGCCAGTCTTCGTTCTGGCTCTTTTGGCCGGCGAATAAATTCTTCCTCGTCTTCCGAGGCCGGAGTGAGCTGGCATGGATATCTAGAAGGATATATGAAAAGCAACGATAATCACCAAAATCCTAGAAAAAAACAGAATAAAATCAAATACTTAATTGCTTGACAAATGCCAACCTCAAACCGCCCTCTCAACATGCCATCTCACTTTTCTGGAATTCCTTTTCAGCAATAGAGATGAGGGAAACACGGAAATAACATTCTACTTCAATCTCAAAAAAGCCTTTGACAAAGATTCGCATAAAAGACTTATAACGACGCTATTAAGCCACGGCATCCAACCCCCCCCCTTCTTGCCTTTCTCATGTCTATAATGAAAGGGGTTTCAAATCACCAACACCTAAGTCAAGATTGAATTGTATTCTGCCACAGTAGTCAAGTTCACCAATCGCCAACCCCTTAGTCAAGATTCAAATTCATACCACGGCTACGTGTGCCCAGAATGCCTGATTGGTTGTTTACGTGTCGTAACAAACACTACCTACAGGCATTATAACAGTAAAAGTGACAAACTGAATGGGATCAGCCCCCATTGACTCATCGCTTGATCTTGAATCACATTTCATGAAACTCGTTAGAGAATATGAACTAACTTAACTGTAAAGACATAGGCATAATCATAGTGTCGTCGGAGGCAGATAATGTTGTGCAAATTGGACAACTAGCGGGACTTTCCAGAAGCTGAATATGTATGCTGGATTAATTCAATGAAGTAGTTTTACCTTCTCAGTTGCCTCCCGGCGTTTTGTTCTCCCACCGTGCCTGTCTCTTGCACCGTGGAACCAGTCAATGGTAGTTCTGCGAATAAAATCCGCTGAAAACTTGCTGAAGCTGGAATTTTGCCGAATGGCGTCTCCAGACGTCAAGGAAAAGTTTTAATCTACCAGTGAAAAAGGTTAGTAAGAGTACAGAGTATGGTCCAAATACGTTGTACAATCGCATGAGCCTAGTATGCGAAAAATACGATAATTTTACACGGAAAGTATACGACACGCATGTTGGAAACCCCAAGCGCAAGTGTAACTGCAGGAAGGATTGCAACTTATTCGAGAATCAAAAAGTCCCTTTTTAAACAAACCTATTCTTTAAGTATGATATCTGAAGCAGACGTAATTTTCTACCAGAAGATTACAAGGAACATTTTCGGACATGTTTTTGAATTTAGAGTGGAATCGGCAATAAATGCGAGTGTGAATTGACCGAAAACTAACATTCCAGTGTGATTTAAAATTCCTAGGGTTTGACTGCCACAGAAGCAATACCCAAGTACTCTCTTGTAATCGAAAATACTGCTAGGGATTCCGGTGAACATTTCATGAGAAGCTACTGCGTGTCCAACCATCCTGCATCGCAGAAAATGCTTACGATATCTTCGTTCCTATCGAGATAACCAAGCCCAGCGTTCGAGGGCACAAAATCAGATTGTGCGCTACCTGCATTCTATGTGCACCCTCGATGCGAACAAAACCTGAATGAGTAATTAAGCAGGAGACCGACTGACTATGAGAAGTCGATAGGTAAGCCCTGAATTATTAAACTCAATTTAACACCAATGGTGGGCAAAGTACGTTTGTGAATAACTTCTGCTAAACTGGTTAGTCATTTACTAGGGCCAGATTTCGGATATGAACAATCCATTTGTATTAACACGAGGAATTTCCATTTATAAAGGTCAGGAGTATGAGCCGTTGATATTCCCGAACACTACTCTAAAGCGCAGATGCCCATTTTGGTCTGCAATTTGGACGTAAAAGGAAATTGCATGCGGAATAGGTCAGCAAAATCGTCTGAACGGAGCCTTGGTCCCCGTAGCAACGCAGGGGACTAAACAAACATTCCCTTAAAAGGCTTATGGTCGTGAAGTCTCATCCTATCAAGGTTTGAGGCCAAAGGGAGCCAGCACAACTCTGCGTTGCATTGTGACAGCCCTGGCGTAGATGCTTGCATGACTGTGTATTCACGCCACTCAATCGCACACAAAGCGCCTAGATCTGACACTAGCAGACCAAATAAATATATACTGCAACGAACTAACAATTAAGAGTCCAGCAAGGATTGCCACCAGTTGGCTGACAAACGGCATGTGCCAAAGTCTGCAGTCACGCCTACCGTACAACAGCAGACAAACTGCGAAAGCAGTGCAACGGTGGCGAACTATTTAGCCGGATAACTTGACCAGCTGTTCATTGTAGACTGGCAGCAAAATATCCAGCCTATTATTTATGCCATGTGTCCTCTACATGTACGCAAGCACAGCTGCTAAAGATTATAACACCCGCCTAACATTCATGTCTACAAAGCTGGTAATGCACTGTTGAAGCCTGTTGCTAACAAAGGTCCGTTGCAGCCCAAATCCCCCTTTGCCGGCAGAGCTCGCCTCCACGATGACGATCAGCCCCCGAAAACTACAGCATATTTTTACTATTCAACTTACACTGCACCGAACCCATCCTCCCCACACACGTCGTGCCCAAATAACCAGACCAGATTAAAAGGACAGTTGAAACGTTGATTTTGACGATGTCCACCGTATGCTCCACAACAAGGGCAGTGACTGGCACTGCATTTTAGTGAGAATAAACTTGCACGGCACCTACCTCACTGTCTGTTCCAATCCCCCATCTGGGCCCGGTGTCAAGACAGCGTCAAGGAGACTGGAGATGGGAAAGGCCAGGTAAGGACAACTGGATAAGAACGTGGCGTAGGCCTGCCAAACAGGTGATTCCACGGAAGCACCGGCTGAACTCCGAAGTCTCGTCACCACAATGCCAACACTTAAGGTGTGCATAGCCATCGTAGATCCGTAGTAAGTCCAGTTGAAGTGATAAATCTGTCAATTGGTGCCCAACCAACCCGCAAATATGGGCGCATTTTAATTATACTATGGGAAGTTAGCACCGGGTTGGCCTTACACCCTCTTCTCATTGCATCGTGTACCGGTAGCACGTCCGAGACGATGCTAGTCACACGGGCTGACACAGAGTAAAGCCTCTGTGCAAAGCGCGTCATACTCTAGTGAGGCCCTTGCTTAAGCCCACCGAACAGCACAGTCCACTTTAGACACACAGACTGCCTTGATGACGGGGTCCCGAATGGGCGAGCTACTAAAAGAGGTTGCGTGGGGGAGTCCGATTCCTCACTCCCACATGAATGTCTTAATAGCGTTGACGACACAGACAGTCGTAGTTGGCGGTGCTTGTTTTGAGCGCGCTTTGATCGTGCGGGTATTCAGTCAAGATAAAGGGATCCAAACTAACTAGGAAAGACGACCATAAAATTTTTTAAGACCAAGAAAATCAGGGAACGGGAGACAAGGGGGCTAGGAGCAGGAATGAAATCTCGGGATGGGATAAGGGAAAACATAAGTTACAGCAAAAGGGGGGGGATAGGACTGCTAAACACGCATGGCACCGTCCATCTGCTGCAGGTCAACGAGGGGCGGACCCTGGTTAGCGGTCTCGGGAGACAGCTCCCGCTTCACCACGTAGATTGCGTCACCCGTACAGGTCATGAGGTAAGCGTGACCAGAAGACATTACTGTAAAGAGAAAAGAGGAGGGGACGTTAGGAGATGTATTCATTCCGTTCGCCGGTGTACACGCAAAAATGGTGTGTCGAGCTTCCGAGAAAGCCACGTTAGGTCGAAGAACGAACCAACACTAACTTCCCAGTAGGGTTTCGCCTTTTCGCCAAAGTATCTTTAATGCAAACCACTCGACACATGGTTAAACCAAAAATGGATGGGACTCCTATTAAACTCCACGGCAACCTGCTTAGACGACAACCCCAGATAGTTTAACAAACTCTTCCCTCAGATGGCGAATGTTCAGACAACTGCCTGTGCTTCGAGTGCATTTGCCGTTCACCGGGCAAATACTCAGTATGCAACAGGAAGGAGACCGACTCCTAATTGCTCATTTTCGCTCAAAGGAGCTTCAGTATATACGATTTTCGCAAATAAAAAAACAAAAATTGTTATTTTTATTCTACTTTCATACGGATGCCTGCAGAGTCAGACTTTAGGAAATAAGATAACCTCTGGATAAGAGCAACCCATTATTCATTTTTTTCATCAAAGGTTCTGGGTTTAACAGGTATCTCCTAGCAGTCGTGATTGTGTAACGGTAACGACATGTGACCTTCAACATTTAAGGATGAGAGTTTCTGATCCATGTTGATTCTATTTTTGATTTAAGTTTAAACCTTGAGAATAGCATCCATGTCAAATCACTTTAATACTAACCTATCTGACTCCGTCTCCATTTTCCCCAATTTTACCACCTACCCATGGATAGTGAGAGACTAAACATAATTTATAGCCAGACGGACTCATCTACCACGATTATAGTAAAGACTTAAATAAACTGCAGAGTTGCAATGCAAGTGTGGCCTAGAGATTTGTAGGGCAGGGAAGATAACATCGCGCATATTTTTTATTTATGATTTCACGCTACGTTAGAGTAAACTATAATTTAATTTGACGAATCTTATGTTTTACCGGCCAATAATCATCCCCATCATCAATGCGCGCAATTTCTGGTCCATAAAAATCCATCCTAACCGCTCAGTATTAGGTTTGCCGTCCAGCAAGGTTGTGTGCTGTCACCCTGCCTGTTCAACCACACTAGTAATTGGAACCTTGCGAAAGCCTTACACGAAATTGAAGGTGTTAAATTTGCATCAGAACGCCGTTTGACTGATCGCGACTACGCTGGTAATGTTGCCTTTCTAGCTTCAAACTCTGGTGAGCTGCACTGTTTATGTTCACAGGTGAAAGAAGTAGCTGACTCGGCCCATTTATCAATGAAGACAGGAAAAACCAAAGTGATTTCAAGCTGCTTTACAGACCAGAAGAAGGCATATATCGAGCTTAATGCCTGTCTACCTGAAAAATTCGACGAGTCTTTATATATCGGGTTGAGGCTGCCGCCGAACAGACGGGGTAAGACCGACTGGGTCTTCCGGATCGATGCCACCCACCGGGTTTTCTCAATCCAACACAGAATCCCAATCGCCAGGAAGGTTCGTGTTGCAAATACGAGGCCGTGTGCGTGAAATATGAGCAAATACTGAAGGTATTTGATCATCACTGTTTGAGGACCATCCTTCGAGTGATGGCTAAATTACGATGCAGCTGACTGGCCGCAGATCATTATTACCTCGGCTAAGGCCTGTTTCTTGTAACAGGAAAGGCCCTGTCTGATGATTGCTATGTTCTAAAGGACATGCTTTACCTGTCAAGCGGACGCGGACTGCTGACATCCGGGCTGAACTGACGGCTACACCACTGCACTGTGCGAGCGGAGCACGGACCTACGAAGCCAGACAGTCTACGGTCTACGCACACCTAGTGACACATGCTGACAGGTTCACTTACCATCGCGTGCTTATTCAACCACGCCCGGCTTCCCCTTAGAGTGGATGTGCTTCTAAACAAGCCACTTCCACCAAATAGAGTCGACAGTCCCCAACTGGCAGCTTCAAAGGAGGGTCTGGGTGTTCATATTATCCCGGTCACAACCGACCGATGCCAACACGAAGAACTCTATATACACGATGAATGTCTGCTTCGTTTCTGTGCTTGGGCAATTCAAACACCTATTACTGGTTCGCACATGCTGATACGGCGACCGAGAGGCAGTTACATCTAAAGGTGTGGACAAAATACTTGTATGTTCAAATGGTGTCGCAAGCGACCCCAAAAGGGCAACTACTACGACGTCTTACTGCAAGGCTACATATTTAGCAAGTGTTAATTCGTTCCTTTTCTATCATGTTGAACGTCACTGATAAACAAACAAGGACAAAAATGGGGAAAAGCCAATGGAAGACCCACTTCCCTTCCAGTCAAATACCTTGTAAGGCATGGTTATTTATATATGCTAGGCATCAGAGTTATTTTTCTCAACCTTCCTGTACAATGGTAAAATAAAATAGGGGAGAGGGTCAAGACAAAGAGACCTACTGGAGAGGCGTTTAAAACCATCGGCCCTGTTGGACTGAAGAGCAAAAAACTGCCCAACACGATGAGCCAAGGCAGCAAATTTACTGCCTAACGCCTCGGTGTTTATAAGTTCGCCGGCCGACTGGAGAACCGCCCCATCTGGACTCAGTACGAGGGTGCCTCGCCAGCCAGGAATCTTACTCAGAGCTGATAGTGAAGCGGCAGAAGTGGAGGCGGCGGAGGGGACAAATGCACCAGAGGCAGAAGCGTAAGCTGCGGACGTCACGGCTTGCGTAGGTCGCTGCAGCGACGATGTGTTTGGCAACGCTTTCTAAGATGCAAGTAAAAAATTTAAGTGGATGTCAAGCCCTATAATACAGGTAAGCGCACGCCAATAGTTGAGACAAAAGACGCAGCTGACATTTACGCCAGGTTTACTAGGTAAACAAATGACCAGAACGCGGTGTCCCAAGCAATTAAATTTCATTTAAAATTGTCAGTAAAATGGAGTTTAACGTTGAAAATTAGCTTTATGCTCAGTATCAGCCGCGAGATGACGTAGGGCACAAGAGTACGATTCAGTAAATTCAATATCCGGAGGGAACACAGTTTTGATGCAACTAAGAAGTTAGTAATGACACACTTCCATCAGTGAAAAATCGGCTGTGCATTCGCTTGGTGCCAGTACCTAGCTACAACTTGCACCTGGATCAACTGTGATTATGCCCAACCTAATCGAGACTGCATCTCTCCAAATGCGACGATCTGCTACTTTTCGATCAACAACGAATACTGAAGGTCAATGGACGACTTTCCAATCTTGATGGGTTACGTCAATCATAGTCTTGGGTTCATTTTTTGAACGCAAGGGCCGAATTTATGACAACAGGAATCAATGTGTAGGTCGAACAGAGCGAACAGCCTGAATTATCTCCGTGATGCACCTGCAGAAGTATTTAAGTCGGTGTACGTAGAAGAGGCTAGTAATTTACCCTTTGTTGGAGAAACCTATGAGCAGATCAAAGGAACTTTAATGGGCTCCACGATCTCCAGTTTGGTGCCTGGTAAGAGACGAACGACTGTAATGAAGAACCAAGAGGACTATGATGAGAAAACTATGACCCTTTTTGATGTCAGAAAAATTCTATAAACCCGCACTGAACTCGAAAGTCAAAGGAACAGCAGATCAGCCGACTAAATTACCTGGAGAATACCGGCGCAAGAATGCGACCATAGAGAATGAGTGGCACCAAATGATATCAACTGACGTTGCTTTGGCTCAATTCTATGGTTTGACAAAAATCCATAAGGCGAATGTCCCATTGCAGCCAATCGTCGCTCTACAAGGCAACCCTATTTATAATTTGGCAAAGTGGATGTACTCCAAGTTGAAGAAACTTCAAGGCAATTTGACTGTCTCAGTTCGGTCAGCAGCTAAATTCCTCGTAGAGCATCAAGGTCGGACGATTCAATCGGACAAATTCATGGTCTCTTTCGGTGTGACTTCGTTATCTACATCAATCCCACCGAATTCGGCACACGAAGTCTTATGCAAGAGACTTGAATAAGCATACGGCGAGGCTCAGAATCCATTGAAAATGAACACATCATGAGGCTGTTCGAATTTTGGCCAAAAACTTACTTCACCTTTGCTGGAGAAACCTATGAGCAGATCATAGGAACTCCAATGGGTTTCTCGGTCGACAGTTTGGTGGCA
Organism: Schistocephalus solidus; assembly: GCA_017591395.1. Classification (NCBI taxonomy): domain Eukaryota; kingdom Metazoa; phylum Platyhelminthes; class Cestoda; order Diphyllobothriidea; family Diphyllobothriidae; genus Schistocephalus; species Schistocephalus solidus. The sequence continues at coordinate 63,240 of WEDG01001109.1, read as the reverse complement.
GAAGCTGGAAAACACTGCCTTCCGCAAATTAAGTTGTCTTTTGATGCCACTACGTTGACGACACCCTTTTATCGTCAAGAAAAACACGATATAAAACTTCCATAACTTGCTTATTTGAAATCTTCCCTGATATAAAATTCAAAAGAGAAGAAGAACAAGAACTGCAATTACCTTTCCTTGATGCCCCCATCAAGTGAAATCCCAACGCTAAATTGAGATTATTGTTAACAGGAAGGCAAAGAACAGAATACAACTCAGCTTTCACAGCAAACCCATGGTGACTTATAAACGAAGCTGTGTGAGAACGCTCTTCAAACGGATTCACTCATTGCAACAAACCGGAGGAAAAATTACGCGAGGCCCGAGATCTCAGAGAATGGTTATCAGAAGGCGTTTATAAGCCGAGGCCTACGCGTTCGGCCTCAGAGAACCGAAACAGGAACGCAGTAGAGGATCTGGCCCCCTCTTCCATACCTGAAGGACGTCCCAGAAGCGACTGAGCGCATTGTTGCCGGACGTGGTGTTGGCATTGCACACAAGCCCAAAGCTACCATGCACAGCAGGATAACGAAAATCAAAGACCAACTAAACCCCATAAAGCAATATTGGTAGTTTATCGCATCCCATGCGTAAACTGTCCTTATAAATTTACAGGTCAGACTTGACGCATGTTGGGATCGCGTATACACGAACATAAGTTGGCTGTACAACGGAGCGACGAACAATCGCAAGTTTCTGCCCACACCTATGAAACGGGCCATGAGTTCAACTTCATAGCCGTCAACACCGAAAATAAGGACCAAGAATTGATTGAAGCCTGGTTCACGGATGGAAATTAAATCAAGCGATTTATGGATTTGCCACTGGCGTACAGAGCCCTGCACAGACACTTGCAGAGATGCGTCAATGATCACTGATCAGTCTTTTCCTCCGTATAAGTGTCGCCTTTTTGATTGCTGCTGCTATTTCTGACGATGGACTCCTGCAGAAGTTTGAAAGCTCAGAACAATGAACAAATTGTTTGGGTGTAAAATTGACTTCTCCTTCGCTGGTATCTACATATTTAAAACATACTTGGTCATAAAGGGTGCCCAGAAAGGAGTGATCACTCTAGGTGGACGAATTAGCCACTTCTTCCTGAATCTGCCGGTCACTTGTGGTCGCATGGAGTTGAGCTCGGCGCAGTCAGAAGTCAGAGAGTCTCTTCCACCTGCGAGTTTTGTGCGCAGTCTGACACGGTGAGCACGCAATCGTGCGATTCGGCGGCTACCTCGGGGTCTATCCAGTCTTTTTTTGGAAAGCAGTTGAAAAACGTATAGTTAAAATGCTTGCTCAGGCTTCCCAAGAGTACGAACAGTAGTTAATGGGACGAAAAAACGACACAAAGTGCAGACATAAACTTGTCAATATCCTCTTCTAGCAGAGTGCATAATTCACATAATTAATTAAAAGGACAATTGCTACTGCCCAAAAACTGACTAGAAAAAAGTACCCATCAGCGCCTTCAATGATGGTCGCGTTTCTAAGCCAGAAGACGGCAAAAATACATGGACGAAATCCGGAGCGGTCGCAATTATCAAGAATGGGGAGATACTGGAATCGCATTGGCTAGCAGCAATTATACCGTCGCCAAACTGCTCACATTCCTATTTCTCGAAAATTCACATGAGCAATTTTCACAGTAATGATTACAGGGACTATAAAAAGCTAGTACATATGAAATAAGCTTTATAGTACGTTTGCGTGAAGATCTAACAAATACCACCCTTCTGGAGTATAAAATGAAGCGAACCATGAAAATTCAATATTTCATAAATTCCTCAACCGTCGGAGAGAAAACGTATGCAGCGAAAACTACCGTTAGGTGAACCTACCAGAAGTTTTATTATTTTCGAGGTTCGATAAAATGTTTATAGATAAATGCACATTTTTGACGGAGGTCAAAATACAAAACAAGTTGACTGGTCGGTATGCTTGTCAGCGTGTACAGTGAACTGGGTTTTATACTAACAATAGTCATTGGTTTCTGAGCAGTGCAAAATTGGAAGGTAAAGACATCAAAATACAGACTGGGCATATACAATACAAAGAATTGACAGTTCAAGTGCGAAAGGGACGGTAATAGACAAGCCTAAACGCCGGAGAGGTATGGCGTTGAGTTTTACAACAGAATAAACCAAAAAATTGCCTTTGAGTGGTAAAGTAAATCCAAATTCAAAACAAAATTCCCCAAAAGATGTAAGAATTCCAATAGGAAGCGACCAGTTTAGAACCAGATATTTTATAAGGTCAGTGTATAATGATGCACAAGCGTGCATTTATACTTACACGTAATAAACAATAGGCAGTGGCCAATTAGTTTCGTTGTTTTATTGAATGAACACAGTGTCGGACACCCCACCTAAGGGCAAGCAAGGTATGAAAGACTCTGAAACATCCACAGTTAAAACCGAAACCGGTAGTCCACACCATTTTCGAAGACGAATTCGACAACTCAAAAATACCTATACTTCGCAAATCCCTAACGATTTCTTTGGTTGCGTGAAAGTAGCAGTCCCACGCAATAATTACCGATTTCTTTGAGGGCGATTCAAAAGAATTTTCGTTTTAGTCACATGCAAACTATTTTATTGAATAGATGGAGGTACAAGTAGGAAAAACTAGCAATTAATTATTAGATGACTGAAATATATATCAGTCATCTTATGGTGGATAATTTAAACAAGAATTTTTTTCGGTTTACAGATCGGCAGGCGTCGTTGGTTGTGAATAAGTTTAGATGAGCTACCTTTAATCAAACAGATAGGTAACCGCAAGGGGACATACTTAATGTTACAAATTTCCAGTTAACTGTTTGCATTTGCAAACAAAGTTGAATGAATCCTCTAATAATATTACATTAGACTACTTCTAGTTAGTATGGACTTTCTTCTGATAAAACGATCAGCATAATACACTCAGCAATCCCTTCTCATGACTGACTTGGATGAGGTGGACGAGCGCATAAAGATTACGCGCACGAGGCATGATGAGCGGAGAAGGCCACACAGTACTGAGGACTTTGATATGAGCTATGTATGAGGGAAATGGATAAAGTCTCCTATCGTGTTGATTGCCCCGTCAAAACAGCGCACTAGCAACAAGATCTGTGTCACTAGAAGAAGACCAAGATAATGATGCTGAACTGAAGAATAGTTCAGGGCGCATTAAAATAGCAAAGAGGTAGGAAAGCTAGAAAACTTATACTTAGTTTCAAAGTCAACGCTCGTAACAATTACTAAAATCATAATGTGCGACTACATTCTGCATCTCGAACAAACGTTTGAAAATAGGCGACTGTTTTGGTTCATTAAAATATTGTAGGCAGTGTATGGTATCCGCAAGGCTTAGATTACAATTTTTAACCTTTGGATTATTATATTTAACGCCTTTTTGCGTAAACCGGCACTTATTGCAAAGCCTTAGATGAAGAACCGAGGGTTTTGCAGAAATATATACATAATCGTGCAGCCAGCTAACCGACCACAAGATAAGAACCGATTTAACCGGCAAAAACCGAAAGTCCCTGTGCGCGATGAAACGTAGAAGTCTGGAGCTTTGGCTCAGTATTTGATTTTTAACTACTTGACCTTACAGAGTACATTACCATTTTCCCATCTATACTCCTTACTTTTTAGGAAGTTTTACATGTCCTTGGAAAATTACTTGGTTTACCTGAATAGATCAGAATATACGGAAGAAATCCGTGAATGGTTACTATTTTGGTCTTTTTTGTATTCCTGTTTAACAGTTATTAAATTATTTTAGTCACTTTGAATAGGAAGTCAACATATGTTACGTCAAAGTAAACTATAATTGCCTCTGACGTAGCGTAAAATCATAAACAATAAATTTTAAGCGGTGCAATCTTCCCTGCCCTACAAGGCTCAAGACCCAATTGCCTTGCATCTCTGCAGTTTATTTGAGTCCTTACTATAGTTGCCGTAGATAAGTCCGTCTGGCTATAAATTATTTTAGCCTCTAATTATCCATAGGTAGGTGGGAAATTTGGGGAAAGTGGAGACACAGGGTCAGAAAGGTTAGTAAGGTTAGTAGTAAAGTTTTTTGACGCGAAAAATATTCTCAAAGTGTAAACTTAAATCAAAAGAGAATCAACATGGATCAGAAACTCTCATCCATAAATATTGAGAGGTAACATGTCGTTACCGTGACACAATGTCAACCGCCAGGAGATACCTGTTAAACCAAGAACTTTGATGAAAACAAATGAATAATGGGTTGCTTCTATCCCGAGGTTATCTTATTTCCTAAAGTCTCCCTCTGCAGCCATCCATATGACAGTAGAATAAAGATAACTATTTTGTTGGTAATGTTCGAAAATCTTAGGTGCAGTAAGCAGTTCTATACTGAAGCTCCTTTGAGCAAAAATGAGCAATTAGGAGTCGGTATCCTACCTGTTGCATACTGAGTATTTGCCCAGTGAACGGGAAATTCACTCGAAGCATAAAAAATGGAGACTTTTTCGACTGCGAGCTGCTATTATGAGGAGACGCTTGTCTTGGATGGTAGTGCATAATATTTACAATTAGATATCAAAAAGTGAAGTGTTCAGTCATCTTAAGGTATTTTTTACAGATAACCCCTCGTAAAGTTAGATTGCGTATCTGGATGGTAAATAAGGTGAAGGCTGGATTAACGCTGGCAGAAGAAATACCTGTACAATTGCCTGGATTACCCTATCGGTTTTTATGTAAAGTTAAAAATGATCGACATGGATCAGCTGAGGTCAATAGAATTGACTCAGTACTTAACATTGTGTCCATTGCAGTACCAAATATGAGTCTCAGGAACTCTGATCAATTTTCGCAGGACTACATTTCTCACAATAAATACCAAGTATTTACGTGCTCTGCCAGTGGTCTATTGACCTAATGTTCGGGTGCCAGTGTTCGAAAAATACTTTTCAAAATTGATAATTTAACATAAGGTCACGTTCGCAGGGCAATTGGATCATCGACGTCCTAGGATAAATTTGACACCTTATGTTTTTATGAGTAAGTTGTAGGCTTGCGAATGAGGGATAGCCATACAAATAGACGGTTGACGATGAGAGATATAGTACAGTAAATGCTACCCTTACCATTAGCTTAAGATATGTCCCGGACTTAGAGTTCAGAAAAAAAACCACTTGACTGTCAGAAGCAAAACGACTTTGTTCGGTAGCCCTACCAGAAGGGTCAATCCCGAGAGAGTTACAGATGGGTGCTTAAGAGTCTGGATGGGAAGCATATTAATATGACTTTTATCAGTTGTACATATGCGTGTGGTAATTACCGGAATCTGCAGCAGTTGTTGGGGTAACCGTGTTTTATTACTTCAAGGATACGAATCATGGCTGTGTAAACTGGCGAAAAACTGATAATTGAAGGTTTTTGATTAACTCATGAGAGGTTTGGTAAATCAGTATGCAACAGGCAAACATAACCATGTAACACCTTTTGAATTGAAATGCGTTTTTAAATGACGTGAAAACATTCCTTGCGGACCTAGGATTGAAGTGGTTTGATCTCGTATTAGCGAAATTGATCGGTGTCTCTTCCCTCTCTGATGCTGACAGCTCTTCGAGTCCCACTCAGTTGTCCATTCCCATACCGTCAGCATCAATCTATGAACCTACACCATAGTTCCCAACAGAGCTGTACTCCCCAATGGTACAGTGGTTGATATGCTAGACAAACACCAACTCCAGACGGGTAATGGTATCTGCACTAACATGCTCGATGTTATATTATTTCTCAAATTTTCTGATTATATGTTATCTTCCTTGACATTTATTTATATATTAATCGAGATTTAACTGTTCTTTTAATAATTATGTGTGTACGTTTTCCACTGCTTAAAGACTTTGTTTAAAGTTTATTTAATAATGAGTAAATATCAGGTTAACTATTTGTCCGTGTGTGTTATCCTGGACCAATTTGCCCGATACAACCCTTATCCTAACAATAAGTCTAATCCTAAGCCCAACCTGAGCGGCTGGTCTTCAGCTTACCCAGAAATTCTGGGCCATCTATGTCAATGACACTGTTGTCATCATTACAAGAAGCGACATGCAAGCTTTTAAAGCACTGTTGATTTCCATCTTTCCTAACATCCAGTTTACTATGGAAGAATAACTCAACAAGCAAGTGCCCTTCCCCAATTTACCATTGACAAAACTGACAGAGGGTAAGATAGGGACACCTGTCAACCAAAAGGAAATTTACACCATGCACATCCTGCATTTCAGAAGCCAGCACCCTGTCGGACCCAAGCGCCGTTGTGTCAGAACTCTCTTCCAGTGCGTTCAAACACAATGCAGGGACTAATGCGTGAAGAAGAAGAAGATCAAGTAATTGCATGCCCTATTTAAAACCAGCTGTTATCCAAAGTCCTCCATAAGCAAGAGTCTGAGGAAGTTCGACCTTGAGCAGTTGAAGGAAGAAATCAGGTAAAATAAGAATATTGAAGAGGTTTTTCTTGTGGCAGAGCCCTCACATGATTAAGTCTAGTTCTGACCGAGAAGACGGACGCTAAATAGATGTACCCAAATAAACAGAGTCAATTCAATCAAAGAGACGTGTATAATGTCCTTCTTGGGTCCGTCATTATGGTGTGGACTCTCGTCTTCTGTATCAGACGGAGATCCAGGGAAAGTTTCTACACAGTCAAATCGAGCAGGCTCTGTAAGGGATTCATCAATCGCTGACTTGTTTTTTGCTGAGACACATTCATATTAAGGCTCATATTAGTAGACAACGAAGGGATGAGATGGAGATTTATTCACAGGTATATACAGTCGACGAAACGTAGAAAAATAGAAGTGAGAGATAGTATCTGGGAAAGAGCGCAATAATGATGGATAATAAATATGCTCGACTTCACCGGATCAGAAGTGTTTAGAGAGTGAAGAGAATATTGTGAGACGGTAGATGTCTTAAAGGTTGGGAGTCATTGATCTGCGGGGTTTCGACTACCGTCACGACTTCCGTCGTGATTGCTGGAGTCGGAAAGGGAAAGGAAAGTGAAAGTGATTTAAATACCCCATTGGTTTCCATCCGCCCTGTCTGTTTCACTGTCACCCTCGTGAGTTTGGGCACTGTCCTCAGGGCCTACGTCAGCAGTAGGCGATATGATAACTACTTCAACGGCTGCGGGGAAACTTTATATATGGGTTATATAGATAGAGTGTCAGGTGTACATGAGGGAAGTCGACCGTGGTATGATTTTAGTTAAGAAAAGTGGGCTATAAATGGGGTCACCTGGGGTTGGAATGCATCCCTTTTCAAGGATGTTGGAAGGGGAAAGTGTCTTAAATGACGAAAGGGGCCCCGCCAGGGCTGGTGGAACCTTGAGGCTGTGCCACGGGGTGGTACTGAATTTAAGTGTAAGACTAAGTCGCCAGTTTGAAAGGGTTGTCCAGAACATGTACGGTCGTAGTTCATATTTTGCTATTTCGAAGTGGCTTTGATCAAGGACCGGGCTGCATTATGTGCTTGTCAAATAACTTGATGGATATGTGTGCAATATTCAGTGGTAAGCATTAAGTCTGCAGTGTGAAGAGGGTGGGTTAAATCACTTCGAAGGCGTAAGTCGCGTCCTGTGTTCGAGAAATGTGGTATAAAACCGTTAGTGCAGTGTATTGAACCCCTGTATGCTAGTAAGCTGAACGGAAGGTGGGCTTGCCAATTGTGTTCATGATCTTCTTGTAAGAAATCTAGGAGTATGTTTTTGAGGGTACAGTTGGTTCTTTAGACTAACAAAATTGCCTTCAGGATGGTATGGGATTGTCCGAGTTTTGGGGACATCTAGTAGTTGCCAAACTTCTCGAAATAGTCGGGAGTCGAAATAAGAGCCGCAATCTGAATAGAATGACAGGCGTGCACCCCAAATGGCAAAAAAATCGCGGGTTATGGCGTTTGCCACAGATTGGGCGTCTTTGTGCAACAGGGGTATCGCTTCGACCCATTTAGTGAAATAGTCCATCATGATTAATATGTACTCATAACCCCGTACGGATATTGGCAAAAGGTCCAATAATGTCTAGACCGGCGCGTTCACCCGGTAACCCAGTTATCGTCGGTTGCATGGGTGCCCTTTGCGGGATGGGATAGAGGATTTAAATAAAGCGCACTTGTTGCAGGATTGACAATATTGCAAAACCGATGACTGAATTTGGGGCCACCAGAACTACGTACGAGCTGCAAGGCTCTGTTTGTTTCTGTCCTCTATGTCCTAACTCTTTGTGGAGGTCTGCCAACACAAGTTTCAACAAGCGAACCAGGTACTAAGGGTCGTAAACGTTTTGAATGTTGCTCGCGATAAAAAGGGATGTTGTTTTCTTGTGTGAGGTTTGGCCAATGATGGAGGAGGAGTCCTGCACCTCTGCTGGAACCGAGAATCTCTTGCGAATTTGGCTTTTTCCTGTCATATAGAATGGGTTGGTATATAACGGATGCGTCTGGGTCTGTCTGTTGAGCCAAAGACCAGACAGCTCGTATCTGTTCATCCGCAATAAATGCGTTTACTATCGGTTGTGGTTTGTCGTCCTTGGTTGGTGTAGTGGACCCTAGGTGGGAAAAAGCGTCTGCGTTTGTGTGCTTTGAACCTGGTTGGTATTGGCATTTAAAATAGAAGTATTGCAGGATTTCTTGCTAGCAGGCTACCTGGTCCAGTGTATATTTGAATGACTGTAGCCATTTGAGTGCCCTGAGGTTAGTGCGTAGCAGGAAGTGATTGCCTCTCATGAAGTGTTATAAATGTTCAACGAACGTAACGATAGACAGCAATTCGCGTCGGAACGTCGAGAGCGTGTGGCTGGTAAAGAAGATAGGGTGTTCTAACACGTGGTTATCTGTCTGGGAGAGGATGGCTCGTAATGCAAAACCGCTTGCGTCAGTATACAGGGTGAAACCTGGAGTGTCAATTTGTGTTTTTGGTAAAGCAAGGACGCATGTTGATTAGAGTAATGATTTCAGTGCATGGAAATCCTCTTGGCATTCAGAGGTCCATTTAAAGGTTCTGCCATTCTGTCAGTTTATGTAGAGGTTTGGAAATGCACGCGAATCTGCGGATGAACCAGCGGTAGTAAGACGCTACACCGATGCAACTCCTCCCTAGAGTTTGATTCAGCGGGGTCAGCCAGTTTTGAATTTGTTTTATATTTTCTAAGATTGTAGCAATCTGTCCCGGCGATAGCCGATAATCAAGGAATCTAACCTCTGGTCTTCAAAAGTCGCATTTGCTAGGTTTCAGTGTAAGTCATGCATCTCTGAGGGCTGTGAGGACTAGATTAAGGATGGCGTTGTGTTCGATTAAAGTGCGGTCGAAAATGATGGTATCATCTATGTAGATGAGACAAGTGTGGGGGAATAGATGCCAGAGAACCTTCTGTAACGTTGCGGAGGCGTTAAATAATCCGAAAGGAAGTGGCTGGAACTCAAAAAGGCCTCGGGGTACCGTGAACGTGGTTTTTTGTCCATCTTTTGGGTCTATTTTGACCTGCCAGTATTCGGACTTGAGATACAGGGTTGAACACCATTTTGAGTCTCCCAGGGGTTCTATTGTATAATTAATACGGCGTAACGGAAAAGAGTCACGTACGGTGACCGCATTTAGCCACTGGTAGTCGACGCACAACCGTGGTCAACCATCTTTCTTGGAGACGATAGCAATGGGTGATGCCCATGGACAAGATGAGGGGCGGATAATTTCCGCGTTTAATAGGTCGTCTAACAGCTTCTCGACTTCGGTGGAGTGGCTGCCACAGTTGTTTGGCGAAACCTTTATCGAACACATGCCGCGTTATATTTGTGCATCCGATTAATGATGGTGCCTAGGCAAACACTTTGGGAAATTATTTTAGAATGAAATTGAGCTCTGTTAGACGGTGAGGATCTACGTCAGATATTTGAGATAACATTTCGTCAAAGTTTGTTGATGGGAACGTTACTGACCCAATCACCATTTCGATACTATTTTATATGTTGTTATAGTTCTGAGGTGTAACTGTTGGTCTTTGACGTGCATAATACAGTCTGCTTTGGAGAGGAAATCACCCCCTAGTATGAAGTCCAAATCAAGGTTGGGGGTGACTAAGAAATCGTGTTTGATCCTTGTAGAGCCGAGCCACACCAACAACTGTTTCTTACCCGTGATTAACATTGAAGTATTATTGGCAGTCTTAGGGTTCAGTCTTGTGTGAGATCTGATTGCAGTCGCGAATATAGGTGAAAATATCGTAGAGGCCTTTAAAAATACATGTTTAGCTCCCATATTGACGAGTGCTCGTTTTTTATATGGCACGTGGTCAATAGCTACTGTAAGTGGTGGAAATATTGAGCGAATCTGGGCTTAAGCTGGGACAACAGATCTAGACTTACAGTTAGAGTTGTGTCCAAAGCGACGGGCTCGGATCCAAAGGCAGTACAAATGTGGACAATCTGGGCGGTATTTCGGGAAACAACCTGGCAGTTGACGAGTCTGTCGAGCTGGCACGTCTGTAAGAGTATTGCTGACATGGCTGCTTATGTTCTGTACGCCTGCATTCGACTGAAAGTCGTCATATCTCTCGCATTGAAGGATTTCCACCACCAGGCTTGGTTTGGGGGTGGAGGATAAAAATGTTTGGGGCAGTACGATCAATAAGGCCTGTGACAAAATGATGGAGTACTAAGTCATCTCGATCAACCTGTGGTAGGTTGAGGAAAGCTAGGGATGCTAGGTGACCGCGTTCTAGGAAGAATTCATCTACAGATTTGTTTGAGTTTGGCGAAGGTTTGCAAAACGTTTATTGGCAGTCCCTGGAGTTAACTGGTTGTCAAAGAGAGTAGACAGCAACGCGGTTGCAGTGGGAAACGGTAGTGTTTATATTAAATCCTGCAGTAAGGAAACATTTGCGGTTTGAAGGACAGAGGAACCTTAACCTATAGCGGGTGTGGTTTACTGGAGGAACGTTGGCGAGAAAGAAGGAAAGTTCAATCAGCCAGTCACATAATGTTTTGACCCCTTTGGTAAGCGTCAGGTGCTAGAAGGGGGTCGGCGTTGCTGTCTGACATATAGGTTCTGTGTGCGCGATGTCTGGGGCTGTAAAAGGGGATTTGAGCACCAATATAATGTATTTCGTGGGTCAACTCTCGTCTTCTCTATTAGACGCAGATCCAGGGAAAGATTCTTCACAGTCTAATTGAGCAGGCTCTGTAAGGGATTCATCGATCTCAAACTTGTCTTGTTGCTGAGACTCATTCATAGTAAGTTCCTATTTCTATGATGGATGCAACGTCCTCGGCTAAGTTTTTAGGCTGTCCTTTATATATTATTTATTTGTAGTTTCAATTTTTCTACATTAAATAAGACTCTTTTTACTCTTAAGCTTTCCTTTTATCCAGGATGCGGGATTAAATAAAGGCAGAAAATGGCCAATTTATTATAAAACACAAAAAGTCTGCTTCTACTCCATCAAGACAGTCGAGTCTTGCAGATGCAAAAATGTCGTTCAGAAGTCTATACCGTCTTTCAATATATCTGCCGAATTCGCAGTGGTCTGAAATCTAACCACCAAAATCTAAAGAATGGTTTTAAAGAGAGGCCATTGAGGGAAGGAAAATAGGCATGGGCAGGAATGGAGATGATGACAAAATGGGTACCCAACTAGGAAGAATTGGGTGGAAAACATAGACGTTGAAATATGAAAAACGTGCTCAATTAAAAGTTGCAAAATTTTCATAATTTAGAACATGCCATGAAGGAAAGGGGGTTTTCAAAAACAATGCGTACGGAAAAGCCTATGAAAATGTCGAGGTGGTTCGATTTGGTCATTCGCCTGGGTTGGTATGCACTAGTTGACAGAGTTATGTGGGTAGCCATTCAGTCTTATTACTCCTCGAATATATTGTAATTAAGCAACGTTGTTTTCCGCTTAATTGCAATGCGTTTCAAAGCTCCAGTACGGTGACCTTACGCAACTGCGTTTGTTACTGATCGGTGGTTACTTTTGAAGTCCAGTTCTTGCATCGTGTTTATAGTTTTCACGACCCACTCGGTTTATAAGCCCCCAAAATGTTTGAGGAAAACAAAAACATCAAGAAAGAGCAGCTGGTGGTTCCCTTCAGCCTCTGTCATAAATTTAATTGCTGGGAAGATGGCGTTGAAGCGCATTTTGAACGACAACACCTGATCTCTTTTGATTACGACAAAGATATCATCCACATACCAAACACAGAATTTTGGTCTGCCGTGTCAAAAAACAAGCGACATCCAGTGTTGAAATACCACCTCGGTTATGAGTCTTGGCAGGTTTGGCATCAGCTGCGTTAAATTAGGCATCATGCCTTAATGCCTGCAGGTGAGTTCCAGGAAACGTCAGGCCAATAAACACCATGTTCCAGTGATCGCCTCTTCGTCTGCTTCTGAGCTGCTCCCTGGAACTCGCCTGTTCACTTCTATGAGCAATCTGTTTTGGCGTGACGCACTCCGATCTGCTCACCAGTTGGAAAAATTTGCCCTTCGTATGTCGTCTACTTTTGCACAGATTTGGTTTCTACCCAGATGTCTCGATAATAATTGTTTACCAAAATGTGTTATGTACAAACCTCCGGTGAACACAGAACTAGCGAAACGCGCTGTATTTCAACGTGGCAGACGAATAGTCCGAGTGCTTCTTCAAGGCTGGCACTCGCCACTTCACAAACACCGCCTGAGGATTGATGAAGTAAGGACGAGATGCCGTGACTTCATGCGCGCGAACGGTTCACAACTGCTTCAAAAGAAGGTGGCCAAATGACCCTGCAAACCGAGACCAATACGTGAAGCAAGCCTGGAGAAAATGTTTAGTAAACTGTTTCTTCCAAAGTCATTCTTAAACGACAAACGTGTTCACAACATGTCGTCAAAATAATTGACAGAGGAACAAATGCAGGTGTTATGGCATGAAGCCTCATTAAACACATTGATGCCAAACCTACCAACATGGTTGCGGCAGTGGAGTTAATCCTCAACCAGACGGAAGCAACGGATGAAACAACGAACCATATCTGACACCAAGTCTCATCCCTCCTCAAAGTTCATAGGCCACGCGAGGTGGGATCTAAGGTCAAACACGAGGCACTATGGCAACTTAAAGCCGACAACAGTATTGTTATAGTGCATGCGGACAAGAAGCTTTCCATGGTCACATTGGACAGGTCAGACTACCTTCGGAAAACTAAAAGCTTGCTGGAGAATCGCCGGTTCTACGTCCATTGCTAAACAAACCCTATAAAAACGCGGAAATGCGAAATTAATTTGATGTTGTTGGCACGAGAGAACTCAGGTGTAATATCAATGATTGACCGCCGCATGGCCAGAGCAAAATAAACGGCCTACGCTCGATTCTATACTCGTCCATAGGTGCACAAAGTGGGCATTCCTCTTCGGCTGCTCTCCAAATTATGGACTGGCAAAGTGGCTGTTTCAGTGCCTCACATTTCTAACCGCGGATTCCAAAACCACAGTCAGCTTATCAATCCAACTATTCGAGAAACTTAAAGTAGTAAATCTCCTGCCAAATCACGTTATGGTATCTTTTGATGTCATATATTTTTTTGGCTTTTATCCCCCGGGAACTGGCAATAGAAACCGTTGAGTTACTCCTCCAAAGCAAATACGGTGAAACGGAGAATCGCCTCGAACGCGCACAAATCATCCAACTCCTGAAGCTTTGACTCAAAATGCTCTTCAAGTTGGTTTGAAGAATCAACAAGCAGGTGAAAGGCACACCGATGGGTTCACCGATATCGGAATTCATAGCTAAAGCGGTCCTGGAACGGCTGGAATAACTGGTCATCCAACACCAGAGACTGAAATTCTGAGTTCGGTATATGGACGCTACATTCTTTAACATCGAACGGAATCAGATTCTGGCATTGAAAGAACACATTGATGTCACCTTCCCGGACATCCATTTCACGATTAAGGAAGAAGGAAAAGACCAGCTAGCCTTCCTTGATGTCCACGTCTGTCGCAAAGGTTCTAGTGACCGTCAAACTAAATTATCCAGGAAAGTGACAAAAACAACGCAAGTACTGAGCTTCAACAGCAACCACCCAACCAGTCAAACATGCAGTTGCGTACGGGCACTCAATCAGCGTGCTGCGACCAACTGTAGTACCTTCGACGGGTGTTCAGAAAAAACGTCTACCCACGTAACTTTGCCGACACTTTCATATGCAACTAAGGCGAGAGACCGAACCACACTTGCCCCAAATTTTGGCGAGCACTACCGTTCGTGAATAACGCCTCGGAAACCGTTAGCCATTTTCTCACAAAATCTCGGAGAATGAGTTGAAAAATGACAAGACGCAATTATCAGGTGCCAAATACTGAGGCCAAAAGACCCGCTACCACAACAAGAAACGTCTGGAGTCGTTAACTGCATCTGGTGCAGTTGTGGACAAAGCAACTTCGTCCGAGAAACAGGGAGACTATTCTGCACGCGAATGGTCGAGCATGTGGCAGCAGTGAGGAGGAAAGACGCGGTTCATGCGAAGGGATCCGGCCACACCTTCACGTTTTACGAGGCCGAAATTCTCGCAAGAGCTGACAAGTGCGTGAGCCATGAACTGCTTGAGTCATGGTTCTCTGGCCCGCAGTCGAGTAATAAGCGCAATACTCTCGGGGCTCCATATGCTGAGTTGCGATTTTGTCTGGGCAAAATTGCTAGCCACGCAGGGGTGATGCCGGTGACCGGTAGCCATGGCGACAGCGAGCAAAATTGCCAGGTTATTTTTACACCAGGAATCAACAAAGATGATGAAATCACGACAATTAACGACCCGAGTATGGACTCAAGAAGAAATCACCTCATCAACTACGAACCCCAGCAAATTAACACGAGAACTGCCTGGCAACCACGCCGTATATTTACTGCGTAGCTTGTGTCCCTAGTTCCCTTTTCTGCAATAACCTGCGAGGATGGGTTCGAGAGAGAATCCAAAGCGTCTATCTTCTTCTTCTTCGTCGTCTTCTTCTTCTTCTTCTTCTTCTTCTTTTTCTTCTGCTGGGCTACTTCCGGGAAATCACTTGTTTGCTTCTATCGAACATCTAAGTGCTCACCAAAACTGCAGCAAAATAAGCAGACCAGCACTCATTTCATGAGCTATGACAGCATTGGGCTTCACCCTGTAACGGACCACAAATCTTAACATTTGTCGGCTAAGAAGAATGTAATAACGATTACACAACCTTGGCCGAGAATCCTATTCACTATGACACTTTGTAGCTCATTCGTCTTCTCCTGTTTGCCTGGCGGTACCAGTCAGAGGATAGTGACTATGCTATTTGGCAGATAACTCCGTGCAAATTCCACAGCTCTACCATCAACGATAACTGTGGCTTTGTTGCTGAGTAAGTACTTTGTGTCAGTTTGAATGGTCTGTGCACTGAAAACCCCCCTGCCTTTCGGTGAAGTTTATAATAACGGCTAGTTCGGGAGTCAAAGATGTTAAGGCCCACTCCTCCCGTGAAGACACTGTTCAAACAAAAGAAAAGACACACGTCTTGAGGTTGAAATTAAAGCAGGACAAGGAAGGAGTCTACCACCTGCCTACGCATGCCACACACCGTATTGACCATAACACCAGGCTTTCATAAGTGGTGCATTAACCGAGAGCATCATAAAGGTTGCAGAATCAAGACGCAATTAAGACCAACTCCACAGGCGTGCCTAGGAATGGGGAAAAGCATCGGTAGGCTTCCTTCCATTCTGTATCAGTTAGTGCGTTAAAATATGTGCAAATGCGTCAGATTTAGGGCAAAGGCAAGTGTTGAGACTTGCAGTCGGCATCCGAGTAGTTACTGTCCATGATTTAAACTCGCCCTTCCCTCTTGTTGATTCATGACGTGTCGATTACATGGACAGTTGGTTCGCTGTCGTTTGGAAAACCGTTTTTGATGATGGGTTCGTGTGAGTAGCTGCAATGTCAGGCCAATAAGCCCCCTGTTCCAGCGACCACTTTTTTCTTCTCTTTCTTCTGAACTGCCACTTGGAACGAATTAGTTTCGCATTAACCGAAACTCCAAATTTATGGCTAGCTCTTTTCCGAAATCACGTTTAGTATTTCTAATGAAATCTGACGGCAGCATGCACCCGTCGCGTCATTGGCTACAAGGAGCATGGATACTTAATAACAAAACCGATGTCCCTTCTTGCCAAGTTCTTCTCACCCCAGCATCAGTCAGTCAGCCGTTATGCGCGGCTCACTGATGCTTAGACAGAAACGCCTTTGTTTAAAAGTCCTATTAAGAGATAAAATTTCCGCGTCAATGCTTGTGTTTTCGCAATTGATTGGCCGAAATTCGAGGAGGTGTAAGTAAAGTGGAATCCGTATCTCAAATCTGCCTCAAAGCATAACCATAAACGCCATCTTAACCCTAAACTTGACTTTAACGGTTTCGGCAATCTCCCTGAAGGAAGAAATTCAAAAACCCTATCAAAAGACACGTAATAGCCGTAATTATAATAACCTGAGATATTTGATGTTAATTGGTTTAATAAGTCACTCAGTTGCCACAATGTCTTGTCAAGCATTCTGTCCCCTGAGCCGGCTTGAACTTGCATTGGCCATCTGGTGATAACATATCTTGATGATTCGACCGATTCTTAGAGCCGTTCAAGGACTATTTCATAAGCACCCAAAACATAGGTGACGCTAAAGGAATTCTTCTTGGCTTCTCATTCAACTTAAACATATGCTTGACTAACGTAGGATAGGTTTCCTAGCTCATGAACAGTCAATCGAAATTCTGAAATGTGATTTTGATATGAAAAAATGAAGTATAATTGTAAAATTTATAATCGCTGTTATCTTCTGCTGAACAAGCTTGAAAATGCTCCACGTCTATCTCGTGTGAAATTCTATGTGACCAACTTGCACGTTGCTCCCTTCGTTTGTTGTTTTTCCCCTGCCACTTAGCTTCTTTGTTTATTCCCATCAACCTTAACCTTGAAACTTTGGGTCACCCGTATTGTTGTGTTACGACCTCTCAGGACTATATTTGTTTTTTTGTTTGAATACGTGAGCGCAGGGGACTTCGATGTCAGTAACGAGGGGGTGAGGTTGTAACGAACCACAGTTCCGACAGAATTGTTTGAATGGGCTGGTAGCACTTTTCGCGCGGATCCCGGATGGGGATGGAGTGATGGAATGTCGTTGAAGATGCCGGTGCCCCCTTCCACTCTCAAAAGCTGACCCCCATCCCCACGAGTACCGTCGCCGCTTATCGTATGGCTACTCTCCGTTCAATGTCAGCATCCCCTCGTCCCGATCCTGCAGTTGCCCACAGCGTTGCACCCCCCACCGGTTATCCAACAGATATGACTTAATTCCCCCCACTCAAAAAGGGGTATCACCTCATGTAACGCTCCCTTCTTTATTTTCTATTGTTCCCTTTTAGACCTTTATATCCTTCCTTATAGTAGAATCCATTTCCAACTTTTCTGCCGTTCCTTCTAATGACGGTTGCGATTGAGTTATCGGCATGGTGCTTAGAGACCCTGTTCAATATGCGCATCGTCTTATAACGACTACAGGTGCGTAACTCGCCCGTGTGTGTGCAAACCTCGAAATCTTCGGCCGCTACAAGGTGTATCTGCAGAGTGAGTCCCCTCTCTAGTGGTAGCCCAAACTCAACCGTCCCCCATTTTGTTGTTATCAGGACAGTTTGGATCTCTGCAGGATACTACAGGTTGATTCCACTCCCAGGTGGTGGTCGTCAGCCCCACCCTCCCTATTTCAGTGCGTTTTTCTGTACTGCTTTGGGATGGTACGTACGAATTCAACAATTCTTACGTTAGGAAGGAAAGGAAATACATCAAAGAGAAATAACTGATAGAGGGAGCGACAAGCAGACATGCGACGGGCTCAGTTGCGTTGTTCTTACACACGCGTGTGACGGACGCCAGCAAACACACATCGTTTTGTGTTGTCTAGAGTAAGGAGTTTTTATTTGACCGACTCTTTTATTTTGACTACGGGTATCTACCGTTGAGTACCGTTTTAGACGATCAGGTATTCCAGAGCAATGTGTACCCTGGGATACCAAATCTTCGAAAATAATCGTGCAGCCCAACTCCAAGATATTTCATTCAAGTCCGGAATCCGGCTTTTGAACGATCATCTTTCCACCCATCTGCCAAATCACCAATGTGCGAAAAAAGACTAATAAAATAGGATGCATTTTTTAAAAATGATTTACAATGGAAGTATAAATTCAAATATATGCAACAATATCCTTTCTTGTACTCAGTTGTTAGAAGACCTCAATTTCTTCAAAGTTTATGCTTTATGGCCCAGCTGGTCAGATGGAAACCCACAGGGCTGGTGATGGTAGAGTTCTTTCGTAACTGCTCGCAAATTTTCATTTTGAAATGCTGCTTATAAAGGGTTCACAAACAATCTTAAATTTCCTGAGCACTAGGTGATAGCTTTCTTATAGCTTAACGAAATGTGTGTTTCTTTTAAGAGATAATGTATACGTCATGTATTCTGGGAACCCAACGTATAAGTGTAACGACAATTGTGTATATTTAAAAAAATGGAAATATATCCTTTTTTAAGCAAATATAAGCAGAGGATGTAAATTGTGACCAAAAAAGCATATTTTCAGGCAGGTTTTCTAAAAGATGCATTAGAATTTATAAAAAATTGCAAATGAATAAGAAAAAGTCATTTGACTATTTAGCTTGTCATTTTTAAATAGCATTGTTTTTTATGTGGCTAGAAAACAACTTGGTGAAAAGCAAGCACGCTGATGTGAATGGAATATCCTATGATAAGCTATCTCGATAATAATAATGATCATAAAATAAATATAAAAACTTCATATAAGCAATTGTTTTCGAAGCGAAAACAAATTTGAGAATTTAGGTTTAAATTTCATTAAGAAGGGTATCTACTCTATTTAGGATGATTAGCATGATAACCTCAAATGTATTATTACCGTAATAATACCGTAATACCGTAATAATACCTTTAAATATATTATTACCGTAACAAAATTGACCGCACCAGGTTTTACCGCAAGGGTGATTATGAGAACGATGTCTTTTGCCTTCCAAATGTTTTATTCGAAAAGAGGAGCAGAAAGTATTATTACTCCTCTAAGGTAAACACAATTTTAAATAGACACTATAGAAACCATCCCTAAATCCAACAAACTTCTAATACAGTCTATTTTTGTTTTAACTAAGCATTGCATAGAAATGTTGTTTTATTTTAGGAGATCAAGGTAAAGAACTTGTTAGAATGTTCAGTTCTAGTGTAATTAAGATAAAAGCCCTATGAAAGCTGTTAGTCATGTTAACGGTATGGTAAATATTCTAATAAATTATTCGCTTCGTCAATTGCAGTTCCTAATCTTGTATTCTATTTAGGCGGCCATACAAGTAATTCCTACATTTTCTCTTATGCGCATCGAGTTGTCTTGAAATAATTGATTTGAAGAAAGTGGTTGACAAAAGAAGCTGGCGATAACCTTGGCTCTAAAGCTAAAATGAGTAGTAACTGATTTCAGGAAATTGCAGATAGCCTCGAATAGACATCTGATGCAAATGCTTGCCCCTCAATATTTCAGTTATGGCTGTTTGATATTCATGGATTTAGTAGTTGAGCAATTACTTTGGGGCATGTAATCTTTGTGAGCGATCATAATTTGGGTTGAGTTGTTGCTGTTGTGTTTCTATCCACTATTTCAACCTAGATGAAAGGAGCGGAACAGTTTAGCCCTCGCCTGTGTGATTTGCGTCCGTTAAAACTGTTTCTTAAATATTGCACCTGTCCACGGACCCACAGGACATTAATAAAGGAAAATCCATTTTTATTCCACTAGCTATGGCGTAAGGCTGACTTTACTAATTCTATACTTTGCCTAGGTGCTCCAAGATTAAATTCGCCTCCACGACCAAACATGTTGTTAATCTCAGAAACAGGTAAATAAAAAAGGAATAAATATGACACTTCCTTTTAAACTGTCTTCGAATACACCAACATGCAGAAGTATTTATCGAACTGCGTCTTGGAATTTAGATTCAAGCGTTGGCAAATGATTAATTAATTCACCTTGTAGCGCATGAATGCTTTTTTTCTCTGCCAAACCTGGTGACACCGAACAAAAGTATATGTACTTTAGCCTCGCCACTAAAAAAATACAAAATTAATTGCTGACACCACCCCAGTAAAGACTTCTGCACATGAAAGCCATACTCCCTTTACACTGGCCTGCATTAAGAAGAGTTTCAGAGAGTGGCGGAGGAGCACGGATTATCTTCTAGGTGTATCTATCGACATGCTACAGCTGGGTGAAATTCTGCAGGAGAACGTCTGTACGATTCGAGTACCGCAGGATAAGAAAATATGTGATCCGCTGGGTTATTTCTAAAGTCGTTTTCTAAAGGTTCGTTCAAATTCCTCAGTGAGGGTCACTCCAAAGACGTTACAAATAAGTTCTGAACTTCGATTTTTCTGCTTCTATGCCGATAAGTTTATTCTAAAACTTCGAACCTTTTCTCATACTCAAAATGCAATGGTTTCAATTTATACTCGTATAAAAAGCTCAATTTCGGTTATTTTCCCCAGAAAAAAGCATTAAGCAAATAAATTTAAAAAAATTATCATACACTCGTGTGCAAATACTAAACGAGATAAGTTGAAAGGTCAAGTGTTAGTGCTACAATCTTATTTATTCAAACTAAAGACATGTTATTTGAGTTTATACCACAAGCAACAGGGCTATGTCCCATTCATTGGATGGGTGTTACGTGGTAGATGCGTTGCACCAACACGGGGGCCACATTAGGGCACGGCAGGCGTTATTCGGGTTGCGCTCCCATAACAAATGCCGAACATGGAGGTGTGGTGGCACGCCAAGGGGCGGCTAGGACTTAGGGGACCCAGCCGCGCCAGCCGCCTGCATCCTCTCCCGCCTCCGGTCTTCTTGACTTTGTCTTGACACCAGGCTCAGGTGAGGGAGGAGGAGAGAGTGCGGTAGATGCAGCGCAAGTCTACTATCACTTTAAACTAAATCACGTGCAAGTCACCGTCCCTGCTCCACCCTTCCATGGAGCATACGGTGGACATCGTCGGACTACGACGGTCGAACTGTCGTAACGCAGTTGACGACTTTTTTGCACTAACGGTATCCAAGAGCTTGTAGACAATAAGGCTAATCATCACTAGCTGGAAGTTATTTATTAGAATAGCAGTAACAGATAAAAACGTCTGCCTGTAGACTTTGAAGCCTAGGAAAACAGCTAGGACCCTGGCAGTAGTATCATGAATCTCCATAGTCGATTGTAATGTAGGTCAAGTCCGTACAAGTCTGTGTGTCCTGTTGTGTTCCCAACTCTGCAAATTTGGAGGTGGAGAAGCACTAGGCGTTTCAAAGATCACGATATCAATTTTTGTGCGCAAGTCAAAATGTCATTCTTTTTGAGATAGAAAGAAATCAAAGCTCCCCTATGGATGCCCAAAAAAATTGATGTCATTGGCATTTAGTCATAAAAAGGAGAACTACACCCAATTGCTCAATCTAAGTCATTTGAAGTGCGAGATCGTATTTGGTGTTTGCGGTACTCCTGCTATTTTTGCCCTTTAATGCACTTAACTCGTTTGCATTCACCTCGCCCTTACTACTACCAAAATGTGCTTTGCATTGCCTTAAAAGTACCCTAGCAGGTACCTTTACCTGTCAGATATGATGGAAACTTTCCGCGCCTCATAATGCACTATAGGCTTATCATGTTCTTTATGTGATTAAAAAATATAAGCAATGAAAATAAGGAAAACATTCTAGATACATGGGCACATCGAAGCCAGCCTCTTATGAAATGACGTAATCGGTCCAGACTAGGCTTTTGAAAAGACAGCTTACATTTCGGTATTTTTAGCACCAGTTTCTGGCCAACCAGTTCCCTAGTAACCACGCACGTCAAGCCTCTCCGTTTAGAAGCTCTCAATGGGCGATTGGAAATCAAATGTTTTTAAGGTAAATCATTGCTGATTCAAAATATTTTCAAAACGCTCACGCAAAATGTGCAGGAATAGGCTTAGTTGCGTAATCCAAACGGTATTAAGATCATCCAACTTGCGACTATGTTCTTTACAGGGAAATTTGACCAGATCCCTATATTTGAAAACATACTCATGCAATCCAGGCATCAGAACGTTTTTACATACTTCGTTGCTGATTAATTTAAAGGGAATTGAGGAAGTATAATTCATTCATTAGGTTTTTTATTTTGTTCTTTCCAGGCTTTTAAATACCAGTGTACTATGACAATGACTATGAGCGAGTCATCTGTCTTTTCATTTGTCAGGAATAAAGCATACCATATGAGTTAACATATTACGTAATAAAACAGTTTTTTTCAAAAGCAATGCGTATTAGAATAATACCTTTTTAAGACATTATGAGCATGCTTTTTTTGAATACTTGCATAAAATCGGTCTTCTCTCACAAATGATTCTGACCTTTCAAGTCATATACAAAAAGATTCATATGAATTACGGGATTTAAATCACGACATCTTCTAGATTACTGTAGATTGTGAACCAAGAGGTGAGAAGAGAGAAGCAGGAATACTGTGTGGGTGAAAATAAATTCTATATGATGTCCGGCAACCGAGACAGTGATTTGACTACTGCCCAGTCTGATAGTAAGAGACGTGAGAATGTAAGGATAAATATACAGCCGTGTATATTAAAAAGTAGAAATTTAAAGTCCAACGATCAGCTGAAGGTAGCTTTTTTCAAAGCAAATAATATTTTTGGCATTGAAGATTTTTTGAGCTTCCAACGCGAAATGGACGTAGTAAAGCCCTTTGAATGCAGTCGCTGACACCACAATGTAAGTGAAATTAAATTGCTTGATAGTCATGTTCGGATCATTATTTTACCCTCAATTTACTTTGGTAATGTCCTTATACGACATCGTTCACGTTCAAGTTTATCAAAATTGACAATTTCAGACAAACTGCCATACAAATCTATACGACAGTTTAGAAAATGTTTAGACAGAATAATCGTCATTATAAGTAGCCGAAATACTGTCCATACCACATAATTGGCATACCAGTTTAGCAAGTGTTTGTGTGACCAGGTAACCTGAGCGATTAAAACAACATCCGCAGATTTCTAAGCCCGTGGATGTCGCGCAGACGATTGAAAATGACAAGGGACCTGCGACATACTGATATTTACTGATTTAAGGATAATAGCATTACAGACAAAATGAAGGAGACTGAAATGGTTACTTCTGACTTTTTAGCCGTTATCAACCAGCTGCATGTATCCTCGGGTCTTGCAACATATGAGGTTTGACCCCGCAACCTGTTCGTTAGATGTCAAACGCAATAACCCTTGAGCCATGAGTGGGTTTATTTCGCGGTTACGTTCGTGTGTAGGGGGGCACTCACCTATCATGTAGAAAGACACACTTTTTCCGCTGTGCCTTGGGCTGTAGGAGACGTGGTAAACTCCTCTCAATGAGGCAGTGATGCTTTGTCAAAAATGGGCAAAAATCCCACTTTTTTTCATTTGCCGGTTGTTTAATAGATAAACTGTGTCAACATCTCAGGTGCGTCTATAAAGGTGTTTTTTGTCAACGAGAATTGGTTTTGATAAATTAAGATTTAACCGGAATTTAGATTTTCTGTCTGGTAAGCTGAGAGAAAACAGATAAAGTTTTGTTAACTTGTGGATTAAGAAATTTGATAGAGGCTTGTTGATAGGTTATAATGCTTTGGAAGTAAAAATAGGCCAGCTAAATGTAAGCATTATACCCCGAACAATTTGCTATTGGTGTTTTTTTATAAAACATGTATTTGATGTTTCATCATTTCAGACATTAGGTATTCTGATTCGCCTTGAATAAGCCTATACTTTCTGAAAAGTCCTCAGGGAGTTTCATCTCATCAGATTGGAACTGAAAATTTTTGCAAGAAAAGGTTCGGAGAGATAAAGCACTACAGCAATGACTAGTAAAATCTGGTAACAAGTGCACGATACAATAACGCCTTACCTTTCAAACATCCTTTAGTTTTAAAATAAAACACAAAATATAATTGCAACTGATATATAACGAATGTTCGCTTGTAACACGGGCTCAAATGCACCTATAAGTGGGGATTTAAATGAAAAATGCCAGTCTGTTCATCAGCCATCAACCTTTACTTTTAATGCTGCCTCTGATCGTACTTATTCTACTTTGACACCAATCTTAGCTGAATAAGAGTAAAGAAAGCGCGATAGATGATACAAAGTCCACTATCATTACAGTTTACTTTAGCATAATAAGCAACCTTATAGTTTTTGCAAAGAAACTGTTCGCTTACTTAAAAACCAAGAACATACCACCCACTTTACCACCATTTTGGTAATGTAAAAGAACGCTTGCATAGGCGCGGAGTCTGGAAATACAGCAATTCTGCCTAAGGGTATAATTTAAATGTCAGCATTAACTGGTAAGTGTTTGTTTTTATCCAGTAACTTTATCTGGTTAGATTGGCTCCAAATGGAATCATGAAAATGGCTTTGATACCAAAATAGTCTTTCACTGAAGCAAGAAACTGCCCAGTGTTATGGATAGGCGGCTGTCTTCCTCTTCTGTAATAGAATTTCGTGCTGCTATAAAACCTTTTAATTTGAATGTTCCACTGAATATGCGGTGACCTTTGTATTTTAGTGCAGGCCAGCTTTCGTCTACGCGAACTTTGGTTGACGCCATAGGTTTGTATAACTGTCAACAAGGACAGCGCCATTTGCGTGGCTGTAACCAACGTCAACTTCAACTATACTTTTATCGTTATTTCTTGCAGAGACCTTTTTGTGTTTCGGCGATTGCGGTGCGTATTGTTAACTGAACTATTCGGTTTCGCGTTAATATTATGTTTTTCTCACAAAGGAGATCTTGGATGTTTCAGCATTTAACCATAAAAGTTGCATTGCGTAACTCGGTGGTCACCAGTAGTATTAGTAACTGGAAGAAAACAGGTGCATCATGCGGAGTGGAAAACATGTGTCTACTAACACTGATATGGAAAAGCGTACAGGTTATTTTAAGGGACTGAAAAGCAGGATGAAATCCTTTTGGGCGTATAGAAGAATCTAGAAGACTTCAGATATTTTTGCCTGTTCTCCGGTACTTGGACGCTTGTCGAAGTTTGTTTGAGTAGACATTTAAAGTTTTTTGACCCCATGAAATTTCAGTTGTCAAGAGTGAGTCAAGGTACAAACACTGTACATGACTTGTTCAGTAATCCTTGCGCTTGTAAACTCTGTCGTTTGCACTTCCAAAATTTTTGAGCGAAATAAATAAAAAGCAAATAGGTGCTTATTTGCATTTTGCCATTCAAAGTTTATTTTAAATTTGCTGCTGTTCCAGCGACCACAGGAACTGGTTTACTAATCGATAAATACTGACTGTAAACTCTAATCATGCTGAGTCCCAAATTCGGTTGCTAATGTAAGTAATCTATATCAAGAGTTTGGCGAGAAAAAATCTACCTAAAGTTAACAGTACTATTACTATCTCATTGTAATAAACGGATTTAGTTAACAAACAATAGAAAAATCCATTAGAATTGAAATGGCTAGAAATGTTTTGTATGCCAGGAAGCAATAAAATTATTTATGGGTATAAAACCACTAAAGCTGTCACTCAGAAGGACACGGAATTTAAATACCAAGTGTTTTAGGCATTACCCTACTTATCTGTGCGGTTTTTTCGCATAATTTTGCACACGAGTGTATTAAATAGCAAAAATGTAACAAAAACCCTGCAGGCCAGCAGATGTCAAGCAGGAAGGGCACATGGAAAATTCACAGAATGGGAAAATTCCCCGTTATCTGATGACTGAGTAGGTATGTACATTATAATGTCACGTGTTAGCTTCCTTGTTAAGTACAACTGGTGTTGATTGAATTGATCCGAACATACGTTTGAGGAAAGGAAATAGACTTGGATCGTTAAGATAAGAAAACAGATATCCATTTTATTTTCCACCGGTTCGAAAGAATTTTCGATTAAGAGATTTCTGCGACAGTGAACTCAGGGTTGAGGTGACATCTTAACCGCACGTCTATTACTAACCCTTAGAATAATAAAAATGTCCACGTTGTGTTTACGCTAGACGAAATTTTTTTGGTAGAACAGAAAAAATGTTGATTTTATTGGAAGCCCTTAACACAAGAAACACAAAAAGAGGAGGCCTTTCCTTGGGGATTTGGAAAGCTTTTACGAATTAACGACACCATTCTCTAGAATGGAAAGAATAAACAGGACTTATTTTAGATGCCTCCAACCAATAGGCTTAAACTACATTTAGAGTTTGGAAAGCAGTGGAACCATGCACACTTCATAAAAGGTGGAATGTGGATTTGACAATTGGTCAAGCATCTTTCTGTTAATCGACTATCTTAGCGTTATGTGGCATGCTTATCAAAAGAACAAACCCTTCTAGTTAATCGTATCTAACCATGCTTTTATTCCTGGTTCGCACATAAAATTTAATGGACTACGTCACCTACTATATCCTTCGCACGCATGCGTCCTCTATATATAAGGGTTACTATTGGACGTCCAAGCTATCGTTAATCGCATGGACATCCGTCAACTTGAGTTAATGCAAAAACAAAGGCGCAATCGCTACGTCAGTGAAATTCTGTATGGAAAAGTGAGAACCAGAAGCATGATGCCAAAGCCGTAATGAGGCAAAAGAAAACATTTATCCTTTGAATAGAGTAGAATATCGAGTAAAATTGCAATCCCGCGCGTTGCAATGATTTTCAAAGTTACGTCAGTCAGTCAGGTTTCGAGGGGTATCGTATAATCTTATTGGATTAGACGGTCATAGGGATGGCGGTGTGAGTGCGTGTGTGTGCATGGGCGGACCCGAAAAGCTGGTAAAGTTGTCTGTTAGCCGCCAGCGGAGAAAATAATTTGCTCACTGCAAGCAAAACAACAATTGAGCAGTGAAAATTAGATTTGAGGCCAAAACACGGAAATCAGTGATAAATATACCTTAATGTACTCCGTTCTTAAACTGATTAATTGGGCAGGGGATAATATAGATTTTTCGCGCACACACCCTCTACCATACGACAAAAAAATAATGCGCTGCTTTAATATTAACTGCTTTCATGAATAACAGCTAATATACTTCCGTTTATATATATATAGCAATTATTAGCAATATATATATATATATATATATATATATATATCGATATGAAACCGTAGAACAGACAAATACAAGGAGGACCGGAATGACCATTTCTGGCTTATTAGCCGTCATCAGTAAGACATACCCAATCGCAAGTGTGGCACACCTGGAATTCGAACCCAAGACCTTTGATATTTGAGTCGAACGCTCTACCATTGAGCATAGAGCTCGTTGTTTTGTCGGTTGCGATCGGGAATATAATGATAGTGTTTTGCTCACCGATCTGCTCAAGGAACATGTATGTTCCGTTGTGCCCTCGAGCTCAGACTAGAGCCCTCGCAGGCGGTCGCTTAGCGACATATAAAATGAAACCGACAACGACAAGGGAGATCGAAATGGCCATTTCTGGCTTATAAGCCGTCATCAGCCAGTCACATATTATCCTAAGTGTGGCATACCTGGGATTTGAACCCGCGACCTTTGGTAATTGAGTCGCGTGCTCTACTATTGAGCCACGGGTTCGTTGTTTTGTCGGTTGCGATCGGGAATATGATGATAGTGTGTTGCTCACCGATCTGCTTAAGGAAAATATATGTTCCGTTGTGCCCTGGAGCTCAGACTAAAGCCATCGCAGGCGGTCGCATAGCGACATGTAGCATATGTTGATACAGTGAAACCGACAAAGACAAGGGAAACCGGAATGGCCATTTCTGGCTTATTAGCCGTCATCTGCCAGTCATACCCACTCCCAAGTGTGGCACACGTGGGATTCAAACCCTCGACCTTTGGTAATTGAGTCGGAAGCTCTACCATTGTGCCACGGGCTCGTTGTTTTATTGTTTGCGATCGGGTATATGATGACAGTGTGTTGCTCACCGATCTGCTTAAGGAACATATATGTTCCGTTGTGCGCTGGAGCTCAGACTAGAGCCCTGGCAGGCGGTCGCTAAGTGACATGTAGCATATGTATAAATGAAACCGACAAAGACAAGGGAGACCGAAATGGCCATTTCTGACTTATAAGCCGTCATCTGCCAGTCATACACTATCCTTAGTGTGGCACACCTAAGATTTGAACCCGCGAACTTTGTAATTGAGTCGAACGCTCTACCATTGAGCCACGGGCTCGTTGTTTTGTCGGTTGCGATCGGGAATATGATGATAGTGTGTTGCTCACCGATCTGCTTAAGGAACAAGTATGTTCCGTTGTGCCCTGGTGCTCAGACTAGAGCCCTCACAGGCGGTCGCGTAGCAACGTGTAGCATATGTTGATACAGTGGAACCGACAAAGACAAGGGAGACTGGAATGGCCATTTTTGGCTTATTTGCCGTCATCAGTTAGTCATACGCAGTGCCAAGTGTGGCACACCTGGGATTCGAACCCGCGACCTTTGGTAATTGAGTCAAACGCTCTACAATTGAGCCATGTGCTCGTTGTTTTGTCGGTTGCGATCGGTAATATGATGATAGTATGTTGCTCACCTAGCTGCCTAAGGAATATATATGTTCCGTTGTGCCCTGGGGCATAGACTAGAGCCCTCGCAGGCGGTCGCTTAGCGACGTGTATCATATGATAAAATGGAACCGATAAAGACAAGGGAGACCGGAATGGCGTATTCTGGCTTATTAGCCGTCATCAGCCAGTGATACCCAATCCCTAGTCTGGCACACCTGGGAAGTTTAACGCTCTTCCTTTTGCGCCACGAGCTCTTTGTCTTCGCCGGTTTTGATCGGAGGGTGTGCATGATGTCATTGTCATTGCCATTGTCAATATTCCCGATCGAAACCGCCAAGACAACGAGCTCGTGGCGCAGGGGGTAGAGCGTTGGACTTCTGCCCAACAAGGTCGCGAGTTTGAGCCTCGGGCACTGCAGTGCGTGGGGTTGGGTATGGCTGGCTGGTGACGGCTAATAAGCCAGAAATGGCCATTCCAGTCTCCCTTGTCTTTGTCAGTCATGTTATTCTGCCTATATCCTAAGCCGCCTTACGGCTGCTGGCGGGGCTTGAGAGTTAGCCCCAAGGCACAACGGGACGTGTGAGTCCTGTTACCGATCGAGAAACTGGCATTTGACTACTATACGCAAATGGTCAGAATTAAAAGAATCGAGGCCAGGTGCACTAAACTTCGACATATTATCCAACCGGTGAAAGCGCAGACCGCCCTTCCGAAGAATCTGAAATGGTACGTCCAGAACTATCCTTCAGTACGTCTTGACAAAAGTCTCTTAGAAATACTATCTCTAGGCCCTAAGTTTGGCATTGCATGGCGGATGCCGATGTAGTTAGCGTTAGAAACCTTATTTACGGATCTCTTTAGTCAGACTGCCGATCTAAAACCTACGGACCCCAGGGGAGTTGATTATCTTAATTGGACTCTGGTCAATTGTTGCCAACGGTATCTAAGGAGGGTTCCAAAGAAGAAAGGCCTTTTAACAAGGGATCATCTTGATATACTAAGGGAGTTTCGTTAAAATGAAGGTGTGGTACTTACTAGGCCAGAAAAAAACAGAGTATGTTGCGGAACTAGAAGAAATCTTGTCGGATCGTACCAAGTTCTCGAAAGCCGAGCAAAACAAGGATCGGAAAGAGGCCATTAAGTGTCAGTTGATGACAGTCCTCAAAGACCTCCATTAAGAAGGTATTTTTTTCTGAAAAAGAAATTGAAAGACTGAGGCCTGTAGGAAAGATTATACCCAGAGAGTACGGCCTCCCAAGGATTCGCAACCAGGGGCTTCCTTTACGCCCAATCTTAAATATGCGACACACCCTGTTAAACAATTTCCAAATGGCTGATAAAAAAGCTTTAACCGCTGGAAAGTAACCTACATTTTAATAGTTATGCCCATGAAAACCCTTAGAGAACTACTAACGCGATGAGCCCAGGATATTCAGTTCCTCTGCAATGGCCAAATATACAGGCATATAGACGGTGTGGCGTTGGAATTTCAGCTTGGAAAGATTATCGCAAATGTTGTTATGGGCAAGATCAAGAAAACGAGTCTCAAAGACACCATCGCTGTAGTCGAATTTTACAGTCGGTACGCCATAACATCTGCCTGATGAATCAAAACACAGACATCGACCCTCTTGTTCAAAGGTGTTAAAGTGTGCAGCTCTTGGTCAAATTTACTGCAGTCTGAGGTGGGTAGCAAAATTGCGTTCATTGATATTGTTCTGTAAAGTCAAGAAGATTGAACTACCAAACCTAAGAAAACCTGGACGGAACAATAGAGCAATTTTCACAGTTTTGCTACGCTGAAATTTATTCCAGGGACTGGCAGATGCTCAACTGAAACGGTTTGAGCAACGTCTTGCCTGTCGCATCTTTAGCAACGTACCATTAAATTATATGTGGCATGTGTCTTATGACACAACGTTCGTTTATCGCCAGTGGCAAGCTGGCGGGTGGGCTGACATAAGGGGATCAAGTGTGATCCCCACCACATCAGTGAGGGTCATACGCTTGTTTGACATGTTTATATACATCACTTCACAAGGCATATGACGAACTGATGATCGGTAATGACTATGAAACAGCTGTCTACGGCTTGCCCGTTGCATCTTTAGCAACGTTCCAGTGCATTACATGTGGCATGTGTCTTATTACACAACGCTCGTTTATCGCCAGTGGCTAGATGAAGGGCGGCCGGACATAATGGGATCAAGTGTGATCCAAACCACATCAGTGAGGGTCATAGGCTTGTTTGAAATTTTTATATACCTTACTGCACAAGGCATATGACGAACTGATAATCGGTAATGACTATGAAACAGCTGTCTACGTCTTGCCTGTTGCATATTTAGCAACGTTCCAGTGCATTAAATGTGGCATGTGTCTTATGACACAACGCTCGTTTATCGCCAGTGGCTAGCTGGTGGGCGGGCGGACATAATTGTCTCAAGTGTGATCCAAACCACATCAGTAAGGGTCATACGCTGGTTTAATATGTATATATAACTCGACTGCACAAGGCATATGACGAACTGATGATCGGTAATGACTATGAAACAGCTGTCTACGGCTTGGCCGTTGCATCTTTCGCAACGTTCTAGTGCATTTCATGTGGCATGCGTCTTATGACACAACGTTCGTTTATCGCCAGTAGCTAGCTGTCGGGTGGGCGGACATAATGGCATCAAGTGTGATCCTCACAACATCAGTGAGGGTCATACGCTGGTTTAATATGTATATATACCTCACTGCACAAGGCATATGACGAACTGATGATCGGTACTGACTATGAAACAGCTGTCTTCGTCTTGCCTGTTGCATCTTTAGCAACGTACTAGTGCATTACATGTGGCATGTGTCTTATGACACAACGCACGTTTATCGCCAGTGGCTAGCTGGTGGGCTGGCGGACATAATGGGATCAAGTGTGATCCAAACCACATCAGCGAGGGTCATACGCTTGTTTGTAATTTTTATATACGTAACTGCACAAGCCAAATGACGTATTGATGATCGGTACTGACTATAAAAAAGCTGTCTTCGTCTTGCCTGTTGCATATTTAGCAACGTTCCAGTGCATTACATGTGGCATGTGTCTTAAGACACAACGCACGTTTATCGCCAGTGGCTAGCTGGTGGGCTGGCGGACATAATGGGATCAAGTGTGATCCAAACCACATCAGCGAGGGTCATACGCTTGTTTGTAATTTTTATATACCTAACTGCACAAGGCAAATGACGTATTGATGATCGGTAATGACTATGAAAAAGCTGTCTACGTCTTGCCTGTTGCATATTTAGCAACGTTCCAGTGCATTACATGTGGCATGTGTCTTATGACACAACGCTCGTTTATCGCCAGTAGCTAGCTGACCGGCGGGCGGACATAATGGGATCAAGTGTGATCCAAAACACATCAGTGAGGGTCACACGCTTGTTTGAAATGTTTATATACCTTACTGCACAAGGCAGATGACGTATTGATTATCGGTAATGACTATGAAAAAGCTGTCTACGTCTTGCCTGTTGCATATTTAGCAACGTTCCAGTGCATTACATGTGGCATGTGTCTTATGACACAACGCTCGTTTATCGCCAGTGGCTAGCTGACCGGTGGGCGGACATAATGGTATCAAGTGTGATCCGAACCACATCACTGAGGGTCATAAGCCGGTTTGACATGGATATATACCTCACTGCACAAGGCATATGACGTACTGATGATCGGTAATGACTATGAAACAGCTGTCTACGTCTTGCTTTTAAATCTTTAGCAACGTACCAGTGCATTACATGTGGCATGTGTCTTATGACACAATGCTCGTTTATCGCCAGTGGCTAGCTGGCGGGCGGGAAGACATAATGGGATCAAGTGTGATCCTCACCACATCAGTGAGGGTCATACGCTGGTTTTACATGTATATATACCTCACTGCGCTAGGCATATGACGAACTGATGATCGTATAACTATGAAACAGCTATCTACGTCATAACCATTGCATCTTTAGCAACGTACCAGTGCATTAAATGTGGCATGCGTCTTCTGACACAACGCTCGTTTATCGCCATTGGCTAGCTGGTGGACGGGCGGACATAATGGGATAAAGTGTGATCCAAACCACATCAGTGAGGGTCATACGCTGGTTTGATATGTATATATACCTCACTGCACAAGACATATGACGAACTGATGATCGGTAATGACTATGAAACAGCTGTCTACGTCTTGCCTGTTGCATCTTTATAGCAACGTTCCAGTGCATTACATGTGGCATGTGTCTCAGAACACAATGCTCGTTTATCGCCAGTGGATAGCTGACGGGCGGGCGGACATTATGTTATCAAAAGTGATCCAAACCACATCAGTGAGGGTCATACGCTGGTTTGATATGTATATATACCTCACTGCACAAGACATATGACGAACTGATGATCGGTAATGACTATGAAACAGCTGTCTTCGTCTTGCCTATTGCATATTTAGCAACGTTCCAGTGCATTACATGTGGCATGTGTCTTATGACACAACGCTCGTTTATCGCCAGTGGCTAGCTGGCGGGCGGGAAGACATAATGGGATCAAGTGTGATCCTCACCACATCAGTGAGGGTCATACGCTGGTTTGACATGTATATATACCTCACTGCACAAGGCAT
This sequence comes from Schistocephalus solidus, assembly GCA_017591395.1. Lineage (NCBI taxonomy): Eukaryota > Metazoa > Platyhelminthes > Cestoda > Diphyllobothriidea > Diphyllobothriidae > Schistocephalus > Schistocephalus solidus. The sequence goes on along the minus strand of WEDG01001109.1, from coordinate 29,900 downwards.
ATGAAGAACTGATGATCGGTAATGACTATGAAACAGCTGACTACGGCTTGCCCGTTGCATCTTTAGCAACGTTCCAGTGCATTAAATGTGGCATGTGTCTTATAACACAACGCTCGTTTATCGCCATGGCTAGCTGGTGGGCGGGCGGACATAATGGTCTCAAGTGTGATCCAAACCACATCAGTGAGGGTCATACGCTGGTTTGACATGTGTATATACCTCACTGCACAAGGCATATGACGTACTGATGATCGGTAATGACAATGAAACAGCTGTCTACGTCTTGCCTGTTGAATCTTTAGCAACGTACCAGTGCTTACGTGTGGCATGAGTCTTATGACACAACGCTCGTTTATCGCCAGTGGCTAGCTGGCGGGCGGGAAGACATAATGGGATCAAGTCTGATCCTCACCACATCAGTGAGGGTCATACGCTGGTTTGACATGTGTATATACCTCACTGCACAAGGCATATGACGTACTGATGATCGGTAATGACAATGAAACAGCTGTGTTCGTCTTGCTTTTAAATCTTTAGCAACGTACCAGTGCATTACGTGTGGCATGTGTCTTATGACACAACGCTCGTTTTATCGCCAGTGGCTAGCTGGTGGGCGGGAAGACATAATGGGATCAAGTCTGATCCTCACCACATCAGTGAGGGTCATACGCTGGTTTTAAATGTATATATACCTCACTGCACAAGGCAGATGACGAACTGATGATCGGTAATGACTATGAAACAGCTGTCTACGTCATGCCCGTTGCATCTTTAGCAACGTTCCAGTGCATTACATGTGGCATGTGTCTTATGACACAACGCTCGTTTATCGCCAGTGGCTAGCTGGTGGGCGGGTGGACATAATGGGATAAAGTGTGATCCTAACCACATCAGTGAGGGTCATACGCTTGTTTGAAATGTATATATACCTTACTGCACAAGGCAGATAACGTATTGATGATCCGTAATGACTATGAAAAGCTGTCTACGTCTTGCCTGTTGCATATTTAGCAACGTTCCATTGCATTAAATGTGGCATGTGTCTTATGACACAACGCTCGTTTATCGCCAGTGGCTAGCTGGTGGGCGGGCAGGCATAATGGTATCAAGTGTGATCCAAACCACATCAGTGAGGGTCATACGCTGGTTTGACATGTATATATACCTCACCGCACAACGCATATGACGTACTGATGATCGGTAATGACTATGAAACAGCTGTGTTCGTCTTGCTTTTAAATCTTTAGCAACGTACCAGTGCATTACGTGTGGCATGTGTCTTATGACACAATGCTCGTTTTTCGCCAGTGGCTAGCTGGCGGGCGGGAAGACATAATGGGATCAAGTGTGATCCTCACCACATCAGTGAGGGTCATACGCTGGTTTTACATGTATATATACCTCACTGCAGAAGGCATATGACGAACTGATGATCGGTAATGACTATGAAACAGCTATCTACGTCATGCTCATTGCATCTTTAGCAACGTACCAGTGCATTAAATGTGGCATGTGTTTTCTGACACAACGCTCGTTTATCGCCATTGGCTAGCTGGTGGACGGGCGGACATAATGGGATAAAGTGTGATCCAAACCACATCAGTGAGGGTCATACGCTGGTTTGATATGTATATATACCTCACTGCACAAGACATATGACGAACTGATGATCGGTAATGACTATGAAACAGCTGTCTACGTCTTGCCTGTTGCATATTTAGCAACGTTCCAGTGCATTACATGTGGCATGTGTCTTATGACACAACGCTCGTTTATCGCCAGTAGCTAGCTGACGGGCGGGTGGACATAATGGTATAAAGGGTTATCCAAATCACATCAGTGAGGGTCATACGCTGGTTTGACATGTATATATACCTCACTGCACAAGGCATATGACGTACTGATGATCGGTTATGACTATGAAACAGCTGTCTACGTCTTGCCTGTTGCATATTTAGCAACGTTCCAGTGCATTACATGTGGCATGTGTCTTATGACACAACGCTCGTTTATCGCCAGTGGCTAGCTGAAGGGCGGCCGGACATAATGGGATCAAGTGTGATCCAAACCACATCAGTGAGGGTCATACGCTTGTTTGAAATGTTTATATACCTTACTGCACAAGGCAGATGACGTATTGATGATCGGTAATGACTATGAAACAGCTGTCTACGGCTTGCCCGTTGCATCTTTAGCAACGTTCCAGTGCATTAAATGTGGCATGTGTCTTATAACACAACGCTCGTTTATCGCCAGTGGCTAGCTGAAGGGCGGCCGGACATAATGGGATCAAGTGTGATCCAAACCACATCAGTGAGGGTCATACGCTTGTTTGAAATGTTTATATACCTCACCGTACAACGCATATGACGAACTGATGATCGGTAATGACTATGAAACAGCTGTCTACGTCTTGCCCGTTGCATCTTTAGCAACGTTCCAGTGCATTACATGTGGCATGTGTCTTATGACACAACTTTCGTTTATCACCAGTGGCTAGCTGGCGGGCGGACATAATGGGATCAGGTGTGATCCTAACCACATCAGTAAGGGTCATACGCTTGGTTTACATTTTTAAATACCTCACTGCACAAGGCAGATGACGTATTGATGATATGTATATATATATGGGCTCTAGTTAGAGCTTCAGGGCACAACGGAACCTATATGTTCCTTAAGCAGATCGTTGAGCCGCACACTATATATATATATATATATATATATATATATATATATATATATATATATATATATATATATATGAAGAAAAGGAGGCTCATCGGAAAATCGAGGTTTTCTCGTGTATTTTCAAGCAGGTTACACCAATCATCGTCAGACGAAATGAGAAGTAAGAGTTGGGATTGTCACGCTGGAGGGTTTAGGGGCCGAGAAGTTACATCGACAGACTGACGCCATGGGGGGTTTGGGGGCCGTTAATCCTGTTACGATAGCTGTCGCATGTAAAGGGGAGGGGTGCTAGAGTTATGATAGTAAGTCAAGTGGCGGGAGATGCAGAGTCAGCGAGGATACACTTGGCTGGGCACGGATAAGCAAATGTTGATTTTAAGGTGGGCGCAAGTCAATGCCACTCAATACCACATAACCTGGCAATTGAGAGTGTAGGTCGGATAAGCAAATGTTGATTTTAAGGTGGGCGCAAGTCAATACCACTCAATACCACATAACCTGGCAATTGAGAGTGTAGCTCGACGCCTAGAAGAAACGCCAATAGATATTCCAACGCAGCACGTTTTAGACATGCTCTGGCTCTGCCTTAAGAATTATTGTCAATTTGACGGTAAGCATTACCAACAGGTCAAGGGTACTCTAATGGGCTCACCGATATCGGGGCTACTTGCCGAGCTAGTCTTACAACGTCTAGAAGAAGCTGTGATTCAAAACCTCAGACCGAAAATGTGGCTTCGCTACGTAGATGATACCTTCGTTGTTATTAACAACTGCGAAGTGGAACGGCTGCAGGAAAGTCTTAATGGTGTCTTCCCTGCTATACAATTCACCCGCGAAGGAGCAACAGGCGACATCCTCCCGTTTCTCGACGTCATGGTGCAAAGATTGAGTGATGGCCAGCTCGCAACCAGCGTCCACAGAAAAGACTCAAATGCCGAAATAATCCTAAACTATGGGAGCAATCATCCTGCTGCCCACAAACGAAGCTGCGTTCGAGCTCTTTTTAACCGCGCCTCCCGATACTGTAACAGCGAGTATCTACTTAAAAAAGAACTTGCTTATTTATACAAACTATTGCGATCTAACGGATATCCGATGAGCTTCGTGAAAAACTGTCTTCGAAGTCACAGGCAACCACAATATCAGAGCTCTAATGGAGAAGTAGAACCGAGGAAATTCGTTTCATTGCCATACATGCAGGGCATTCGGAAACGATCGCCCGACAACTAGACCGATTTGGTATCTGCATCGCTCACAAGCCAGCGTCCTCCCTGCGGGCAGCACTATCACGTGTTAAAGATCCCGTACCCAAAGAGCAACAAACCAATGTTATTTACCGCATTCCATGTGCAAATTGCTCTTGCGCTTATGTAGGCCATACAGGCCGACGACTCGGGACCCGCATAAATGAACACAAACTGGCCATCCGCCGACGCGATCCCTTGTCTCTCGTGTTTGCGCACGCCGTTGATTGCGACCACCGCTTCAATTGGGAGGGAATGGAAGTGGTCGCCATGGCTAGCACCAAACAGGCACGCGAATTCCTCGAAGCTTGGCACTCCGGCACAAACAGTATCAACCGCCACGTCGATCTGGATGCGCATTACGAAGGTCTGCGTGCACGGTCCACTGACTTGCGCCCACCTTAAAAATCAACATTTGCTTATCCGTGCCCAGCCAAGTGTATCCTCGCTGACTCTGCATCTCCCGCCACTTGACTTGCTATCATAACTCTAGCACCCCTCCCCTTACATGCGACAGCTATCGTAAGAGGATTAACGGCCCCCAAACCCTCCATGGCGTCAGTCTGTCGATGTAACCTCTCGGCCCCTAAACCCTCCAGCGTGACAATCCCAACTCTTACATCTCATTTCGTCTGACGACGGGTTGGTGTAACCAGCTTGAAAATTCACGAGAAAACCTCGATTTTCCGACGAGCCTCCTTTTCTTCATTTATCATCTCGGAATGCATACTACCTCAACTATTCATATATATATATATATATATTGGCAATGGTAATGGGGCACTCACCGATCGGTTACAGGACCCACTCGTCACGTTGTGCCTTGTGGCTAACTCTCAAGCCCCGCCAGCAGCCGTAAGACAGCTATGTATAAAGGCAGATTAACATGACCGACAAAGACAAGGGAGACTGGAATGGCCATTTCTGGCTTATTAGCCGTCATCAGCCAGCCATACCCAACCCCAAGCGCTGCGGCGCCCGAGCCTTGAACTCGCGACCTTGTTGGGCAGAAGTCCAACGCTTTACCCACTGCGCCACGAGCTCGTTGTCTTGCCGGTTTCGATCAAGAGTATTGACAATGGTAATGGAAGCTCACCGATCGGTTACAGGACTCACTCGTCCCGTTGTGCCATGGGGCTAACTCTCAACCCCTACCAGCAGCCGTAAGGCAGCTTACAGATTGCCCACCCCTTACATTTAATCCAACTCTCACAAATACCTACATAATAGGCTAGTGATAGTAAATCTCTCAAGGTAACCTTCGATGAAAGTCCAGAATTTTACTTGGTAGGTAATGCTTCCCGCTTCAAACAGCCCATAACGTAAAATACGCCCAACTGGAATTACTCATACAGATTCTCTTCTGACTTGCATCTTAAAGGAAATCGACGTCATACAAGCTTCCTCCCTGTAGGTTCTCAATGTCTTGGTTTCTGAAAGACATTGCAGCGAACACCTGAACTATGCTTATTTGGATACGATTATATTCACACATTGAAAATGTTCACAAAGCATGTGGGATACATTGATCACACAAATTTTTTGCATTTTTCATCCTCTGCTGAAGATTCGAAAACGGCAAACGTGCCTTTTTTCGGATGAAATTTATTTTGAGAGCTATTATAAAAAGCCCAGAAAAACGCAGGAAAAGTGGAAACAGTTGCGTTTTCTCCTCTGCAGATGCCTATACATGCATACATGTAAGGTTGCAGCAGCTGTTCTTACGGTCGTCAATTTGACCACTTATCTACGACAACTACTACGACTAGCTTACCATGCCTATCAGTCACAACTCGGTGACGTCATTGCGCTGATGGATATGTTTCTCTTTACCTGTTGGGCACTGAAACTTGTCTGATATGAATGCCCGCTGCCATTGCTTGCGGAACTGCACTTTCTGTTTTCTGTCTTCCCTGCCTTCTGATCCGGGAATATTGCAGTTGACCTTCAGCGTTCACGGCCAAGTGCAGTCCGAATAATTGGCTGACTGGTGTCAAAACCTCTGAAGCACAGCGCACCTGGATTGCTGATGGGATGCGTTAAATTCATTTCAACCATACAACACCTATTCATCTGATGAGCTGTGAGACAGCACAGATCGAATTTCGCTGGTCTGCTATACTCTCCCTCTAACCAACAGTCATATGTATACGAATTACACATAATTCTGGTTCTGTGCGTCACAGTCATTGAAGAGAAGTCTTTGTAGTGAAATTTGAGCACACCATCTGCAGGTTCTTCGATTTGGCCACATGCCTCTCCTCCCTAACCTCATGAAAAAGCCCGATCTTCACATAATTTATGGCTCAATTTTGCTCCCCCTGATGAGCGTTCATATAGATGAACATTATTTCCAAATGCGGGAAACCATTTTATTCCAGTTTGCTTCTACAAATTTAACCGTTTCTATCGCTTTGTTTGTAGACACCAGTCCGACATACTGTAAGTGAACCTGAATAAGATTTTCTGATCTTTCACGATTCCAAATGGGGGACACCATCTTCAGAAATAGTAACGTTCACATATTATACGGTGGAATGTACAGACTGTATTTAGAGACACAACAACAAATATATTTAAAGAAAGTAAAATAACAAGGAAGGCAATGCAATGACCGCGGCGTTTGGTACGGTGGCTAGAACTTCGTACCAAGCTGGTTGAAGGCTGAATAGGGCACGCGCACAAATTCGGGCACCGTACGGGAGAGGGTTGTTCGGCCGCTAATCTCCAGAATATAGCGTAAGGAGCGCAGGCTGGTGGGCCATTTGCCATTTGTGTCACGTATGCCCATCTCCAATGCAGTGTCCGCAACGAAGGCCACGCGACCGGATCGTGACAGCAGCTTCTCTTTCGGCTCAACAAGTAAGTGCGCAATAACGATACCCGTCAGTTCGGGCGATTCACCTAAGAACCGAAGGAGACGGTCAAAGTGAGTAACAAGATGTAGCGTCCCTAGCAATGTGCCAACAGACCCCTTATTCCTTCAGTAAAAATTCTTGTTAGGATCTAAAAAGAAAGTCAAAACAGAGAGATGGACAAGGGAGTGGATAAATAAATGACATCAGCCATTTGTCGACTAGGGGATCATGTCTGTACAGAGCTCCGATTTGCCCTATAGTTTTTCGACTAGTGAGAGCGTCATTTAGCCATCTTATAAAGTAAGTGCATTGAAATGTCAACATGGATCTTTTAAAAAGACTCAGTTAATTCAGAAAAGACATCCAGGGATAGGGCAGGTTTGTTACTTAAATACGAAAGAGTGGAACTTCAAATCGCTGACCTTAATTTTGCAATACAATGTGCGTTTAAAAAGTGTTTTTAGCCATGCTGAATCTACTACTGTATCCTGATTACGTGGAATAGCCTTAGACAACCCTTTTTCGAACAATGGGGAGCATAAATTCAATTTTTTTTCAAAGGCATACCAAATAATCTCCATTAAAAACTGAATGGATGCAAAAACAATAAATGTAAATAAGAAATGGGTAGGACACGGAAGTAGGCTCTAAACTCAGAGGAGTGTCAAAGTAAAGATTCAGATTGGGATGAGGGTTGGAGTTATGACAAGGGAATAGTCACCACCCTGAAATTTAGTGCAAGGTCACGCGTCAAAGGGGCTATCAAAAATTCGTGCAATTTTATGTAAAAATGCAAATGTCTTCATCAGACACCTGCAGTGGATTTCCTCTTCTGAGTGACTGGAAGTTGAAAACATGCTAATATTGCAGTGAATATTTCAGTCGGTTTGTATATGACCTGAACTACGAATACAGGCCATTTCAGACGCATACGACAAATATGCAGCTGCTCGTTTTCCATTCTGCATTGAGGATGGAGCAGTAAACGATACCCCTATGTCATGATCCCTTCAGTTCGGAAATCCGGGGTGTGAGAACCCTGGCACAAATGGTAAACACGCTTAACCCAGTGATTTCCTCAATGATTTTTCTTCAGAAAAACTCTTCCATAGCGAGCCCCATATGATGGGTGCAGATTAGACCTAAGAGGCACTCAAGCTCGGTTTAGGCCTCTTTCATGCGACTTGCATTGCATCTGACACTGCCGTACTCACGAGTTACTGTTCGTACACGGGAATCAGCACCTGCCACAATACATGTTACCTTTCATTAAATTCCAAGGTGATCACGTGTGACACGGGAATATGTACACCCTCGAGTTTAGCGTAAGGCTACTTAAATTTTCAGAAGGCCCCTTTTCGCGTGTCCAGTCTAGGCGATTTTTCAACCCCGATTACAACCCATTCACTCCGGTCACTTTATGCGCGGTTGCCTAAGCCAAAAAACGTGGCTGGCTTAGCCATTCCCTATTTCTACTTTCAGAATTTAACGGACTCTAGCTGCGCCTTATTCTGTTGCCTAAGCCTCCAAGTTTTCCCATGGGGCGTTGAGAGATTAAGTAAAACAGAAGGTAAGTAGTGACAAATGTCGTTATCGATCTTCGCTGAGTTAATTTGGATACCTATGCGTCATTGGCTATACGAGTTTTGACCTTCGGATTAGAAAGTAAGTCAATATCACAGTTCGGCCGTCGATTTCGACGATTTTCACCACAGGGATGGTTACGTGCGCTTGAATTAATGTAAAATGATAATAGCACTGCGAATCATATCTGACACTCTCTCCTCCCTCTTGTCAGGACAGAGTCAAGAAGACCAGACGAGGGATCGGACGCAGGTAGCCTGTGCGGTGTTAACCTGCACGAAGTCATTCCACCACAACTTCCAAATAAGGCCTTTTTTACGGGTGCGCATCCCAGGTTACACCTGCGATGCCCTGTTCTTGGCCCCGTACGGGTCTAGCAGTTCTTCTGCATGGGGCCTTGTAGTGGTACAAGGGAACCAAGTCCATGTAATTCATCCAACAATGACTTCAAAACGTGGATGCTCTAACTCCTTGATAATGCTCCTGCACACCCTCCACAGATGCAAGATGATTTGTTTTCAGAAAAAAAGTTCATCACCATAAAGCCTTTTTCCTGCCAACACCACTCCATTCCTACAACCTATGTACCAGAAAGTCACTGCCAAACTTAAGAAGCTATATATGAGGTCTTTATTGGAGTGGTGTATTGCTGTGATAGGTCCTACGGAACTGACCCTGGTGCCTTACGTTTGATCGATAAGGTCTGGGAAGGACTACCATGGAGGACCTTGAACACTGCATGACAAAACCTGCGCCATGAACGTATCCCTGAGCGAGAATTCAAAAGTTTCGCTACTACATCTGCACCAGAAGACAACCTAGAAGTGCATCTTAACGATTATATTGTTGCTCTGGCGCACATTTAGGGTCTGAAGGTGGATGTTGCTCATGTATGGGACTTAGTGCAGGTGCATTGGGATACGCTGGTCACCGTGGAACTCATGGAATTTCAAAAGGGGCTGAATCAAGACGAGGTACATCAGGAGAGGCAGATGAGGATAATGAGGAGAAGATGAAGAGGATAAGACGAGGATGAGATGAGGATGATGAGGAAGATGAGGACGAGGATGAGATGAGGAAGATGAGGAGATGAAGATGAGGTAAGGGAGGATGCCTCCTCTTCTAGTAAGATGACAGAAGTGTTGGGAATGTTTAAAGAGGTGAACACATTCTGGGAAAACCATCAAACGGATTAAGTAGTGACTGCAAGTTGTGTGCACTTGTTTAATGACAATTTGCTGTCTCGAGTAGGGTCATCCTAAACCAAAGACAACAGCAATTGTCAATCTATATGTTCTCTGGAAAGGTACAGAAAAGAAAAGCTAAAGAGAGTGAACAAAAACCCCACTGTCACCCAAAGTGAGAGTCCACCTTCTTTCTCCCATATCCCCACTGTCAACCTCAAGCAAGCCACTACTCTACTGAAAACAGTAAAAAAAACATTTGTAATAATTACATGTATTATAATTTTATTATATGATTCCATATTGATGTTTTTCGGGGGTGAAACGGAATAATTTATTTCCATTATTTTAAAAAAGGCAAATGGTTTCGCGAGACGAGCTATTCACATGAAGAACTCGGTGCCGGAACGGATTAAAGTGGTTATACGAGGCTCCATTGTATTAAAAAAGTAGCACTTATTTAGATAGAAAGAAGAAGGTTCTTCTAGAAAATGGAAATGCTGAAAGCAAACTTATGCGTTTCAACTGATTACAGTAGATGCGTATAGTTACCTAAAAACTGTGTATGCAATGAACTGTGTTTATTAAATATTAGTATACCGTTTGTAAAATAATTTTCGATTAAGCCTGACGGAGAATTTTATCGGATAATTAATTTAATATTGAGAATGAGAGCTCAAAAAATGGCTGATGTTTGATGGCTGATGAGTTTAAAATCAATATTATGATAAATCAATGCAATTTTTTTCGTCAGACTTTGAGAAAAAAAGAGATTACGGGAAAATAGTGATCGTAAGTTCAAATAGTGGCCAACTAATGACTGTGCAGTTGGAGTAACAATAAGAGATATAATCACTTGCATCAATTTCTGTATCAATATGATTTTTCTTTTGTAAGATCAAGGTGTACCTTCTGATGTACATAAAATATGTGTGAATCCGTTGTACTTCTCATATTTTTCATCGATTGTACGGAAAGATAGATTATGCAAATTCCATTCAGCGAAATCCTCAAATTGAGATGGGTTTTGAAGAACGGTGCCGGTTGGTTATGTACTGTATAAGAAAGACCAGAAATCCCTGGTCCGTATAATACGGGACCGGTAGTAATAGGGGTTTTATGGGTTGGGAAATTACAGTGGGTTATATAAGGTGTAGACAGTACTTGCAAAATTAAATGTGTTATTCTTTCTGCTCTTTGAATTTAAGAAGTCGATAGTGCGCATAGCCACTTGTGATGACTTCATCGCGGGTTTCACCCGCACGGAATTCGGTAGATTTTTGCTGCTTCGACATCGGGGAAACAATGATGATCGTTATGGCGTGAAACATTCTCAAATTGCAAATTTTTCCACAGTCAAAAATAAGGCAAAATACGAGCCTTGGTTTACTGGCTTTCATGGGGCCGTGAATAACATACACTTAACTTGAAGAACTTCACTGACACTCAAACTGTCAGTTGTTCCTTTTCACGCAGATGACACCGTGTGGCATGTTCGTAGACTCACATATACGTAAAACCTAATCATCGACGAAAATGGCTTTCAATATCGATGACCTTCAACGAATATACCCATTTATCTAACGGATTGCCTTTTTTAATAAATAATGCGCTTAAAGACTGCCTTCATAACATATTTCGCTGTTGAACGCAAACGGCGTTCATTCGTTGTTTTCCAAGGCAACATTGCAGCAGGAATTAGAAAATTTCGCCCGCCTATGCACACCCGTAGCAGAAACTGAAAATGTTTCGGAGGAAACAAGCAAACATTCTTCCTCTTTGTCGTAATGGCTGCCATCGCTCATTTTAGGGATCATAACGCGAGAATAAGTGCACTACATGCTGTTACGTTTATTAAATTCCGTACACATTAAAAGCATGAGCGATATCGCTTCAGGAGAAAAATAATATGCATTTAGGAACAACGTGGCGACACACATAACACACACACACACACACACACACACACACACACATTACAATCTGTCACATGGTTATGGCGTTAATTGCCCTATTCAGATTTCAGGGCAAGAGAGAACCGTTCTGCCTTGCTTTGATCTTTGATCTCCAACTTTCAAACGCACTTACATAACAGTGAACACAATATACTCGGGAGCCATCATCCATTACACCCTTGGAGTAGATTTTATGCCTCTTCTACACAGGGTGTTAGCAGGAAGGCAAAAAGAGTGCAGTGGGACACTGATTCTAGGGTGTTTTTGTTTGCTTTCTAAATGAAAAAGTAGTATTTGCGCGTATGAAAGACGTAGTTCGCGTATGAGGATCTCAGTCTCAGTCCAGCCCCTACTCATTGACTCTCGGAAGAATCACTTGTCAGGATTGTGCCCACAATGAATAGGAGCACATGATTCATGAGACCGTCCACGCCAGACTGAGGGGCTGGCAAAATTTGATTGGGCGTAATTGGCACCAATGGCATGGGAGTTTCATGACCGCAAGGGTGGAGTGAGCATACTGGTAACATGAACCAATCAGTGCGTTTAACCACGTACTCGCTCAGTCAAAGGTCAGGTTGGCCTGCCGGCAGGACCACTGCGAGACAGGATATCCGTCTGTTGGTGTCCACTGACAGAACTCGAAAGTTCAATCGGAGATGAACGTATTCTAACATATGGACCGTCTTCAGCAGATGTCTCGAAAATACCTTTTCGATGTTATTCCCATTAGTGCGGATAGCTTCAGTTGAGTTCGTTTTGAGAAATATCGCAAATTATTGCGTGATGACTCAGCCCCTGGCTTGCCAGAATAAGCGTTAGAAAATGTGCTTGCTTGCGCACTCCCAAAGTGGCTGGTTGCTCTGGCCAAGCGGAGTCTCGGCACCGAATATGGGTTGGGGAGGTCATTGCACTTAATACTAGACTGGGGGCCCGTGGCATATGATTTTAGTAACCCGCGGTTCAATCAATTGTCACTCGTAGCGCAGCGATCGAACTCATTGAGCAAGAGTTTGTAGCTAAGTCTCCAGGAATGCACCACGATATGCGAATTGGTATCATTCCTTTGCACTGTTGCCTCGTGTTCAGCAATTCACCCTCGCAGCAGTCTTTTCGGTTTCTCTGGTGCAGTTGCTTTGCGCACAATTTAGCCAGATCAGATAGACGTTGATGCACTTTCAGGATACTGACCCACATGCTGGCAACCAAACAAGTAGCATGCCCGAGGGCAGTTATTATCGAAGAAGAGGGAGCCGTTAACTGACAAAATTATGCAGTAGAATGGTGACTGCATCCTATAAATAATGCAACTAACCGGGTACGAATAACCGAAGATGGATTCGAGTTTAAATCTGAACCATCAGGCCAATAAAGGTCTTGTTCAAACGATCGCGTCTCCTTCTTCTAAATTACTTCCTCGGATTAACATTTTCCCTTCTATAGACCCAAACTATCAAAGCGCGACGCGAATTGGATAAACTGGCCATGCTTTTGATCTTCAGAGAGCTACTGTCTTAGGCCGTGGCAACATGAAGGCAGAAAAGAAAAAAATCGAGGCGCGGTATTCAGATGTAAACCACATCAAGATGCATGTTGACCTTCGTGCAATTTTCAAAGTATTTCCTCGTTATATACACGAATCTCATGACAAGATGGCTGTGCAGAGTTCAAGAAAGCCACACAGGCACATCCCGAGAATGAACTCAGCCAACGAAGCATATGAACCGCTGGACGGAACCCCACCATCGAGGAAGTGACTCGTAACCCAGGCAGTCAGAGGAGCTGCCAAAAATCCTGCTAAGCACAGAGACCGCGAACAAATAATTGATCAGCCCTAGGCCAAAAATGTGGGTCTTAGTATACAACCTCTATTTCTGCTCAATTAAGTGCATTTAAGGTTTTGAAAATGGTGAGGCGAACAAGTTTTCCAAAGTCCCAGAATTAGGGTTAACATGTTCCATCTTATTTCTCAAAAAACCATCGGAAATGAAAAAGTAAAAAGTCAAACATCAGAGGTGCTCGTAAAGGTAGGATGCTTAAACTCGCAGGAAAATACCACCTCTTCTCGGAATTTCGGTAATAAAAGGGTTGGAAACCGGAATCGATACCCTCTATTATAGGAGGTAGCCTTGTTCCCATATCCGTACCCAAACTCCCAAAACATAGATTTTAGCGTGAGGTTACCTGACGTATGGCGGTCCTATTGTTGTGTCCTAGCATACCCCGATTCTGTACCTTCTTGAGGCTCATTCTTCTCCTGGAGTGTCATGAACTACTTCTACTGCTTAGGGTCTTTGCCAGGAGCATCATAATTAGCAATGCTATTAGGGATCATCTTAGGTAGGCTTTAAAATATATGCAAAGACTTAAACAAGATAGAAAGATACGCAACGTAGACAGCTCCGTAGTGAAGCATAGGAATAGTTGAGGTCTGCAGGGAGAACTCACCGATATGCGAGCACCCCTAGCACACTCCCCCCAAGATGTAGTCTTGGGGGTTGCAGGCAATCTGCACCCAAGAAAATTAAGGCAGCTCTTGGATTCGCTTCTTCGCAAACGCCAGCCAATAGCGTGGCAAGTACGATGACGTCTAGGTATTTCAACTGCATTATGTTTTCCGGGACCTTTGTGTTTGGAATTATTGCATCGCTTTGCGAGCGTATTTTACGAAAGAAAAAATATTTTATTGGCATCGTATTACTCACGAAAATAAACGAAAATAATTGACACATATTTTAGATATACCATAACGAAAAATCGTAAATAAGTGAGTGTACAAAGGATGAATTAGAAATAAGTGTGAGACTGCAGGTAATCCTACGGGGTTTTCTTGTCCGTCTCATTGAAGAAACCTATTAGGCTGTATCATGAGAGCTACCGAAAAACCGAGACACACTTAGTAGACCGACTGTTCCGTTGTCGGCAAGGTCAGTGCAGATGCAAACTTACTACTTTCCAAATGGTTTACCTTCTCCTCTTGCCAGAAAACAATGAATTTGAGTGAAACAAAGTCAGAAAATAATCGGGATAATTTCGATCGGTGTCGAGATCAGCGAAAATCTGAACAGCGTCGCGCGTGGAAACATGGTAGGCTGTCACCATATATCACAAAATAAGGCCAAGTTTTATATTCACACCAGGTGTTTTAACGAAGCATGTCTATACTCTAACGGTGAAAAAAATTTATTTGAGGCATTTACAATTTGTTTCCACGGGGATTGATTACTGGCAGCGAAAAAGAGATGTGCTATTGCAGTCGACAAATGACACACGCATATATATTTATCGCAAACCGCGTGTGTTCGGCCATTCCTGATCACCAAGGCAAGGGTTTTGAACTGCAGGGTTATATTTTGACTTTTTGTGAAATTAAGGCAGATTTGGCACAGACGACAAGTGATGAAAAAAGAGACAATGAAATGAATATTCTGAGTATACTTAAAGGCATAAACGAGCCTTAAACTGAGTACCAGTCACCAGGCCATGTACTGAGGCCGTGTTCCCTCTAAGGCTGTAATTTAGCGAATTTTGAGTCGACTAAAACTTCAGCATGACAGCAGGGCTCATTGTAACAAAATGGTTGCCTGAGGTCATGGGCTCGTGAGGTTTATCGAGTTATTTAAAGAACGAATGTTGGGTGAGTGAATATTTCCGAGCATAGACGGTATAAGTTGATGGCTGAGGGCCTTAACTAACATCCAAACATATAGGGTTTCAGTGCCGGTTTTTCAGTGTTTCGGTTTGGTTTATCCCTGACTGCCGGTTGAAAATAAACCTCAAAGAGTTAATATAACTCATCAATGCATCTGCCTTTGATAAACCTTGTGCCAACTACAACCTGCAATACTCATGTTATGTCCGTGATTACAGTGGTAACCTTAAAAGGTATCATTAGATTCGGTTAACCACGTTTCCGAGGAAATAAACACAAATTATAAAATGAGAGCATCCTAATAACCTCCATCTATCGCATACCGAAATCCGTGATAAAACATATTGTTGAGCGTGTGGCAAGGATTTTAAAATCGGTGAAGATGGTGATTTAGAGATAGAACATGGGACAGGGAGTAGATATAAGAATAGAAGATGGAGTGAGTGAAGTGTGAAAAGAGAATAATTACCTCTTTCTTCTAAGATCTTAGTTCTGGCCTCGGATTTCTTTGCAAACTTAATAAACTGTTCTGTCCTCACCATGCCAGGCCAGAGAGAAATTATTGCGATATTTTTCTTTTTTTCATGAAGTTCGTGAGCCATGTCGGCAGCCATACGGTCCATCGCGGCCTTACCTGAAGAAATAGAAAACAGATTTTTGCTGCACCAGCGGATACTGTCAATCGACAGTGATATCTGTGTTTAGGACGATTTACAAATTAGTCTTTCTTTAAACGAACAAAATCTGCCATAAAAAGAAAAAAAATAAACTAATGGCAGCAAAAAATCCGCCAACATATGCAGTTGGAGAATTTGTCAAAACGCCTTTTGGGGTCGTCTGAATCGGGGTGTTTGCGCAGGCTGTAAAATTCCTATTAAAGACATGCTAGGAAGCCCACTTTCCTCACAACTCCACTGTTGTCATGTCCATGTCTCACAACAACGATATTTGCTGAGAATTGGTCACAGCCAGGACCCACCTGTTGCGAATTGCATTATTTGCCACCTGTCTACACTCGGATAATAAGCAGCTTAAGGAAAAAGCGTGCTATGTATTCCTTGAAAGCGAAAAGCGCTATATAAATTGCATCAGTCGGTCAGGGACCAGACGTTTCTAACGCCCACAGATCAATCCGAGGGAGTGAGTTCTACACTTTAACTGCCGACTATTTTTCTCATGCAATAATGATAGCTAATCGAGTGACCTTCAAAAACAATTGCCAGTACAATAACCAGGCTCTCCTGTTTTAATAATTGACTGTTACAGATTATAATCAGTGATACCTTCCGGCGTGATAACCAGGTTAATATCGAAAAACCTCTGAATCAAACCCCTACTTCAATATTGCAACATTTGTGTGTCGTTTGCCGTCGGACATGATCATAAACGCCTAACTCAAAGTGGTGGAGGGGTGAAACAGGGGGTCATATATTCAGAAAACATCGGATACCAAGGGTATAGCAAGCGTCTCTCAGAGATCACTGCAATCGCGGAACAGGACTTAAATTCGGTTTTCAAACGAGGGAAGTGTAACAGATCACAGTTCCGAGAGAATTTTTTGAATGGACCGGGAACACTTTTCGCGCGGATACCGGATGGGAATGGTGTGATCAATTGTCTGTGAAGATGGCCGGTGTTCCTTCTCTCCCTTCCGCTGATATCTCCCCTCGCTACCGCCATCGTACCGTCTCGCAAGTTCCTGACCGTCAGCATCTCCACGACCCTCACCCACCTTTGCCAACAGCGCTGCACTCCCCACCGGTATTTAAGTAATCATTCGTGATTACCTCCCACTCCAAACGGATCGATTGCACAGGTCCCCAGTATTCGCTTGTATCTTTATTCTCCTCTTTTATTATCTAAAATTGTTTAACTGTTAACACAGATCCCTTACGTTATAAACTTATTCTCTCCTGCTTTCTTTGAATGTGTGCCTGATGAAGTGCTTAAAGATTCTGCCGACGTTATATGGCTAAAGCTGTCCCTAGTGATATACTCAACATTGTGAGCTATCCGCGACATCCTCGGAAGCTACAGAAGGACTTTGATTGGCTTGCTCGGAAGTAATTTATCCGGGGGCCCACGGTGCCGAGCAGGGCAATTACCTGTCCAAATAAAACACCCTACACGGTTTGAAATTTACTCGTAAAAGCGGGAAGGACCTTTTCTGTCAAAGCGGTACTCTTTTTGTCTTTTAAACCTATTGTCTATTCTAAATAAGATCTATAAGTGTATAAACGCGTAGAGTCAAACTGAGGTAGACCCAGATGGAAGATTATAATATGCTGAACATTAGAGATGCAATACAATGAATTTTTTATCGATAACAGGACTGAGAACTTCGGTTTACATACTTATCCTTGCCATTTTTAGAGAACTTTTTGGACGTATGTTGTGGACTCAAGAAGAGTTGTCCGCATAGGTCGAACCGGTTCACATTTTTAATCCATCTCTGGAGCCGATCGCGAAGGGATCTAACCTTATTCTTGGTCTTTTCTACTATTTCTCACGGTTTACTTGACATTCCACTGGTCTTTATCTCTTAAATTTGGATTATCCCGAATTGGATTCCGAAAGATACCTTTACTATGTCCACACTTATGTAAGCCTTTTGCAGTTTAGTGTACCAGTGTTGATGTTATCTGGAGGTTTGCATCCAAATATGGCAGGCCGCAGTTTTGATAAATATTGAAGTCTCCGTTTCCAACTCCATCCTCGCCTACGGCTGATAAAATTTCGCTGATAAACGTTATGTCAGATAATAGCTATTTTGCGCTATGCTTCGATGATATCATTAAAAGCGTGTACAAAACCTTTCATATTTACAGCTTATTTAATGATTGACAAGTTGGCAATAACGAGTTCAATAATCCGTGCACATTCGGAGTCCCATCCTACGTTGCTGCAACTGACATGACAAGCCTGGGCTCCAAAGATTTTATGGTTTTTTGTATAAGTCTAGATAAAATTCCCTGATTTATGTGCATACTGGGTTTTCATCTTAAAAAATTCATACTGGTAAATAAATTCAATACAAATCTACCACAAGTGCTTTTAATTTGTAAGGCTATTTGACGGTCACTTCTGGTCCAAAACGATAATAAGCCATAAAAAATTAGTGTAGACCTACCAACACCGTATGCCACATTGAAGAGATATTTCAAACCCCCAAGGGAAGAGATGTTGATAATGAGACCCGGACGTTGACTGTTGCCACTCAGTTGAGAATTCTTTTCATTACCACTAGTTTTCTTTTCATGATCACTACTTTCAGTGGTAAATTCGCCACGATACTCCAGCATCATGCGCGTAGCCAGTGTAGCGCAGATGTAGTGGTTTCGTAGGCCCACTCCATTGACAACATCCCAGGCTTTCGCGGTTGAGTCATCTGCTTCCAACTCCCAGTAACTCATGTCACTGTGTGAGGTCAAGTAACTGACTGCCGCGAAGGCGTTATTAACGAGGAGATCCAGACGGCCATTCTGTTCGGTGCGAATACGTGAAAATAGATTATACACCTGGCTATCGTCAGAATGGTCAACGACCACGGGAATAGCGACCTGGGGAAGAAGGAGAAACAGGAGAGTGCAAACTAACGCTTTATTTGGTGCGTATGATTAGGGCACTTAGACTATCTTTAACAAATATGTGCGCCATGGAGGTGAACATGATGCACTTCGTTTGAATAGGTTTACAGAGAATAAAGATTTGTACTTATTCATCATGCTCTTGGTCTCAATTTCAGGAATAAAATGAAAGGAGGATCGGGTACAGTGACTGATAAAGTCGAACAACGCGTTTTCACGTGCCATACACGCGTTGCCACGCGCACAGGGTTCAACACAAAAAGAGAGTAGTCGCTCACATCCCATTGAAATGGAAGTGCCTTAAAGGCTAAATTAAGGAAGAGACATACCAACCATACTCTCCATCCTGAAAGAAACACTGCGTTATACCGTCAACTGGCATGCAGACTTTGTGAAGAGGGCACAAACAGCCGGTGACAGGACACTAAACGTGAGCAGCCTCGCGGTGTGAGTAACTTAGAGGACGTAAATAGGCAAACGTAGGCTAGTCTACTTACATAAGCCTTTATATTAACACAACGCTGGTCAAAGCGCAATGAATTTCAGTGTTTATCAGTAAATGTTCCTTCACAGGCTTCAAATTCTTTAACCTTAGGAATGCCAACTGCAAATGAACGGCAAAATTAATCTTGTATTGATGAGATACGTTTTAATGATGCTTAAATATGAAGATATAGGCTTTGAGTAAAATCTTTTATATTTATAAACCCACAGGAGCATAACTGAACCTGGAAGCTAGTCGATCAATCCCACCTATTTTACATATGTGCTGCGGATAAAATACATATTTTCCCGTGATTCTTTGGATAGATTTTTGCTTCAGAGACGAATATTGATATAAATGCTATCTCAAAATTTATTTTACCTCTTTACATTAAAACGAAATGGATGTGCCGTGAATAGGATTTTACTGGTAAATTCCTCATGAAATATAGCATAATTGACACCGAATACCTGTCATGGGAGCATTATTGCGCAAATATAAGGGTTCTTGTGGACCCATTAGATAATATGTAATTCGTCCTAAGAAATTAAGAAATGTATTCTTCATAAATTTTGGACCAGCAGGAAGAAACCGAAGATGCACTTTCAGGCATGACAAAGCCTCAAAAACTCCATACACCATATTTCAGATTAATTGACAGAACTGCTTATTCGTGGCCGGTTATATCACAGTAGAGATGAATAAGCTGATTTTTTTGCGTGAATCGTTAGCGTTTGTGTTTACTATACCTCGAATATTTCTATGCGAATGCACTTAATTTATAAAGCTTCTTAAATAAACGGACTATGGTGCAATAATATTCAGCAGTCAGACTTCTAAGAAGCATGCAACGACTCAGCCTTTGTTGTGACTTCTCCTTCTTCGATTGAGAGTAAATTAAAGAAGCACTTACCAATAACGTGACTGTTTGAAGCAGTTTAACTTTGAAGCTCGTATTTATCGTAGAAAAAACCTCCAGGACGTGGAATAATCTGCAGTGAAGGAATTATTGGATAGCCCCAGAATATTAAGGTCCAAGCAAATTACTCCCATATTTAGAGAGCGGACAATCCACTTAAAGTTATTCCAAATTAACGTGTCTTCTACACTATGGTAGAGACTGTAACTTCATAAACTCAAAGGAGTTGAACTTAGACAGCAATTTCAAATGACACGCTAGGCAAGTAAACAAACGTTACGAATTTTCTTCGGAGAAACAGCATTTGCAGATTTGTATGGTAAGAATAAAGCAGCAGCCAAGGAATTTTGTGAGATTAAACACTACCTATTTCGATAAAATCATCGTATGGAATAATGCGAACGATTTTTTCTTTCAAACCCAGTATCAATCTTTTCTCATATGCTATTTTTTCTTCTCCTTAATTCTTAATGTAAGAGGGTACCCATAAAATTTATCTGTTGTAGATTTCATCTTTTGTAAAGGGGCGCGCGGTACGATGACCCCTTAATAGCCACAACTGACACTTACACCTAATGGCCTTACCAACTGCGCTATGATAAGAACCATCTTAATCGAACGCGCACTTTATTAAGAAATCTATTTTCTTATTCTTAGCTCTACTATGCTCACTAAGTTGTCTCTTTCACCGTTAAAAGGTAAGCCGCAGGACATGCAAACAAAAAACGGCCCCATTTTGTATAAAAAATGTATCACTGGTCCTCTTTATCCAGATACGCCTTGACTCTTGACCGTTAATGTAGCAGCATATTACGATGACAACGACGACGAAGCATGTTACCCAGACCAGTTGAAATACAGAAACATTATGTTAGGTTATTGGGGAAGAAATTTACTCCACCACGAGTTGTTATTTCTGCAGCCGTCTCCTCCAAACTGCCGCCAGCATCCCCTTCCTTAGCGTCATCCTTGGGTTTGAGAGTACGGCCAGTGATGTAGACAGTTGCACCACATTCGCCCAAAGCAAGTGCGATGCCGCGGCCGATGCCACGACTGGCACCCGTCACAAGACATACGTATCCTTTGAGATTCGGTAATTTTTTGTCCCCCATGGAGGATACTGATGAAGGCTGGGCACCTATGATAAAACAAATTTAAGCCAATTACGCGATTGACCAAGGACATTAAAAGTCAAGCGTCCAGGCAGATCTGGCTAAAAAAAAACAGTGAAAAATTTGTAAATCAAACTAGGGCCATTTTTCTCCTTGCATTTACTACAGTTTATCTTCTAATGGTGGAAGAAGCAACATATTAAAAATAACAGAGCTGACAACACGATAACAGCTTTCCTTATAAAGTGCTTGAATGACTACTATGGTTTTGATCATAGCGTTTTTTGGTTTGGCCGTTAAGAGGATGGAGTCAGTAGTTCTCTGCGGTCCACATGAAATCTACCATAGGTTGAATTAATGGATACACAGTACTATCAAGTATTTATAAAAAACCATATGCTCGCCTACATAGCATATGAGCCAAGTCAATTCATTTAGGAATAATAACCCTGGATTTTTCGGAATAAACAAAGTCAGTGTTAAACTTGGTCATTTGAGCAAACGTTATAAAATATGCCAATAAAACAAAACGTGCCATTCAGACCACCAAGCATGAAAAATAGAAAGAACTGGATAATATCGATGCTTGCGATTCGTCTTCAAGAAAAAATCTGGCATTTTCTGCCAATGCAGACCGGTAGCCATATAGAAGAAATCTAAACTTTTTCAGCACCATAATAGGAACATAAAGTTATGATCTGAATTGCCATTACGATTTGCCACCAAAAGGTCCCCCAATCATTGTTCATGATTTATTGTTGTACATTTTAAATCATTTTTTAAAAGTTTAATATGCTAGATTAACCTCACTACCCATCACCAATAACTTTGCTCACACAAGGTCCACCCTCAGGCCCTAGTTTATCCGTTGCTTGTTTTATGTCCTCCCGTTAAACTGACGTTTATGTTATATTTTAAAACGAATATATTAATGGATATGCATGTCATTCATGATTGAACAGGAGTAGTCGAAAATGTATGATGCTGGTAAATAAGGGGAAGTTTGTTTCCCCTTGATAACACTAAGATCCATAAGTTGAAGTTCTGGATATCTAGGCCACTCCTCCAGTCAGATTTTATCGCACAAATAGATCCACACATCTTATAAAGTTAAAGGATTATTTATCAATTACCTTGCGTAAGTTTTTACTATAATGCCTTCTAGTTATCAAGGATTAACCTAGGCACGCCATATACTAGCAAATTTTGGTTGGCCTTGATTTTCCGAAAGGGTGGATTATATGTACTTAATAGAAAAGGTCTAATGCGAGTTCAAGGAGCGCATTGAAATACAACGAGAAGGATGAGCTCCAATTATTGCTTTAAGCGAGTAATATAGTTTTATATATAAGCTCCGACACAAGAGTTTAGATATGAAGAGCTCTTCATATCTAGACCTTTGTCTAGTCCCGTTAACGTACATATTCGCATATGATAAACAAGGTTCACACGCATCAAAAGCATATACTGTAAGGTTTGCACAAAATTCCATTTGTTCTGTGGGCTATGCAAGGTTTGATAAGAGGATTTTAACCTATGGAATATGCACATTATATATATATATATATATATATATATATAAAATCAGCGTAATTGTGCATTTGAAGAGCAAAACAGCACTACCATAAGCATTCTGACTATTTTTAAAAAGCCTGTTTGTTTTAGTCTGATAAAAAGAAAAACAATTCGCTCATTACTTAAGCTAAATTTAAAAAGTTAGTTCGAAAATGAATGAACAAAGTTAGGCATCAAAAAATTGCATATAACAGCGTCGTATCATATAGACATTTTGTCATATACAAAGTAGATTGCACTAAAACTCTACCAACGGTTGTATTTTTACAATAATCAAATCAGCGGCAAGGTCACTTAAACTCCCTTCCCCGCGATGTTTTTCAGTAAAAGGCTTAACCAAGCCTTACCATATATTTATCAACCAGAATGTTAGTGCAATCCTTATATATTTAATCTTTTTTTAGAAGCTTTCATTTTTCTCTGACTTTAATTGTCTCAGTCCTTATGCGGTGATAGAAGGTGGTGGGAAAGCTATCTCCCTGTACACACAAGCCAAGGAAGTATGAAAATAACTATCAGTTGGGCGTGCAGCTTTGCGTACGTTTTCGTACGTATGATTAAATGTATGCGATTTCGCATACATTTTTATGCATTTAAAAAACATACCAATCTCTTTGTTTAAGTGAGTTGTTTGTAGTGTGTAGGTAATTGTACAATTTATATGTTTGTAACTTTCTTGTTAACCTGAATCTTTATGTACGCTTGGTTTAATGTTCTTAATAAAAATGCAACAGCCAGCTTCAACACGCATGTTAGACGTCTTCTGTTTTCACTGCTGCATGTCACCACTGCTCTCTCTCTCAATTACTTGCAGGCAATTGCAACGATCGATCTTCATTTCTCGATTGCATTCTACTGAACGCCGTATCAATTGAACTCCTGACTCTGCTCATCATCCTTGATGCATTCCTTCCTGGATCTAGTTCAGAGTTCATTACAATCATCAACAACACTTGCTATCTAGAAGCTGCGTTTTCTGTGAGTCTGCATGCTAACAATCCTCTGACGTATTTACCGTCCCTTTCTCGGTTGTAATTTAGACACAATTTCTCACTTAGCGTTAATTTATTTTGTACACCTTGGTTCTTAGCAGTTTTGAAATTTGTCTACACTACAAAATTGGTGACCCCGTTTTTCTACCTTTACGCACCATATCACTTACTATGATGGGCACTGGGACTAACACAGACTCTCTTGACGTTAATAGCCTATCTTTCGAATTGCCCCCATTAACGCCGAGCAACCCTCCCGTATGGTTTAGGCAGATCGAGGAAGTTTTATCGACACGCCGTTTCACCAGTGAACGCACGCGTTATTCATACGAAGTGCAATCACTTCCCTTCGATGTTGCCGTTGACGTTGAGAAACTTCTTGATCCGATCCCTGCTGAAGAACCTTACACCTGTTTGAAGGACGCTGAAATTAATAGTGTGGCTAAGTCGGCTTTTCGAATGCTGCGTGAGCTTTTCACGCATGTTGAATTCGGCGATCAAACGCCTTCCCAACAAATGCGACACATGTGTTCTTTGCTTGCGGGTCGTCATATGGATGATGCAATTTTCCGAGAAATCTGGCTTGATAAGCTTCCCCTGCCCATGCAGCAGGTGTTGGCTATGCCCGACACGAGCACCTCATTGAAAAAAAACTAGCCACTCATGCAGACCGAATCACGGAATGCTACCCTAGCGGAACCACATGTTCTAGTCTTCAACAGATATCGGTGTCCATTTCAAGATTTGATAATGTTGGCAATTCTGCTCATGAAGGCACTATAAAGCCAGAAGGTGACACTACCTATGTAGATTAACCATCGTGCTGTTGCGCCTATCGACGGGTCGCACCATCATTTGACCTTTCGCAAGCACAAATATCGTGCGCAGCAGTGATTCTTAAAACTAAAAGGATACCGTATGCCTCTTATGCAAGCAAGTCAGCAACATGCGCTCTATCATCAAAAATATCGCCGTTGACGGTCCCGAGCACGGGAATGGCAGCCACAGACCTTGTGCTGGTATCATCGTACCTATGGCTTGAAAGCACGCAAGTGTATTCCACCGTGCGAATTTCTCACAGACGCCGCATTTGTTAAAAGACAACGCCAGCCAGTAATGGCGACGACTGCTGCCGGCCAAATGTGACCCAGTCACCTCTTCTATATCACCGATAAGTCAAGCGGTCTCCGTTTTCTTGTCGATAGTGGTGCTGAAGTTAGTGTTATCCCGCCTCCTAGGCGTCACCGCCTCAAGCTTTCACAATTCTCATTGCAGGCTGCTAGCAACACCACCATTCACACCTTCTGACATCAGTCCCTGACTATTGACCTTGGTCTGAGGCGATGTTTCCAATGGGTCTTTATCCAAGCCGGTGCCCAGTCACCCATTATTGGAGCTAATTTCCTCTCGCATTTTGGCATTGCAGTTGATTTGAATCATCGTCAACTCATTGATACTACAACCAGACTTTTCACCGTCAGTACCGTCACCTCTGAACCTTCGGATGGCATACACTTGACTATTCCAAGTTCGCCAATTGCTGACATTTTGAAGGACCATCCGTCCCCCGCTAAACCTTGTCAGTTTCCCGAAAATGTTCTGCACACAGTTCGGCATCAAATCGTTACCACAGGGCAAACCGTTCATGCCCATTCCCCACAGGCTTCATCCAGAAAAGATGTGAGGAGCTAGAAATGAGTTCGAGCAAATGTTTGATTTGGGGATTATTCACCCTTCTTCCAGCCCATGGTCCTCTCCACTGCACGTGATCCCCAAGAAATCGGCCGATGATTGGAGGCCATGTGGTGATTTTCGGGCTTTGAAAAAAGCAACCGTCCCCGCTCGGTACCCCATTCCTCATATTCACAATTTTTCTCACATATTGGCTGGAAAGACTATTTTCGCCAAGATAGACCTCGTGAGAGCATAGCATCAGATACTGGTCACTGAGGAAGACATCCGCAAGACCGCCTTCAGTTTACCTTTGTCGTTATTGACGACATACTCATCACAACCTCTTCGCCAGCAGAACATGCATCGCACTTGCGCCAAGTTTTCGATCGTTTCCAGCAACATGGCTGGTAACTAAACGTCGACAAATGCCTTTTTGCGTTCCTTCTTTTGATTTCCTTGGTCATCACGTCGATCAGCATGGAATCACACCACTTTCAGAGAAAGTGCAAAGTGTTTTACCTTTTCCGGCTCCCAAGACCCTTACCACACTGTAACGTTTCATTGGACTTATCCCTTACGTCCGACGTTTCATTCCCAACTGAACGTCAATACTGGTTCTCTCGACTGATCTTTTGAAGTCAAAAGCCAAGCCAATTTATCTTTCACTGGCAGCTCAGTCAGCTTTTGAAGCAGCCAAGAACCTCCTCGCTGACGCTACCATGCTGCGAGGCTAAGCTACTTCTCTCGAGATACACAAACCTTCGGAACTCTCATAAACAGATTTTTTTTCAGCCGGACTACTCTCCTGCAGAACGGCTGAAACGCCGCGAATTAGTGATAGAAATGAAGAGGAAATTTGCAGCTGGAGAGAGCAATCTGGTAATTTACAGGGAACGCGTGATACAGAGAAACGCAACATTGCTTTGGAACCAGCCCATGCTCATGATGGCATCGGCAAATTAGCATTGGCAAACTCGAGACAAACGGAATTTGGCTCTGCTGACTGCTGCATACTATAATTTCTGTATACCAACGCCCAAAGTCTGTTTTCGAAACCCGACGAACTGAGAATTCAGGGTAGCCGTTCAGTCTCCCGATATTATAGCAATCACAGAAACATTGCTGTCACAGAACATCAGTGATTGCGAAGTAGCCTTATCCGGGTACCAGCTGTTCAGGAGAGACCGCACCCAACACCAGGGTGGAGGAGATGCGATGTATGTTAAAAGCAATTTCACAGTGTGTGAAATGACGGAGAAGATTAGCAATGGTATTGAGGCTATTTGGCTGAGAAAATAAAGACGCGGGGATCGCAGTCCCTTGAAGTCATGACTCTCTACCGACCACCGGGGACAGACACTGACGCTGATACTTGTTTGTTGGAGAACATAAAGGAGATTAGCAGTCGACCTGATGTTGTTCTCATGGGTGACTTCAATGCACCCAGCATTCGATGGAATGATCTGCAGGCACAGAGCTCAAAGTTTTCCTTCGATAATCGTCTGCTAAAGACAACACTTGAAGCTCTTTTCACCCAACATGTATTTTGTTCCAACGAGAGCGCGTGGAGGACAACAGGCTAGTTGTTTTAGATCTCGTCTTCACTAAATATCCTGACGAGTATAGACGAGGTACCTGCCTACCTCCACTTGGTCGAAGTGATCATGCAGTACTTTCATGGGAGTATGGTTTTATATTCTGTGCCACCTGCAATAAATGAAACCAGGCCCAATCTATGGCGAGGAGACTTTTGCAAGATGAGAGCTGAGGCATCACGAATAGACTGGGATCTTCTCTTCTCCGGGAATGTCACTGAGGACTGGAATTTATTTAAGAGTATTTGTTGAATCTAATAAAAATGCCATTGTCCGCCATTACAATTTCAGGATATCTAACAGACCACAGTGGTTAACAAGGGATCTAAAAAGAGATTAACAGGAAAGGAAGGCTTTGGAAGAAATTTTGCCGATCCAATGAAAATTTAGCCTTGCAAGCATACAAAACTCAAAGGAACAAGGTTAAAAGCTTGATCTTCCAAAGCCGACGGGATTACGAGAGGGATTTGCTCCAGAGAGCAGTTCACAATCCCAAATTACTCTACAGCTATGTAAGAAAAAACCACACGTAACAGGAACCCGATTCCTGTTATGAGAAACGATGACGGTTTCGAGATATCAGAAAAATAAAAACAAAGCTGAACACTTTTTCCCAGTTCTTTCAGTCGGTTTTCACTAGAGAAGCTGTTTTTATTCCATCAAGTTACGAGACTACAGGAGTGCCACTTATTCAGGATATGCTCTTTCAAGAAGCGGCGGTCTTTGAAGAACTAAAAAGTCTGAAGGCATGCAAATCCCTGGCCCCGACGAGATTCCAGCAAAGCTACTCCTCGAACTTGCTCGAGAGCTGGCGAAACCGCTATCGTTGCTGTGCCAGAAATCGTTCGATACGGGAATTCTTCCTACCGACTGGAAAACAGCCCACATCGCACCGCTTCACAAAAGTGGTAGTCGTGCATTTGCTACAAATTACAGGCCTGTCAGCCTGACCTCAATCTGTTGCAAGGTTATGGAGAAGGTTGTCAAAAAGGATTTGATGATTTATTTAGAAACCCGTAAGCTCTTATCGACTGCACAATACGGCTTTCGTAGGGGAAGATCGTGTGTTACGAACTTACTTTATACGATGCAAAGCTGGACAAAAGCACTCGATGCAAAAGACACTGTGCATGTGGCCTACATTGATTTCCAGAAGGCCTTCGATAGTGTTGCACACCAACGTCTCCTTTACAAGTTGAGAATGTACGGTATTGGCGGCAAACTTCTTACGTGGATCAAGAATTTTTCTCGTCGGTCGTTCCCCAAGTGGTCTGCGTAGGCGGATCGCGATCAAAAGCGCACAGTCATCAAGAGTGGAGTCCCACAAGGTTCAGTGCTCGGACCGATCCTATTTCTCTTGTTCATTAATGATTGTGTACAGGAATTGGACTGTAACTTTGCTATTTTTGCGGACGATATAAAAATCTGGAAAGTTATCCACAATGCTGCTGATGCAGACAATTTCCAAGAAAATCTTCGTCGATTGGACGAGTGGTCCCGCAAATGGCTCTTGTCCTTCAACTCAAACAAATGCACCCTGCTACGTCTGGGAAATCGAAATCAGGTCACTGATATGCGACCCTACTATTTGAACGGTTTTGCCACTCCGAGAAGCGCACACACAGAAGGATCTTGGAGTTTGGATGAAAGACAACCTGAAGCCTTCTACGCAATGTTCCAAGGCAGCTAAATCCGCCAATTCAATACTGTACGCTATCAAGCGGGCATTTAAAGTTTTTCGATGAAGACTGCTTTTTCTAAAGTCTTTGGTACGTTTTGTAAGGCCACATCTTGAATATGCGATCCAAGCCTGGCGACCGTGGACCCAACAGGACTACAACATGCTCGAAAGGGTGCAGCGGCGAGCCACAAAAATTAGTTAGAGTCAAGCTGAACTGCCATATGAGATTCGTCTAAATAACCTTAAAGCTCTATCCTCTGAGTTATAGGCAGTTGCGCGGAGACTTGATACAAACCTTCCGTATCGTGCGTGGCATGGATTGCGCCCTCCTATGTGATGACTTTTTCCAACTTGCCACTACAAAAAATCTCCGAGGTCATCCATTCAAACTAAGTGTGCCCCAAGTAAGATTGGATGTGAGGAAGTATTTTTTCACCAACCGTGTCGTGGAACCGTGGAATAACCTACCTGAGGCGATTGTTATGTCCCAGTCTGTGTATACATTCAAACATCGGCTTGACATACATATGTTACGGTACCATGAAGACTATGTGACTACTTAACATTAACAATATCAGTGTACCACGTAAACCTGCCTGCATTCACTTGACTGTTTCTTCTTTAATTTGCTTCTTATTCTTGCTACTTTTATGTAACAAATAGGGATTTCAAAGGCGTAAGCCTATTTTCCTCAAATACACTGAACTGAACTGAACTGAACCTCAACGCTGACGCTTCAATTCAGTTCATTTTGACCACTGACGCTTCGAAAAGTGCTGTCAGTGCAGTCTTACATCAAAAGGGGAATAACCTACGCAGCCATTGGCTTTCTTTTCACAGAAGCGTCAACCAGCGCAGACTTGCTACAGTGCTTTCTCTCGCGAGCTCCTGGCTATATACCTGGCATTTCATCATTTTATGCAGGGTTCATACCGACCGCAAACCTCTTACTTATGCCCTCAAGGCCAAAGCAGATAGGTACTCGCCAAGAGAAGTGCGTCACCTTGACATTTTTCGCAGTTTACTACTGATATCCGCTACGTCCGAGGCATCGACAATGTCGTTACTGATGCATTATCCAGACAGGAAATAAACACGTTGTCATCCATCTTCGAC
>WEDG01001108.1:0-175766 GCA_017591395.1 Schistocephalus solidus | reverse complement strand
TCGGCCTCAGTGGGTCCCCCATGTTCTTCATGTCGCGGACTCCAGAGAATAATCAAAATACTTCGAAATTATTAGCGCAGGACATGGAGCCAGGTGATTCGACATGACTTTTAGGGTCAGACCCGAAATTTCCACCACACATTTGGGTCAATCAACCACTGTGAACAACCACGTAACGCCCACAAACAAGCAGTACTACAAGCTAGTATGAATCTTATATGACAAAGACGTTATACCGTACTTCCGACATATGATACTAGCCAAAAGCCCAGACTAATGTTTCGCCGATGTTTCTGCTGCCGTGTGATTGTTAAACGAGGGTTCGGCTCCCTCAGTGTCCCCGTCTCGGCAAAGCACCTTCAGAATAACGTCAGCGTCTCTAAAACACTGGCTTACATAACGTGCGATTCTAATATGACCTACCCATCCTGCACCAACAACATCAGTCATGATAACCAACCCACCGGAACAACCACGTAACGCCCATCTCTACAAACAAGTAGTACGCCAAGTAGTGCGAATCTATATGACAAAGACGTTATATCATCGTACTTCCGATATGGATACAAGCTAAAAAGCCCTAGACACCGTGTTTTCGCTGATAGCTTTCTGTTGCTGTCGCGATACAGCAACGAGGAGTTCGGCTCCTCAGTGGGTCCCCCAGCGTTCTCTATAGGGTTTCTGGTATATGGACTCCAGAGAATAATCGGGGAATAATTTCTGAAATTATTAAGTGCAGGACATGGAGTCAGGTGATTCGGACATGACTTTTTAGGGTCAGGACCCGAAATTTCAATGAACATTTGGGTCGAAGACAATCAACCACTGTGGAATAAATCCACGTAATGCCCATTCTACAAACAAGCAGTACTACAAGTAGTATGAATCTTATATGGCAAAGACATTATACCGTACTTCCGACATAGGTACTAGCTAAAAGCCCAGACACGTGTTTCGCCGATGTTTCTGCTGCTGCGTGACACAGCAACGAGGGGTTCTGCTCCTCAGTGGGTCCCCCAGCGTTCTCTATGCGGTTTCTGGTATATGGACTCCAGAGAATAATCGGGGAAATAATTTCTGAAATTATTAAGTGCAGGACATGGAGTCAGGTGATTCGCAGATGACTTTTTAGGTCAGACCTGAAATTTCAATGAACATTTGGGTCGAAGATTAATCAACCACTGTGGAATAAATCCACGTAATGCCCATTCTATCAAACAAGTAGTACTACAAGTAGTATAAATCTTATATGGCAAAGACGTTATACCGTACTTCCGACATAGATACTAGCTAAAAGCCCAGACACGCGTCGATGCTTCGCCGTCAGTACGAGGGGTCATTCTGCGGTCCCTCAGCGCCTTCTTGCGGCTTCGTACCCAGAGAATCGGGCAACAAATTATTAGCGCAGGGATACGGAGTCAGGTGGATTCGGACATGACTTTGGGGCCTAACTCGAAATTTCATCAGCATCGGTTTAAAGACACCAAAACCGTGAAACGCACGCAATGCCCATTCCGCCAAAACGCGAAAATTTGCTGGGCAAGTGCTGAACTGGCATACGACAAGTTATACCCTTTCGTACCTGACAGATAACAAGCCCAGACGTGCCGCCTGATATTTCGCCGTCGCACACAGCAACGAGGGGTTCGCCCTCAGTGGGTCCCCCGTTGCCTTCGCGTTCGCGCGCACCCAGAGAATAACGCAACAATTTGCCTGCTGGCGGCGACGGAGCCGTGCGATTCTAATGACCTGCCCATCCAAAACCACCAGCATCACCAACATAATCAACCACTGTGGAAACAATGCCCACCCACCAAGTAGTACTACGCGGCAGCGAACTTACATGATGCGACGTTATAATTGTACTTCCGACATGATACGGTCATTAAAAGCCCAGAATGCGTTTCTGCCGATGCTCGCCGCTGTGGTGACACAGCAACGAGGGTTCGGCTACTCCAGCTGGTCGCGCGCGTTCTCGCGTGCGGTTTCTGGTATATGCACTCCAGAGAATAATCGGGGAAATAATATCTGAAATTATTAGCGCAGGACATGGAGTCAGCGATCTGACACGACGTTTAGCGTAACAGACCCGAAATTTCACGAACATTTTAATGAAGACAATCAACCACTGGGGAATAACCACGTAATGCCCATTCTGGCAACAAAGCAGCCATGCCATGAATCTTATATGACGTTGACGTTATCGCGAAAATTCTAATGACAGATACTTGTTAAAAGCCTGCACATCGCAACATACTTCGCCGCTGGGGTGAATGTAATAAGCAAACGAGACTGGCCCCTGCGTCCCCAGTTCTATGCGCTCTCAGGCACCCAGAGAATAATTCAAAAACAATTTTAAATGCCAAGCACGGTTTCAGCAAGCATTCCATTGACTTCCTGCCATGCACCCGAAAATCTCTAACGATTTCAACGGTCCAACCACCATGTGGAATAACCACGCACGCCCATGAAAATGGAATCCTCTATACGACGCCATCGCATCACTAGCGATACCTGGCCGCCCCACGTCGTCGATTGTTTTGCCGCACCGAGGGACCGGCCCTGCAGGTCCCTGCCCCATGGACTCCATAATAACTCAAGAAATAATTTCAAACACAAGCATATCACGGAGCCGAATATTCCACATCTTGACTGAACTAAACTCAAATTAAACATTGGCCCAAAGACACCTGCCACCGTGAACCATGTAATGCTCCATTCTATAAACAAGTAGTACCTTTGCCAAGTAGTATGAATCGTATATGGCAATACATATTATACCGTACTTCCGACATAGGTGTACTAGCTAAAAGCTTCCAGACACGTGTTTTCAGTTTTGATGCTCCTTGAAATAGCAACAGGTGTTTCGGCACCTCAGTGTGTCTCCCAGCGTTCTCTATGCGGTTTCTGGTATATGGACTCCAGAGAATAATCAGGGAAAAATATTTCTGAAATAATTAATTGCAGGACATGGAGTCAGGTGATTCGGACCTGTCTTTTTAGGAACAGACCCAAAATTTCATTAAACATTTGGGTCGAAGACAATCTATTACTGTGGAGTAACCACGTAATGCCCATTCTAAAAACAAGTAGTACTACAATTTGTATAAATCTTATATATCAAAAAAGTTATATCGAACTTTCGACATAGATACTACCTTTAAGCCCATACACGTGCTTCGCCGATGTTTTTGCTGCTGCGTGACAAAGCAACAGGTGTTTCGGCTCCTCAGTGGGTCTCCCAGCGTTCATTATGCGGTTTCTGGTATATGGACTCCAGGGAATAATTGGGGAAATATTTTTCGAAATTATTAAGTGCAGGACATGGAGTCAGGTGAATTGTACATGAGGTTTAAGGTCAGAACCGAACTTTCAATGAAAATTAAGGTCGAAGACAATCAACCACAGTGGAATAACCACGTTATGGCAATTCTATAAACAAGTAGAACTACAATTAGTATAAATCTTATATGTGAAAGAAGTTACACCAAACTTCCGACATAGATACTAGCTAGAAGCCCAGACAGATGTTTCGCCAATTGTTCTGCTGCTAAGGGACACATCAATGAGGGATTCGGCTCCTCAGTGTGTCCCCCAGCGTTCTCTATGCGGTTTCTGGTATATGGACTCCAGAGAATAATCGGGGAAATATTTTCTGAAATTATTAAGTGCAGAACATGGAGTCAGGTGAATTGAACATGAGGTTTAAGGTCAGAACCGAAATTGCAATGAAAATGTGGGTCGAAGACAATCAATCACTGTGGAATAACCACGTAATTTCCATTCTACAAACACGTAGTACTACAAGTAGTATGAATCTAATATGGCACAGACGTTATACTTGACTTCCGACATAGATACTAGCTTAAAGGCCAGACACGTGCTTCGCCGATGTTTCTGCTGCTGTGTGACACAGCAACGGGTGTTTCGGCTCTTCAGTGGGTCTCCCAGCGTTCTCTATGCGGTTTCTGGTATATGGACTCCAGAGAATAATCGGGGAAATAACTTCTTAAATTATTTAGTGCAGTACATGAAGTCATGTAATTCGAAACTGACTTTTGAGGTTATGACCCGAAATTTCAATGAACATTTGGGGCGAAGACAATCAATCACTGTGGAATAACCGCTTAATGTCCATTCTACAAACAAGTAGTACTACAAGTAGTATGAATTTTATATGTCACAGACGTTATACTTTACTTCCGACATAGATACTAGCTAAAAGCCCAGACATGTGTTTCGCCGATGTTTGTGTTGCTGCGTGATACAGCAGCGAGGGGTTCAGGTCCTCTGTGGTTCCCCCAGGGTTCTCTATGCGGTTTCTGGTATATGGACTCCAGAGAATAATCGGGGAAATAATTTCTGAAATTATTAAGTGCAGGACATGTAGTCAGGTGATTCAGACATGAATTAAGAGTCAGACTCGACATTTCAATGAGTATTTGGACTGAAGTCAATCAACCACTGTGAAATAACCACGTAAGTGCCCATTCTACAAACAAATAGTACTACAAGTAGTATGAATCTTATAAGGCAAAGACGTTACACAGTACTTTCGACATAGATACTAGCTAGAAGCCCAGACACGTGTTTCGCCGATGTTTGTGCTGCTGCGTGACACAGCAACGGGTGTTTCTGCTCCTCAGTGGGTCCCCCAGCGTTCTCTATGCGGTTTCTGGTATATGGACTCTAGAGAATAATCGGGGAAATAATTTCTGAAATTATATAGAGCAGGACATTGAGTCAGGTGATTTTTACATGTATTTAGGGTCAGACCCGAAATTTCAATGAAATTTGGGTCGAGGACAATCAACCACTGTGAAATAACCACGTAATTGCAATTATTTAGAAAATTAGTACTACAATTAGTATAAATCTTATATCTCAAAGACGGTATACCGAAATTCCGACATAGATACTAGCTCGAAGCCCAGACACATGTTTCGCTGATGTTTCTGCTGCTGCGTGACACAGCTACAAGGGATTCGGCTACTCAGTGTGTCCATCAGCGTTCTCTATCCGGTTTCTGGTATATGGACTCCAGAGAATAATCGGGAAAATAATTTCTGAAATTATTTAGAGCAGGAAATGGAGTCAGGTGAATTGTACATGTGGTTTTAGGATCAGAACCGAAATTTCAATGAAAATGTGGGACGAAGACAATCAACCGCTATGGAATAACCACGAAAAGACAATTCTTTAAACTAGTTGTACTACAATTAGTATAAATCTTATATGTCAAAGAAGGTATACCGAACTTCCAACATAGATACTAGCTTAAAGCCCATTCACGTGCTTCGCCGATGTTTCTGCTGCTGCGTGACAAACAACAGGTGTTTCGGCTCCTCAGTGGGTCTCCCAGCGTTTTCTATGCGGTTTCTGGTATTTGGACTCCAGAGAATAATCGGGTAAATAATTTCTGAAATTATTAAGTGCAGGACATGGAATCAGGTGATTCGGACAGGACGTTTTAGGGTCAGAACCGAAATTATATGGAAAATTTGGGTCGAAGACAATCAACCACAGTGGAATAACCACGTTATGGCAATTCTATAAACAAGTTGTACATCAATTAGTATAAATCTTAGATGTCAAAGGCGTTATACCAAACTTCCGACATAGATACTAGCTAGAAGCCCAGACACATGTTTCGCCGATGTTTCTGCTGCTACGCTACACAGCAACGAGGGATTCGGCTCCTCAGTGTGTCCCCCAGCGTTCTCTATGCGGTTTCTGGTATATGGACTCCAGAAAATAATCGGGGAAATATTTTCTGAAATTATTAAGTGCAGGACATGGAGTCAGGTGAATTGCACATGAGGTTTAAGGTCAGAACCGAAATTTCAATGAAAATTTCGGTCAAAGACAATCAACCACTGTGGAATAACCACGTAATGTCCATTCTACAAACAAGTAGTAATAAAAGTAGTATGAATCTAATATGACACAGACGTTATGCTTGACTTCCGACATAGATACTGGCTTAAAGCCCAGACACGTGTTTCGCAAATGTTTCTGCTGCTGTGTGACACAGCAACGAGGGGTTCGGCTCCTCAGTGGGTCCCCCAGCGTTCTCTATGCGGTTTCTGGTATATGGACTCCAGAGAATAATCGGGGAAATAATTTCTGAAATTATAAAGTGCAGGACGTGAAATCAGGTGATTTTTACATGACTTTATATGGTCAGACCCGAAATTTCAAAAAAATAGGGTCGAAGACATTCAACCACTGTGATATAACCACGTAATGCCCATTCTACAAACAAGTAGTACTACAAGTAGTATGAATCTTATATGGCACAGACGTTATACTTTACTTCGGACATATTAACTAGCTTAAAGCCCAGATACGTGCTTCGCCGATGTTTCTGCTGCTGCGTGACACCGCAACGGTGTTTCGGCTCCTCAGTGGGTCCCCCAGCGTTTTCTAGGCGTTTTCTGGTATATGCACTCCAGAGAAAAATCGGGGAAATAATTTCGTAAATTATTAATTGCAGGACGTTGAGTCAGGTGATTTGTACATGACTTTTAAGGGTCAGACCCGAAATTTCAATGAACATTTGGGTCAAAGACAATCTACCACTGTGAAGTAACCGAGTAATGCCCATTCTACAAACGAGTAGTACTACAAGTAGTATGAATCTTATATGTCACAGACGTTATACTTTACTTCCGACATAGATACTATCTTGAAGCCCAGACCCGTGTTTTGCCGATGTTACTGATTCTGCAAGACACAGCAACGGGTGTTTCAGCTCCTCAGTGGGTCCCTCAACGTTCTCTATGCGTTTTCTGGTATATGGACTCCAGAGAATAATCGGGGAAATAATTTCTTAATTATTAAGTGCAGGACATAGAGTCAGGTGATTCGAACCTGAGTTTTTATGGTCAGACCCTAAATTTCAATAAACATTTGGTCCGAAGACAATCAACCACTGTGGAATAACCGCGCAATGCCCATTCTACAAACAAGTCGTACTACAAGTAGTACGAATCTTATATGGCAAAGACGTTATACCGTACTTCCGACATAGATACTAGCTTAAGGCCCTGAAACTTGTTTTGCCTATGTTTCTTCTGCTGTGTGACACAGCAACGCGGGGTTCAGCTCCTCAGTGCGTCCCCTAGCGTTCTCTATATGGTTTCTGGTATATGGACTCCAGAGAATAATCGGGGAAAATTTTCTGAAATTATAAATTTCAGGACATTTAGTCAGGTGATTTTGTAATGACTTTTTTAGGGTCAGACCGGAAATTTAAATGAACATTTGGGTCGAAGACAATCAACCGCTGTGGAATAACCGCGTAATGCCCAATCTACAAACAAGTAGTATGAATCTTATATGGCAAAGGTGTTATACAGTACAGTAGATGACTGCAGAGAATAAATAGGGAAATTATTTCTGAACTTATTATATCGAGGATATGGAGGTAAGTGACCCGGACGTCAAAGTTTAGCTAAGATCCGAAATTTCAATGAACATTTTTGTCGAATGCAATTAACCCCTTTTGCATCACGCAGCAATAACCATTCTACAAACAAGTAGTACTACACTTAGTATGAATCTTTTATAGCGGAGTCGATATATGATACTTCCCACACATGTTCTATTTAAAAGCCCAGACACCCGCTTCGCCTATGTTTCTGCCTTTGTGTGACGCATCAACGAGGGGAACGGCTCCTCCGTGGGAGCCCTGCGTTCTGAAATTATTATTTTTACTTCATGGATTTAAATGACTACGACATGACCTTTTTAGGTTCAGGCCTGTAAGTTCAATGATTATTTGGCTCGAACGCAATCAGCCACAAAGTTATAAGCACATAATTTCTGTTTTAAAACAATGAGTACTGCAAGTAGTATTAATCTTATATATGACAAAGACGGTATACGGTTCTACCAACATAGGTTCTAGTTAAAGCCATTATACGGGCTTCGCTGATGTTCTACGAATGTGTGAAACAGCAATGCGGGTTTCGGCTCTTCAGTAGGTCCCCTAGTGTTCTCTATGTGGTTTCTGCCAAAAGACTGCAGAGAATAATTAGGGCAATAATTTCTGAAATAAGTATGTGTAGGACCTGGAGTTAAATGACCGGGATATTACTATTTTTATGGTCAGACCCGAAATTTCCATGAACATTTGGGTCGAACGCAATGCCCCTGTGGATTAACAACGTGGTGTGCATTCTTCAAACTAGTGATTATATAAGTAGTATGAATGTTATATAGCAATGTCAGTATATAGTATTTCTAAAATAGATACTAGCTTCAATTTCAAACGCGTTTTTCATCGATGTATCTGCCTTTGCGTGACGCAGCAACGTGGGGTACGGCTCCTCAGTGGGTCTCCTAGTGTTCTCTATGCAGTTTCGGGTAAAAGACTGCAGAGAATAATCAGGGAAAAATTTCCGAAATTGCAGGAGATGGAGTTAAAAGAACGGAATATTTTTATTTTTTATTTTTAGACCCAAAATTTGTACGAATATTTGGATCGAACGCAATCAGCCACTGTGGATTAAGCACGTAGTGCGCTTCTTAAATACTAGTGATTCTATAAGTAGTATGATCGTTTTATTGCAAAGACGGTGTATGGTGTTTCCGACATCGGTACCAGCTAAAAGCCCAGTTTCGTGTTTCGCTGATGTTCTACGGCTGCGTGATCCAGCATCGAGGCTTTCGGCTCCTCCATGTGTCCTTCAGCGTTCTCTATGTGGCTACTGGAATATGAACTGCAGGGAATGAAAAGGGAAATAATGGCTGAAATTATTATGTGCAGGACATGGAAGTTAGTGACCGGACATGACCATTTTAGGCTCAGTCCCGAAATTTTAATTAATATTTGTGTCGATCCCAATCAACCACTCTGTAATAACCACGTAATGACCATTCTACAATAAAAAGTACTATAAGTAGTATGAATATTATATAGCAAAGACGGTATACGGTACTTAAGACGTAGGTACTGGCTAATAGCTCAGACACCCGTTTCGCCGATGTTTCTGCCTTTGCATGACGCATCAACGATAGGGACGGCTTCTCAGTGGGACCCCAGCGTTTTCTATGCGATTTATTTACATTAAATATAGAGAATAATTACGGTACTAAAATCTGACGGCGAGAACCCGTAGCGACATCTCCATAGAAAAGTCGTTTGGGTAGTCGCTCGTCGTCCATTCTTACCAGGTGGCCGCTCCATCGCCGTCGCATATGCCTCAGCATGACGTGGATGCTGAGGATTCCGGTCTGCTCCAGGACTTCCGTGTCCAGGATCCTGTCTTGCCATCTTAGCTTCAGTATTCTGCGGAGGCAGCTGAGATGGAAGTGATTCAGCTTTCTGGCTTGGTTCGAGTAGACGGTCCAGGTCTCCGCTCCGTAAAGGAGTGTCGTCAAGACGACGACCTTGTATATCTTCAATTTGGTGTTCAGGTGAATACCGTGGCGATTCCACACGGAGGCCAGCAGCCGGCCGAAGGCCTGACTAGCTTTGGAGATCCGTTGGGCAATCTCGTCATCGATTCTCGTGTTGCGCGACATCGTGCTTCCTAGATAAGCGAAGATTTCCACGTTTGTGAGTTGAGCACCGTTGACATTGATTCGAGGAGCATTGTATTCCGCATAGGGTGGTGGCTGGTGCATGACAACCGTTTTGGCTGTACTGATTGTTAATCCAAAACCGGCGCAACCTCCGGCGAAGAGTTTCATACTCCTTTGCATGTCCTCATCCGTCATGGTGTTAAGGGCACAGTCGTCCGCGAAGAGCAAGTCATGGACTCTACAAGTAGACACGGGCGTTGGACCCTGCATACGCCGACTGTTGAGAAGGTGCCCGTC
The DNA here is from genome assembly GCA_017591395.1 of Schistocephalus solidus. Classification (NCBI taxonomy): domain Eukaryota; kingdom Metazoa; phylum Platyhelminthes; class Cestoda; order Diphyllobothriidea; family Diphyllobothriidae; genus Schistocephalus; species Schistocephalus solidus. The sequence continues at coordinate 165,938 of WEDG01001108.1, read as the reverse complement.
AGTTCTGTAGGTGATGTGGATCCCAGGCTGCTCATCACGGTAGGCGTCCATCAGCATAGCCGAGAACATGAAACTGAACAGGGTGGGAGCCAATACGCAGCCCCGTGTCACTCCGTTAGTCACGGCGAATGCTTCGGATACCATCCGGTTGTCAGTGACGCGCGCCGTCATCACGTCATGAAGCTGACGCACCATGTGCGTGAACCGCTCAGGACAACCAAATTTCTGCATGACTTTCCACAATCTGTCGCGATTCCCCGTGTGTAAGACTTTCGTCAGATCCATGAAGGTAGTGTAGAGGTGGGTTCGCATCTCCTGGATTTTCTCTTGTAGCTGGCGGGCGGCGAAGACCATGTCTGTTGTTTCGCGTTGTCGTCGGAAGCCCCATTGGCTTTCCGGGAGCAGTACCTGCTCTAGGTGACCGTTCAGACGATTGGGAAGGATACGGGCGAAGATCATCCCGGCGAGGTTGAGCAACAAGATGCCTGTGTGGTTATTACAGAGTTTCCGGATCCCCTTCCACTTGTAGAGATGGACGATGGTGGCGTCTTTGAAATCCTGAGGAATTAGTTCTTGGCGCCACATCTCCTGGAAGAGTCTTGTGAATTCCACCAGGAGCCGGGGCCCTCCATGCTCGTAGACTTCCGGTGGGATTGCGTCGGATCCCGGTGCTTTCCCTCTGGAAATCTGTTGCACGGCCCGGATGGTTTCTGGTAGGGCAGGTGGTAGATCCAAGTCGTCGTTCGTGTTGACTTGACGGAGCCGGTCAGTGGCAGCATCGGAGATGGCTGCTGAGCAATTTAGGACATTTCTGAAGTGCTCAGCCCAGCGTTTCTGAATTTGGGATTTCTCCGTCAGAATTGTTGTGCCGTCAGAGCTGAGCAGTTGCGATGTTCCCTTGATGCAGGGTCTGTAAATGGCCTTGATGGGTTTGAAGAAGTTTTTCCTTTCATTGCGGTTTGAATACCCTTGGATTTCCTCAGCCTTTCGGACCATCCAAGCGTGCTGCATCTCCCGCAGCCGTTGCTGGACAAGGTGCTGGCATCTGAAGAAGGCTGCTTTGGTGGCGTCAGTCTGAAGTTCCATGTAGGCTTTGTGTAGTCGATTCTTATCCGCGAGTAAGTTGCTGATTTCGGTGTCATCGTCGTCAAATCAGAGAATCGAGTCTCTCTGAGAGCAGCAATGTCAACATTGTAGCGCGCCAGTTGCTTAGCGAATAGCGCCGTCCTCCATTCCATCCGGTTGCTCCTCAGATTGTCTAAAAGGGAACGAACATTCCAGGCTGCTAGTGTGAGCGGACTCACCCAAACAGTCCGGAGGGTATGGCGCGGGAGGATGCGGACGTGGTGTATTGTTGTTTGTTTGAGTTTTACGACCGCATCTCTTGCGATCTGAGAGCCGCAGCCGGCTTCAGAAGACATAAGACCCAGTATTTGTTTTAGGGCATCTTTTCTAGCCGCTTCCTCCGCGAGGAGCCAAGCAGTGCTGACCTTAAATAGGGCTGCTCGGACATCCTAGACGGCTGCTGAACCCCACTTTGGGTCACGGATTTGTTTTAGTGGGAGATCGACCCGAGTTAGCCTGGTCTGCCTAAGGGGTTGCGGTCACCCCTATCGTAGGACTTTTGGAGACGGGGGGGTGGGAAATTTGGTTCCGGCATACCGGGTGTGGAGGTACACACAGCACCGGAGACCTTCACCTGGTTTAGCCCGCCGGTCATGACGGTTGCCCGGGGTGTGGCCATTGGGAAGAGCCTAGCTACGAGGAGCCACGGGCGAGAGTTGGTTACCAGTTAGAGGTGGCCACTGGAGCATTCACCACCTGTACGAGACTAATGGAACGACAAAATGCTATCTATGTGATGCTAGTCCTCACTACTACGCTGTACAACCCACACTACCTCAACAAATACACACACAACACCCCTGAACATCATTTAACTCTATGGCCTGCACATAATAATTTCCGAAATTATGTCCCACATTATTCTCGGGATTTTATATACCAGAAACCATGTAGAGAACGCTGGGTGACCCACTCAGAAGCCGAACTTCTTGTTGCTGCATCAGACCGCCTGCCATGCTGTGTCACTGCAGCTCGGTCAGGTGGCGAGGCGCAAATGGACTTCGGTTGGACGAAGTGCTGATTACCGATCTGGTAAATCCCGGTAGTGGACCATCTGCAACATCCGTCGGATAAAACCAAGTTTAACTCCTACAATCCTACCTTAGCTAGTCGCATACATACACAGTTGATTCCCTATCTCATTAAATGTCAACCGAAATACTGAAATGTGTTTTCGATTAAAAAATTACTTGAGTAGGTTTGTCGTATTGATTATCGGGCTGCCTACTCCCGAGATATTTCAGTCACAGTAGGATGCTGGCTTTTAAAGGAGATTTTTCAGACCGTCCGCAAAAATATAATCAGTAAAAAAATAATGCTTAAGTAGCATGTACTTTTCGCATTTATTTTTGATGCTCTCATTGATTCAAATATATTTTTTAAAAAAAATATAATTTATTGTACTTACAACTTATTGAAGTTTTATACTTGAAGAAAGGGTATCTTTCGGTTTTTAAATTCTTAAATCTCTGAATAATTTGGAAGTCTTCTGGTCATTTCACTCGAATTCCCGGTTTCCAATCTACATGTCGTATATATGGAAAAATAAAAAATTCCTCGACTGTATGAACATGAGGTAATACAGTTCTCCTAAACTGTTGAAATGGATTCGAATTGTGTTTTTTATTTCGCAGGCAACATTAATAAGTTAACGGATGCGACGTATTATCGATGAACGTTTTAAGGTCTTTAACATTTCTTAATGAGGAACTTTTTGTAAAAAGGAAAGATTCCCTTTTTTCATGTATAAACATTCAAGAAGACGTACTTTGCTATCAAATATGGATGATAAATAATGTGTTTAAGCGTGGTTTTTGTAAAGTATATTTAATAAATAAGAGCGTTTAAAACCAAGGAGAAAATGTCATACCAATTAAGTAGCAATTTTTATAGAGAAGACTCCTTGCAAGCCAGTATCCTACTGTGACTGAAGTATCTTGGGATTAGGCTACATGATACTCAATAAGACAACCCTACTTAAACGATTTGTATAAATCGAAAACATACTTCGAACTCATGGACCTATGTTTAGAAACTAACTTTACATTCAACCGAAAATGCTAAAAGCAACTGAAAGGAGCGCCAATGGGGTCATCCATCTGTGGTTTTCTCACCGAAATCACAATGCAGAAACTCGAGGCCGTGGCTCTTCCGTTAGTTAATCCTAAATTAGGGCTGCTTCAGGTAGACGACACATTTGTTATCATTAAAAAGGACCGACTGGAAATGCTCCATAACACCATCAACTGCACAGTTCCGGGAATTCAATTCACACTCGAAATGGAAATTGATAATAAACTACCATTCCTGGATGTTCTCGTACAACGAAAGACCGACGGAACACTACGCACATCAGTTTATCGAAAAGAAGTTTATGCCGAAGTCATTCTACCTTATGAGAGCTATCAGCCCATCGCTCACCAATGAAGTGCTGTCAATAGTTTACTCAGTCGAGCAAAAAAACATTGCTCCGACGAAGAAGGCTATCGAATTGAACTGAATTACTTGTGTGAATTATTTTCGCAGAACGGGTACCCTAAGGATTTTGTACGCCGATGCTTGAGAGGACAGAAGTCAAAGGAAAAGGAACCACGTAGTTCTAATCAGGCACCAAAAATAAATACATGGCGAACCCTTCTTTACATTAAGAAGGTGTCCGGACTCGTCGAAAGACACCTAAGGAAGCACCAAATTCATGTGGCGCACAAACTGACAACTAATTTGCGTACCGAGCTTGTCCACCCTAAGGATAGGTCAACTATTTGGACAAGAAAAAAATCATCTACAAGATCCTGTGTGAAGCATGTGATGCCGTGTATTGTTTTCAACCAGGAAAATCCGCCCATACACGCATCTACGAACATCAGTTGGCAGTAAAGAGGCGGGACTATTTTTCCAACGTAGCTATGCAAACCCTAGACACCAGGCACACCTTCGCTTGGGTTAAAACTCGGATTGTTGCCACCTTTCCCTTCAAGAAAGGTCGAGAGTTCCTCGAGGCGATGCACTCAGATGAGTCATGCATCAAAAGGCATATCGAATTGGATACGGAGAACATAAATCTCAAGGAGAAGTGGAAGGAACGAGAACCAATCAGGACAGGCTGATGCACACGGCGGCCGCTCGATGGCGCAAATGTCACGCCAGTATCGATTTTTTTCGCGCATTTACGATGTTAACTGTTTTGTCACACTTTTTTCCCGCCTGCGTCTGACGACAATTTGGAGAACCGGTGTTGAAATTTTACGCAATAAAATCCTTTTCTTATAGAACGTATTCAACTTCAAATATATTTCATATGATGCCTAAAATAGCCACCGTAGTAACAGTGAACAGTTGTGCACAGGCCTCATCCAACTCCAGGTTTGCAGGGCCTGATATTTGAACTCGCTCTCTTTGGGCATCGATCGTAAGTACGTTCAACATACTGCCCTTGAGCCACGGGTTCGTTTTCTTGTCGGTTTTGATCGGTTATCTTAGAATGACGTTCATCGAGCAGGTTACAGCACCTGCATGTCCAGTTGTGCCTTGGGATGACTGCTGAAAGCCTTACTGACCTTCACGTCACCAAAGCCACAGTAATTGATCATGTAGAAAAAAACATAGACATCCGACCCTAGTCATTGATGATTACGTGAAGGCTCAAGTACTCTTACACAAAATAATCCAATTGGAACAATAATAGCATGAAAAATGCTCTGGAGCTTCTTAAGTTTACTTGTTAATATACTTCCAAACTGATGAGGGAAAGTGAGGATCGGGAGGTGTCTTTAAGGATGAGGAATCTGGAATCCGTCCAACATTCACTAAACCTGACTTCACTGTCTCTAAGAGCATCTCCAATGTTTCATTTCAGTAAATCAGTTTAAGTCTCAAGAACTTGGACTGCCTTATAATGAGTTGCGTAGGGATGCGCAGCATAACAAGGAAACACCGCTGTTCAGAACAAATTGAAATCAGTTTGATGTGTCAGGCGAAATTACTGCTAAAGGAAAAGCCGTACCACGTTTTTGAGCAGCAGGTGCAACTGGCCTCGCTCCGAATTTTCACCACGTCTAGTATATTATGCTAGATGTAAAAATGGACTGCTGTAGATTAGGAATAGAGAGCTAGACCGTTATTTGCATCCCAACGTCTACGAAACGCTCCCTAAATGCAGAAGAATCAGTTTGCCCTACAGTTAGGAAGGAAATTTATTATATAAGGGGGGAACAAGTGAATGCGTTTGATTTTTGGACAAAATTGGGGAGTCGATGTTTTAATCTGCCGTCCTATCCCTCCGAGATCTCCACTGTCGACACAGATAGGGTATTTTTGGACACATAGCGGCGCCAGGATGTTCAGTGTCCTCATACAGACTTATCGAAGCTCGGCTTGTAGAGTTAGTGATTTAAAGCAATGAACTGGGTTCGCAAAGCTTTACATTATTCAAGGCACCAAGTACTGAATTCACTATTTAAGGGCCGGGAGCCCTTTATAATGACAATGGAAGCCACGGTATCTTGAAGACTAAACGCGCACACACCCAATATTTTCCACGAAAGTTGCCATTCTACTCGAATTAGTCACTACTGACCTTTCTACTTGTATCTTGGTGTCTTCAGACTTACGCATGCAGTGGCGAAAGAATGTGAACATGACAAGGTAGTCCATTTAATTGAGAAGAAGTTAATGTCCTGCTTATTTCTTGAGGTGACAGTTCGACCGTCGTTTCCCACCCTGTGCCCCGCAGCAGGGTATCCGCAGAGGGTAATTATTGGCACGGAAATCAGTTTATAGTGATAATTGAGTTGATCAGTATCTGCCGCACTCTCTCTCTCTCTCTTTCATCACCCTTCCTCCGAGGCCCAGTGTCATGACAGAGGAAAGAAGACCAGAAGCTGAATCAGGCAGAGGTGTATTGCGTGGCGTGAGCCTGCACCTAGGGGTGCCTATGAGATAATGAATTTTTTTGGCATTAACAATGATCTGTACGTTTTCAGCCACGAATGTATTACGGAGGCCATTGTAGCTAGGCCTCTATAGATTGATAACGAGAAAGATGCACGTACTTCAGTCGGTGCTATTGGTCAGCCAGTAGTAGATTCGCAACGTTGGCGTATAACAGTGCAGTCAGTGATCGATTTCATAAAATCTTAACTGAAATTCTGCAATGTGTTTTCGACTAGGTATGGTTGCTTAATTGGGGTTCTAATATGGAATTTGTGTGCAAAGTAATTCCAAGATATTCAAAACACATCAGAGAGTCGGCTTCCGAATGCACTTCTTTGTGACCGCAAGCAAAACTACACTCAGTCGAACTTCAAGGTGTCTATTTGTTGAGAGCAGGCAATTAGTAGTTAGTTTTTCAGTGAATGTTTTTAAGGTAGGAATACTTACGACGGAGGAAGGGCGATGCAAAAACCTAGGATCCCACCACCCCATTTAGAAAATTTGTATCCGATACTGAACACTACTCTACGTCGACCTATTAGGTGCCCTGTTGTGAGAGTATCGGACAGTACCAATGCTGCCATCTGAAGAAGTCTAGAAGGGGTTATTAAAAAAAAATATTAGATACCACTTAACTCCCACCCAAACTTTCACATTGCAAACGTTCCTGCAACCTAAAACCACGCATTCGAGACTGAGCTATGTGTACACGGAAATGGGGCGGGGAGCTGGATAGGCATAAATATGTGCACTGGACTCAGAACACAGGTTCGGATTACACCAAGCTTGCTAGAATGACAACTAAATGAACACGTATACAGGAGTGTATTTGCTTCCGCGATCGGACTGCCATAGAACAATTCTCCTGTCCCGAAGAATACCCACATAACCTGATTAACCTCCTATTAGCTCTATTCACTTGTATTCTTTGAGTTTGCTTTACTGCCTTTTCAGACTGTACCGAAGTGTTTCTACGTCTGCTGACGTGAACGCACCTCGCGGAAACCATCCTACCGATTTCGTCCCTCGCAATTCTCCTCTCGGGTAAGAAGGTCAACGAAAAGGTAAGTGGTCAGTCGCGACACGAACAAGCACCCTTTTGGCCCAAAAATACGCAGTTTTATATGGCAGTGCAGGTTTTTAGAAATTATAATCGGCATACTATGAGATCTTTCCGAATAGGTTTTGAACCCCTCCCGCTGCCACACCTTCATTTAGGGTTTTCACACTACATACTGTATATTTTCCGCGAAAGTAAAATTACATATGACTATATTTTGCAAGAACGTAATATGCGACCCAGCGCACGGAACAAAGGATAGGTCAGCATGGGATACATGACCGTACTACATGCCAACGTAACCCCAACTCTATGTATTGTGCTCGTCAGCCTTGGCATTAGTTGCCGGGTTAGTAGGATCAGACACTATATTTTGTTGTTGGTAGGAGGATCGAAGTATCGGTTCAAATGACAACTTTCCAGGTAAAGAGTATTAGGACGCAACATTAGTCTCAAGATGCATCAGTTTAACTGTGATAATGAAAGATTGCGCAGAGTCAGCTTCATTTTCGCTCACGTTGAGGGTCAGAATGAACGTGGGTCAGGTCAGGTAGGAATGATATCGCGCATCTAGTGGTCGGAGTGAGTTAAAGACACTGGATCTCGCAATCCTCATACTTGTAGGGGCAACAAACTAATGTGCGAGACTACTTACCCTACAACGAATGATAACCCTAACGAATGCAATGGATAGGGTACGGATCAGTTTGACACTTTCATTTTATTAATTTAACCCCATGCATGAAAATCCTTCTATCACTGGTCCCGTTTTAAAAATCCCTCACTCTGCTCCGACATATTTTGACAATTAGACATTATATGGTACTTTTAATTTGGAAGGCCTAGGGTCGTAGTGTACAGACATATAATGGGCGTTGCTTACTAAGAGAAGGGGTTTGCATTTTGAGCAAGATGGCCGATAATGGCAATAATGTAGGATCCTATTACGGAAGGCTTCATAATCTGCCCATTATATTTTCCAAAAACCTGCACTGCAGGATTAAACAGCGTATTTTCAGCCAAAAATGATTTATATTCTTGGCGCGACTGACCACGTACGCTCTCTGTGACCTTACTAAACGAGAAGTGGGAATGAGAACATCAGTAGATAGGCCCAAGAGTATCATTTGTTTTACGAATTTGGTAGCAAATTATGTCTTTTTCAAATTTGATAGTAAAACAAATGGTAGTTTTTGTTTTCAGCGATCTTTATAAATATGGACTTTTGAAGGCCATGAAATTTTCATTCATAAAGCTTCACACATGTTAATTTATTTATGTCGCTTTTCAACTATACAAAACGATCTTCCTCTACTATAAATGCATATGAGTCCTATATAACATCTTCTCCATTGAATTAAGGGCAAGAACGTAATATTTGACCCAACTCAGGAAACAAGGGATAGGTCAGCGAGTAATACAGGACCGGTGGTAATAGGATTTTCATGCATGGGGTTAAATTAATAAAATAAAAGTGCCAAACTGATCCTACCTCTATCCATTGAATGAGGCCCACTCTGCGCAATTCTTCAATATCAAAGTAAAAGTAATGCCTCTTGAAACTAATGTTACGTCCTGATAGCCGACGCCTTGAAAGTTGCCATTTGACTCGATTGCACCGTAAATATTTTGGAAAGGCGTACAATACAGTCGGTTAGTTATACCTAATAAAAGTACAGTACAATCCAGTCTTCTTGACTCTGTCTTGGCGACGGGCCTAAGTGGACATGGTATGCTCAAACGCTTAAAGGGTACGTTGAGTTCCAATAGCTTTCATTGGGCCCTTACACCTAGAACGCATATAAATTTATCCATATTTGGGGTTTCCTGTAGAGCTATGAATTAATTCTGGTTTTGGAAATGCCCTCTTAATAGCGTCAACCTTGTCAAAGGATGACAGATTTCCTAAAGGCCCGACAAAAATCGCTCGTAGAATCGGTGCAGTTGTAAATTATTGTCAACTTATAGAATTTAAACTGGGTTAAATTACGAACATCTCTCTAATAGAAGAGTTATTATAACGCGGATTGATACGTTCATCCAAGAATACGTTAAATAGGTTGACGCTAAGTGTTCATTATCGAGTAACTTGATGACGATTGGCTCAAAGTGAACGAATGGGCGATTTTGTATGAGGCATATATCTTATAATTAGCAAGGAACGGGAGCGTGTAGGGGGTTTATCAATTCTAAACCTTACGTAAATTTGCATTCACTTGTAACACAATAAAAAAATAATATTTGTATGGCTAAGTTATAAAAAATTCATTTGGCCAAACTGAATATGTGACCTAACTCAGGAAACAAGGGAAAGGTCAGCGAGTAATACGGGACTGGTGGTAATAGGATTTTTATGCATGGGTTAAATTAATAAAAGAAAAGTGCCAAACAGATCCTTACTCTATCCATTGTTTTCGGTAGGATTGTTATTCGTTGGCGGGTAAGTAGGGTTGCACAGTAGTTTAGTGTCCTGGCAAGTGTGCGGATTGCGAGATCCGGTGTCTTAAACTCCCGCTATGTGATATCTTTCATTATTACAGTAAAATGATGTATTTTGAGACTAATTTTGTGTCCTAATAGTTGATACCAGGAATTTTTTATTTGACCCGGTACTTCGATCCTCTTACCGCCAACGAAATATAGTGTCTGACCTTACTAACCTGGCAACGAATGCTAATCCTAACGAGCACAGTGGATAGAGAAAGGGTTACCTTTGCATGTAGTACGTTCGCGTATTACATACTAGCATCTTATTTGTTCCCCGAGTTGGGTCATATACTGCGATTTTGCCACATGAAATAACCAAAGAGACTATGAAAGCCGTCTGAGCCGCCGTTATCAGCAGAAGTATGAAATTCCTTTCGTGTATTGCTAAAGGTTTTTCCCAAAGTGTCTTCCAGATGCGATCTTGCATACCAACGCTGCTGAAACTACCCTCGGACTTCGTTCACAGTAGTTAAGGCTAAAATGCGAACACGTCGGTATGAGAGAGTGTGAGGTATTTTTCATATAGTCAAACCCAGTCGGTTGATGTAGCCACATACTAAGTGGCCTGAGCTCGTGGCCTATGCAGGAGTCCGTAATCGCAAAAAATAAAATAAAAACAAGAATGCAAGAGGAACGGTTCTTTTTAGTGCTTCATCGGGTTGTGTTTGCGTTTGCATACCTAACTAAAATGGGATTGGATTGCGTGGTAGGTAAAAGCTTACGTTGTATTCTGATTAAAAGACATTTCTTGACTTCGTAATTTCCGATTTTCTGATGTAAGGCCTATAAGATCGTAGTGACAATTGCAAAATTGTCGGTGAAATATGACCTATTTGCATTTATTTTTTAATTTTGGCACCGCGTGAATGTGAAGAGGAGTTTCTGGTCGATTATACTATTCCACAACGTAATTATTTACCATATTTACAGCAAAGCTACCAGGTAAAACCTCAGATACGTGTGTTTCGCCGATCGTGTGCCACTGCCTGACGCATCTGTGATGGATTCAGCTCATCAGTGGGTCTCCCAACACCCCTTTGTGTTTTCTGGTATATGACCATCAGTTTCATCCTGTCTTGATTAATTTCTAAGGAAATTAATGTCCAAATTTGGAGTAAATCCTTCAGGTTAGGTTCACAGTAAGTTTCAGACCAAGCCTGAAAAGGTCTGTTCCTAAAGATTTACGCCAAGTTCGCGCATAACTTTCCTTGGAATTCAATCAAGACAGGATTATACTCATTCTTTGATGAACGCTCACTGATCGTTAACGGAACTCACCGTCCCGTTCTGCCTTGAGTCTCACTCTCGAGCCCCACTAGCAGCCGCATAGCGGCTAGCCTTGTTTGGGACACTGCCTCGGGTTGAGTATAACTGGCTGACGACGGCTAGTGAGCCAAAAATGGCCATTCCAGTCTCCCGTGTCTTTGTCGGCATTGTTAATCTGCCTCTGTTACTACTGGGAACTACTGGTGGGGCTCGAGAGTGAGTCCCAAGACAGCACGAGGCGAGTGAGTTCCGTTAACGATCAGTAAGCGTTCATCAACGAATGCCCCTATTCCCGATCTAAAACCGGCAAGACTAGCCCGTGACTCATTACTTATAGCTTTGGACTTCTGATCAACAGGTCGCGGGTTTGAGCTTCGTATGAGGCACCGCTTGGGGTTGGATATGACTGGCTGATGGCAGCTAATGGGCGGGAAATGGCCATTCCAGTTGCCTTTGCATTTTTCAGCTTTGCTAATCTGACAGGTTTATACTAATACAAGATTCTTCTTTGCATTTTGACAGGATTAAGATTTAGGCAGCCGACAGGAATGAAAATAGATTGTAGGCCTCTGGCGTATTGACTGGCTGTTTTCTAAGCTATTAAACTAGAATGGCGAGTGTTATTAAGTTTAAAACACCGGAAGCGATGAATGGGAGCATTATTGCGTAAAATGATGTTATCTATTTGACGTATGTAAATACCGTTGTAGCCGAGGACATCCTTCACAATATCGATGGAAACCTTACTGTTGATGCTGTCCGTCGGCGACCAACAGACTGGCTGCTCTCTGAATTAGATGGCCATCCAAAAACCAACTGTCAACAGTGCAGTACCGTTGCAGTCGACAAGTTTTGGTCTTTTGGAATTGATTTTATAAGCTTATGTAAAAATGATACCATATCACAGAAGTAAATGCTCTTAGTACTTCCCACTTAAAAATGGCTTGAGCATTGCCTGAAAAGGGCAATGTTCAAATGCAGGAATTTTTTTATAAGTACGCTTATAGACAATAGCGTCAGATTCGCCATTTGAATGGTCTCACGGATATCTACTGATAATTTTAGCATACAACTGTAGGAACCTATTACGTAAAACCTCATTATATACCGATTATATTCTCCACAGACCCACTCTGCATTAGTAAACTTCGCATTCTGGGCCAACCTTTATTTCCATTCTTCGGGACGACTGAGAGAGGGTGAAAATGCGATTGACCAAATCGACAGGATGTTTGCGGCGAGGTGGGTTTGCGGTCGCAAGCAGAGAAGCACTGCAGTGCAGCATGACAAGCCATCAAAGCTAGAGTTAGGGACACGGGCGGAAAGAAAAAGTAAAAGATTAAACAGATAATGTGGGCATTCGTCAGGACAGGAGATTTGTCCAGTGGCCATCTTATTACAGAAGCAAACACGCCCCTATCGGAAAGTATGCCTATCTGGAATAGGCTTTTTTAGTGGAATCTGTATCCTCAGTCCACAGCACGCAGTTACAGTAAATGAACTAGCTCATGAAATGTTAACCGAAATTCTGAAATGTGACTGCTATTTCAAAAAGACGAATTTAATTAGCAGAAGTCCGCTCGAGCATCTGGACAATTTTTATTATTCTTAACTTTCAAACTCGTGCAGTAGTTCCTTGTCAGAGATAGCAGCAGCAACAAAATAGGCCGGACTTATAGGGGTAGAAACCAATCAATGATAACTGACGCAAGTCTGGAGGTGACTGCATCGGGCTCTTTACGCCGGCAGCATATATATTTATTGAGTTTCTGCTCGTGGACCAGGCTTAAATCATCTTGGTTCTGGCGTGGGTGATGATGTTGACGGCTGCGAAGTTAAACGCATGGCCCGTTTCGTGGGTGTGGGCAGCAACATAGAATAGTTCGTCGCCCGTCACACAGCCAACGTATGCTCATGTATGTGTCATCCCTGCATGCGTTCAGTCTGACCTCTGTAGGTACAAGAACAGTTTAGACATAGAATGCGATAAACAACCCCAGAATGTTCTTTGATTTAGTCGGTCTTTGATTTTCCTCACTCTGCTGCGCATGTTAACTTTGGGTTGGTGTGAAATTCCAACACCTAGGCCAACAACAACGCGCCCAGCCACTTCTGAGACTCCCGTAGAGTATGGCATAGTGTGCCGTATTCATGGTGTTTCTGTTTTGGTCCTCCGACACAGAAGGCATAGGCATCGGTTTATGAAAGCCTTCGCAGCATAAGTTGGCGGTTCGACGGGATGATGAATTCTCGTAAGTTGCTGCCCACAGCCTATGAAACGGGTCAACATAATCGGCCACGTGGGAAGCACGCCGAGCCGAGAATTGATTGAAGCCTGGTTCACGAATGGAAACTCAATAAATCGATTTGTCGCCTGCGTGAAGAGCCTTGCGCAGTCACCTCCAGACTTGCGTCAGTGATCATTGATTGGTTTGTACCTCCTATAAGTGTCACCTATTCTGTTGTTGCTGATATCTCTGATGATGAACTCCTCAAAGGGTTTGAAAGTTCAGAATTTTTAACAAATTGTTCCGCTGCTCTAACTGAATTTTCCTTTTTGTTCATTCAATTTCCTGGGACTCCAACCTTCGCAGTGATTCATGAATTTAATTAACGTTTTAATATTTATTAACGTATAGAAAAATCTCCAGGTATTTCAGTCAGGTCAGTATGCCTGCTTTAAAAGGAGGTCCTTTCAAGCCAACTGAAACTTTGTCCTCTGTAAAAGCGGGGCGCGTTCAAAAGTATTTGAGGATGAAAAAATATTTTTTAAAAAACGAAGCTACAATTTCTTCAGGAGCAGAATTCCTAGACGACGTAATTCCTACCAAATGAGTACAATAATGAAAACCTTTACACACGTTTTCTATACAATATATTTGAGCTTATGAGGGCATCGAAAATAAATGGGAAAAGTAAGACTATTTAACCAGTCACTTTTTACAGAGTGCAGTTAGTGCAGCCTGCTGGAAGGATGTTTGGTTTACAACAGGCTTCCTGTCATAACTGAAATATATGGGTCTTATGCTGCAAAATAATTCGGTAGGAGCACCCTGTTTGGTCGCCTAAACGTGACACACTCATCAGTAGCGTTACATAACCTGTAGGCTTTTGACTAGGTTTGTACACACCCGAAGTTCTGAAAGATTCTTTCCGTTATGTTTTCCCTTTATTCCTTGATAAGCACTCCAATTGCTTTTCTTCGCGAGGACGTACTCTTCTGGACTAGGGGTGTGCCAAATGACATTCCTGTGCCTAATTCTTGTAAAATGTGATTTCGTTCGCAGAAACATCGACTATCAGTGCAACTAATTGAATATAAATGCATAAGTTGCGGTCAGTGCTTCCGTGACCTCTGCATTATCGAAAATCCGGCTGTCGATAGACACGAAATCATTCTGGGAACTTTAAGTTACTTATAGCGTCACTGTTGCAACTTTTGGTAGGGTTGTCTTGTATGGCCACCTAAACAGAACACGGAAATAGGAACCACCCGGCCAGCGTAAAGTAGGTGGGCTTAGGGTAAATTTCAGGAAGGGTAAATAAATCCCTGTCTTAACGCTAACACTAACCATAACATAAAACTGAACTCACAAGTTAATCTTAACCCTAGCCCTATCCTAAACCAAAACCATACAGTTAACACGATAATAACCGTATCCCTTAGGCTAATCATGACCCTAACCCCAACTCTGACCTTATCCTCAAACTTAAACCTAACCCTAAACTTAATCCTAAACATAATTCCCCGGAATTTAACGTAAAGCCACATGTATTATGGGCGGTCCCTTTTACCGTGTCCTGTGATGGCAGCCGTACAAGGCATCCTTACCACTTATTCATATTACAACCCAAATTAAATAATCTTTTTGTTTTAAATAGAAACCACATTTCAGAATTTCGGTTAACAGTTTCTGAGATAGCAGATACAAGCCCCTTCCTTGTCTTGCACCCTGTGATCCACCCCGCCTCGTCTCTGATGCATATTTAGGTCGAAGGACTTCCTCTGATGTGCAGGCTTCTTCTCATGTCAGCAGTGGCTACATTTTCAAATCTCACAACGGTGCATTTTATAGGTTAGCGTAGGGTGTCGAGTGCGAATTTTGTCGAGGAGGCAGCAGCCTCGGTCTTGCATCGCGCTTTCTCCTTCCGTCGATCTTCTTATGTTAAAAAGCAACCAGCAGAAAATCACCTCTCTGACTGCTTGTCTTCAATCCAACCATACCCCTTCACCTTTGACCATTTTATTACTCTAAAATTTCCATTTTCTCCTTGTAAATATCGATTACTATTGCTCTTCCTTATTTATTTGGCCGGTCTTGTCAACGTCTAAATTGCTGATAGTTTTCCGACTAATTTACCGTTTTTGGTTGCTGTTGTCACCCGGTTATAGCATTTCAGATACCTTGCATTCTTCACGGTTTTACTTAGGGCAGTATTCATGGCCTAAAGTGAGTTGAAAGACAAACAGTCATTGGTAAGCAAGGTAAGCCTACATGAGACCATATGAATTATCCTTCAGTCAAATTGCGTCCATACACAATTAGCGCAGTCTCCCCTAACCACTGGATTTTGTGTTGGTGGACGTGGTGATATGAAAAGCGGTCCTTGAAACAAGAGGAATCTGGTTAACTCCAAATGCTCTTCTAGTAATGACTGATTAGTCAAAAGCGATAGCCTATGGATAGACTGGTGCAATTAAAGGTGTAAGATTTTGGTGATTAAGTTGAATAGGAAAGGCAACGTTCTAATATCCATTTATTTTGCTGATTCGCTGGACTTTAGAGCATGGCTGAGGACCACTGAGCTCTTTGGGACTACATCATACAACATTGCCGTTGAGTGAGGTTTATGGGTCCGTTTCTAACAATTCTTCTTTTTACAGTCAGTATCCTTTTTGTGTTCACTTTCTCAAACTTTTGCCGCCTGTTTCCGTATTACTATTGTTGGGCATTTTTTATTAACCAGCGGTATTATTCAGCTGCATGGTGTTCATACCCAATTTGGGCCACCCCCATTGATCACGAAGGTTTGTAATCGTGAACTTGGTGATGCTAGATGCGGACATCAGAAGGGATTCTCTAGGCGACATAAATCGGATTATTTTAAACAACCTTTCAGGCAGTGATCAAACTGTCTAAGAGATCTTGTTAGAATTTTGACGGTATCTTTGTAGAACTCGGATGACGAAATAGAACACGGAAACTTACCTTCTACTTCTAATTTACTGCTCAATTGTGCTGAAAATTGATATTTTTATATAATTTGGAACGTTGAAAATCCTCAACGCTCCTCAAATTGATGAACCAATCAGCGATAGTGAAGTAAATCGGTAGTCTGATTGTGGAATATGTTGCAGTCTTTCTCGTGAATGCTTGACTTTTGGTAAGGGATCCTTGTTCACTGACTTTTGGAGATGTACGTGCGAATCTACGCTCATGTACTGGCCTAGCTAGGACGTACAATCGGACCTTGTTATAATACTGAATGACACTTACGTCAGATAGGGTGAGGATGAGCTGTGAGGATGCTGATCCAAAACGTGTAAGTACAGTTGCTGAAACCCCATTCAGTTGAATTTGGTCGGGCAGTGCCTGGTTCTGACAACCTCGAGGTTGCGTGCGAATAAACCTATCAGGGCTTTATGCGTTAGAATATACACCTTCTCTATTCCCCAAAAAACTACCTGATGGAGATGCGCACTCACACAAATAATTGTTGTGGCAGTGCAACTAAGCTGAGACTCACACCGCGCCAGCCTACCTTCCCCCATCCCCTCTCCGTTTTTCTCGTTTTTTTCTCGTCTTTTCTCTCGTTTTTTTCTCGTTTTTTTTCTCGTTTTTTTCTCGTTTTTTTTTCTCGTTTTTTTCTCGTTTTTTTCTCCGTTTTTCTTGTCCGTTTTTCTCGTCCGTTTTCTCGTCTTTGTCCTGACACTGGCCCCAGGTGGGCGATCGGAGAGGGTGTAGTAGAGGCCACACAAGTCCAATATCACTTCAGACTAATTAGCACTCAAGTTGCCTTCTCTGCGCCCAGCCTTATGTGGCTTACATGGTGGACCTCTTCAGCAACTACGGATGATCTGCCGGTGTGTTAATGCTGCCCATTGTTCTTAAAACATTGCTACAACTGAGGGCTGGAATAGTTTCTTGCCAAGAAAATGCCGGACTGAATTACGCTCATCTTAAACTTTAGAGGCCTGCAAAAACTCGGCTATAACCAAGCCTGTCACATTTACTACACCCGCGCTCCTGGCAGGGGGGATCGACTTTCCATAGCAGACGCTAGGCGACTGTACATCTCCTGTTTAAAGACTCAATTCCATTTCCTCGTCATCGTATAAATGGTTTATCTGAAAAAACCTATTATTTTTATTTGCAGTGGAGATCTTGCGGGGCATCAACTTCTCGCTTGAACATATAATGGAATTTATCCTTTAAACCACTGCATTTTATCCTTATTTCTTTGATGAATTACAGAATTCAGCAGCTGGCGTTAACCAGCACCTTTTTAGTCATCTTCTTAATGACTCAAGAAGAATTATTTGTTAGGAATAAAAATCCGAATCACTGATATTTTTTTCTAGGAATGTTTCTTGTGCACTGTCAGATGCGTTATCTACACTCCTGTAGTAGGAGAAATCCATTCTTCGCAACTGTCTCTGATTTTGTGTTCCATTAAAAATCCTATACCTCAGTCGAATCGACTTTTTATTCTGGCAATCGCATCTTCTTCTTCATCTTCTTCTAAACTGAAACGTCTATCTTTACGACTCAAATAGGTAATGACGCATGCTTCGACTGTCTTTTGGGTTCTGGTTACAGAGCAAAATCTTAATGATTTAGTTTCAAATAACATATGAAGGTTGGAATTACTATTATGATCCTAGTAAGACAAAGTAATAGGAACGACTTTACCACTTCATACAGGAAAGGTACTTATTTCCGTGCCCAAACTAAACCGTAACCCTAATCCTAACCCTAATCCTAACCATAAACTTAATCACAACCCTAATTTCCGTGGAATTTAGCACAAAGTTATCTGTATTATGGGCGTTCCTTTTCTCCTGTTCTGCCGAAGGACCAAATAATTTTTTCCTATCCACGACCATGGAGGTGCTGCTTTAAAAACGTAACTTGTTTTTATACCAGATGGACAAATTTCTGTTTCCAGGGCCATCCAACAATTGATTTCTTGTGGCTGCTTCACAGCAGATGGGAACGTTTGTGCAATTTCACTTTCGAGACCAGTGAGCCAATAAGCTATCAAATAAATCAAAAAGTTTTAACAATGTAAATTTGTCCTCAGCTAACCTACTCTCCTTGTTTTCATACTCGTTTTGGAGCCTGACACATAAACACCGGATTTTTCAGCTGTCATGTTGTCAAGTGATGGGGGCAAGTGGCATTTTGGCAGAGCCTAAAGGATATATGTTTTAAAATACGGTACTAAGAAGGCCAATTTTCTCGTTAATAGAAACTCCAATCGATCTTAGAGAACAAAATGAGTCGCACATTCCGCGCGCGAATCGGCGTGGTCAGAATTCTTCGAACTCAATGCAATGACAATCCCATAACATCAACCTCTGCCACAACTGCCTCAGACTCCACGACTATGACAACCCCAACCACTGATAACAACCTCATCGAGGCCCCGCCGCCGACACCATCCTCTCTCCTTCACCCCCTGCACCGATCAGGGCAACGTAGACCACTTGTCTCACTCCCGCCACCTCAGTAGCCACCTCCGACTACCTGCCACCTGTTACCTCCACCACCGCCTCCATTACCAGCGATGGGGACTCGGTACTAACCTGTCCTCATCGCACTGAACTGTCCGCACTATACACTCACATTCACACACCACATGGGGCCTATTACGACACATGCGTCTCCATGAAAACCTGCGGTAGAACACCGTCGGATATACCACAATACTCTATCACTCCTCATTAGCCTATGCACCTCACATGAACATACGCAACACTACAAAAACATGCTCTCAGTCTACATAGCTGGTTAAGAGGCAAGTATGATCCTCGGCTTCTTCCCCATGTGGCTCCTCTGTTGCATGTGTGATCGAAACTTGAGAATATCACAGGACTATAAGCACCATGGGTTGGAAGGTTGCCAATTGACAATTACACTCAAATCTCACAGTCAGTCCAATGTGTGTTGTGTGGAGTAGCTGACTGGTGGTCTGAGAGTTAGACAGCAATGGCTCCTTCTTAGCGTGACTTCTGGTTATCTCACAAATGTGAGATGAGAGCCTTTTAACCCCTGTTGTGTGAAATCCTGGTGCTTGTGTTTTGGGGGTCAGATCGCGTACGTAGAACGCGTAGACGAGGTCGTCAGCAGCTGTGTCAACTTCCGTATCAGAAAACTGACCGGCTCGGACGGTGGTCTGATTGTGGGAATGGGGAGAGAGTGAGGCAGACAGCTCAGCGCATTTCCTCACTATAAACAATCTGACGCGCTTGAAACTATCACGGTGCGCTAAAACCCGTGGCTTGGAAGGTTGCCAACTGACGGAATATCTTGGACGGTGTGGTCAGCCTAGTGTGTGTTTTGTGTGGTGCAGCTGTCGGGCTGCAAAGTTTCTTTCTTAATATGGCCTTTATAGCACTCCCACTTTGTGGGATCTTAGCCAGGTGTGGTGGTACGCCCCGGGGCGTCTCCGACCACGCCAGACAGCTGCGCCATCTCCCATTTCCCGTCTTCTTGACTCTGTCATGACACCGGGCACAGACGGGTGAGGGAAGAGAATGCGGTAGCTGCAGTTCAAGTCTACTATCACTTTAAACTATTTCACGTGCATGTCACCGTCCCT
The DNA here is from genome assembly GCA_017591395.1 of Schistocephalus solidus. Classification (NCBI taxonomy): domain Eukaryota; kingdom Metazoa; phylum Platyhelminthes; class Cestoda; order Diphyllobothriidea; family Diphyllobothriidae; genus Schistocephalus; species Schistocephalus solidus. Next base: position 146,242 of record WEDG01001108.1, on the reverse strand, counting down.
GCACCACCCTTCTGTGGAGGATGCGGTGGACATCGTCGGACAACAACGGTCGAACTGTCGGAGGTAGTGTGCTTTTATTTGGTTTAGCCTACGGTGGTTTACCGTAGGTTGTTGTGGAGACGCATGTCACCTAATAAGCCAATGAGGTGTGTGAATGTGCGAGAGCAGTGAAGGCAATGGAGACGGACGCGGCGACTGTATGTCGAAGCCCCAGGGACTATTTCGCTAGTCTCCGTGCGATGGATTCGCAAGTGACCGATCAGGCCGATGCGTGATATGAAGTTGCAGGTACATTATGGGCAGGATAAATCAGGAGGGCTTACGGGGTTTTCGTTCGTAGTATAGGTGGTGGCGGCGAGAGTGGCAGGAGCAGATGGTGGGCATGGGGTATTGGTGTTGTAGATGCAAACCGCTGTCATGGATGCGCATGTGCCTGAATGGGCCCATGAGGTTAGTGAATGCGCTAAGGCTGTAAGGGCAGTGGAGGCGGCGATCTCTGCTGTGTGTTGGTGCTCCAGGCACTAGTTCACCAGTCTCTGTACGATGGATTCGCAAGTGACCAACCAGGCCGATGCGTGAGGTGAATGTGCGGTCGCATTGAGTACAGTTTAGGAGCGAGTCCCCATTGCTGGTGGTAGTGCTGGTGGTGGTGACGGCAGTGGCGGTGGTCCTGTTGATGGCGTAGGTATCAGGTAATGAGTATTGGGATGCGTTTTCTAGGATGGTGGGAGTGAAAGAATCGTTGCCAGGGATAACCGTCAGGGGATCCAAAGGAGATTTGGACGAAGATGACGCTGAAGTTGAAGTGGTCGGATATTTGTTAAATTGCGTCCGAAGGTGTCTAACCAGGCCGATTCACGTGCGGAAGGTGCGTTGACAGTGCAGGCAAGTTTTCAGGGCTTGGGCCTTCGCAGTGGTGATCCGGGGCGCTTTTGACTTTCGTGCATCCATTTTGGCCTTGGCGGCGGTGATCCAGTTGGCTACATAGATTGCTGCCCCGGTATTCACTGTCCTCCCTTAGGCCGGTCTGCTATGGGCCAGGTCCTCCCAGTTTGCCGGGTTGGTCTGCAGTTGTTTCAGAGAAGTTTTCAGTGTCCTCGTAGCGTCAAACTTGACCCCCTTGTCGACCATAACCCCTGGTGACATCTCTATAGAACAGGCATTTCGGTAGTCAATTGTCATCCATCCTCACAAGGTGGCCGCTCCAGCGCAGTTGCAGTTGTTTCAGCTGAGCGTAGATGCTGAGGAGGCCTATCCGTTCTAGCACTTCTTTGTAAGGGATCCTGTCTTGTTGTCTCAGTTTTAGTATTTTGCGGAGGCAGGTCAGATGGAAGTGTTTGAGATTCTGGGCCCGCTTTTTTTACATCGCCCAGGTCTCCACTCCATACGACAGCGTCGGCAAGATGACAGCTTTGTACGGTTTGAGTTCAACGCTTAGGTGAAGACCGTGTCTATTCCAGACTATGTGCTTCATGCGTCCGAGCGCTTGGTTGGTTGAACGACCGCTTCGTCGATTTTGGTGCTGGGAGAGAGGTTGCTGCCTAGGTAGGTGAAGGTATTCACGGATTTCTTTCAAGTGCCATTGACATTGATGCGAGCTGCTTTGTAGGTGGTACTGGGCGGCGACTGACGCATGACCACCGTTTTCTCCGTGTTGATGCGCAGTCCAAGGTTGTCACAAGCGGTATCGAAGAGGTCCACGCTCCTTTGCATGTCTTTTTCGGTCGTTGCATTGAGAACGTAGTCGTCGGCGAAGAGAAGTTTGTGGATGGTGGCTGTGGTTACACGCGACTGGGAGTGCATCCACCGTTGATTGAGGAGTTGACCATCCGTCCGGTAGGCGATATGGATCATGGGGCGTTCGTCACAGCAGGCGTCCCTTAGCATGGCAGAGAACATGAGACTTAAGAGGGTAGGCGTGAGAACCCAGCCCTGCTTCACTCCGTTGGTCACTGCGAATGCCTCTGAGACGACCCTGTTGTCCGTGACGCGCGCCATCATGTCATCATGGAGTTGACGCACCATGTGAGCGAATCGATCGGGGCAGCCGAATTTCCGCATAATATTCCATAGTCCGTCGCGATTCCCCGTGTCCAAGATTTTCGTCAGATCCACGAAGGTAGGGTAGAGGTGAATCCGTATCTCCTGATATTTCTCCTGCACCTGGTGCGCGGCAAGATCATGGTGGTGGTGCCGCGATAGCGGCGGAAACCGCATTGACTGTCCGGAAGGATTTCCCGTTCTAGGTGGCCTTTGAGGCGATTGAGGAGAATGCGGGCGATGATTTTTCCGGCGATGTTGAGTAGCGAGATGCGTCTTTGGTTATTACAGAGTTGCCGGTTCCCCTTTTGTTTGTAGAGATGGATGATTGTGGCATCCTTTAAATCCTGAGGACCTGTCCTTGGCGCCACATCTCCTGGAAGAGTGCGGTTAGCTGGTTCATCAGTTGGCGGCCACCATGCTTGGAGATCCCAGCAGGGATCGCGTCTGATTCACGTGCTTTCCGATGGAGAGTTATTGCACGGCCCTGATGTTTTTTTGGAGAGAGAGCAAGAGATCAATGTGGATTTACACTTGAGGCATTCGGTCGACGGCATCGTCACCCTGATGGTTTCTTGGAGAGGGGACAGGAGATTGAGATCAATGTTGGTCTTTTCTTGAGGCAATCGGTCAATGGCGTCGACGGAGATGGTGGAGGGCCGGTTGAGAACGCTTCTGGAGTGCCCAGCGCTTCAGGATTTGCGTCTTCTCCGTGAGCACTGAGAAGAGGAGCGGTTGCTTTGACGGGGGGACCATAGACAGCTTGATGGGTGTGAGGAAGTTCTTCCATTCGTTGCTGCACGCGTACAGTTGAATCTCCTCGGCCTTACAAGCCATCCAGGTTTCCTACCTTTTCTGCAGCCGCTGCTGCTCAAGACGGTGACTTCGATAGAAGGCTGCCTTGTTAGCATCGGTAGGGCGGTCAACAGAGGCTTTGTGCAACCGGTTCTTCTCGGCGAACAGAGCGTTGATGGTTGCGTCGTTTTCATCAAACCAGTCCGGGTGTTGATGGCGTGCGCAGCCGAGGACATTCAGAGCGGTTGATTGGACCGTGTCCCTCGGTAAGCACCAGCGGTTCTCCTCAGAGATGTCCTTGTCGGTGACTGGGTGGTTGACTAGTCGGTAGGCCAGCTCGTTGCTGAAATAAAGTTGTGAGCAGGCACATTCCAAAAAAGGACTCAACTAACCTGCTGGCTGCTAGCTTGTGATCTACTGCGTGGCTGCAGATGAAACCTCATCTTCGAGATGACGAGGCGATGCTCCGTCCACTCTTCAGCACCGGGGATCGCCTTCGTCACCAGCACGTCCTGGTGGCCTCGCCTCCGGAAGAGGACATAATCCAGCAGGTGCCAGTGTCTCAACCAGGGGTGCATCCAAATCACCTTCTACCGCATCGGGAAGCAGAAGAAGGCGTTGGTCAAGATCAGACGGTGCTCTGGGCAGGTTCATAGGAGAAGATAGTCATTGTCATTAAAGCCGTCGAGACTAGCGGGGCCAACCACTCCTGTCCACGTAGCATGGTCTGTCCCGACGCGGGCGTTAAAGTCACCAAGGACAATTAACTTAACCGCTTACGGAACAGTCACCAGGAGGGCGTGCAGGACCTCATAGAATTTGTCCTTCACCGAATCAGAGCTCGTCATTGGGGGAGCGTAGGCAGTGATTATGGCGGCGAAACATGTCTCCCCGAAGAGACAGGCGGATGCTCATCAGGCGATCATTGATACCCTGCGGCGGAGAGGACTGACGTCCCACGATGTCATTCCGGATGGCAAAGGCGACACCAGCGTCACGTCATTCTGCCTTTGGGCGGCCGCTCCAGAAGAAGGTACATCAGGAACCCACCTCCTCCAGCTGACCCTGTTCAGAGAATCGGGTCTTGCTGAAAGCTGCAAGTTCCGCCTTGTATCGGGCCATTTCCCGAGCGACTACCGCCATCCTCTGCTTCAGCCGGTTTCTCCTTGGGTTGTCAAAAAGGGGTCAAATACTACAGGCTACCAGAGTGAGCAGGCTCACCCGAGCAGCCCTGGGGGTATCCCGGAGAGTACGGTGGGGGGATTGGGAGAGGAGTTGCCAGTATTATTTAAAGTTTGTTGACCACATGGATGGAATTCTGAGAGTCATGGTCTGTTGCAGCTGTTGTGATACCCAGAATTTGTTTAGGTATTTTTCTAGACCCCTCCCCCACGAGGGGGTAAGCATTGCTGTCCCTAAATATGGCTGCTGAGTCATCCCAGGTGGCTACCGAACGCACTTTGAGTTACCATGTGTGTTAATAAGAGAAAGACCGATTCACCTGGGCCACCTACGTGATTTCTGTCGCGACTGCCTATGACTTTTTCGACCGTGGCAGAAGAGGGAAGGGCGAGGGGAAAGGGCGCGAGGAGAGGAGAGCGAGGATGGAGATGGTGAAGGGGAGGGATAAGGGTAGAAGGATTTTGAGCAGGGAGGAGTGGAGAGTGGGGCAGGGAGGAGTGGAGAGTAGGGCAGGGAGGATGGTAGAGGGGAAAGGGGAGGGAGGTGGGTAGAGGGGTGAAGAAAGCAGACGTACCGGGTGTGGAGACACACACACAACACCAGACACTCTCACTTGGTTTAGTTCGCCAGTCGTCGCAGTTGCCCGTGGTGTAGCCGCAGGGTGGAGTCCAGCTTCGAGGAGCCACAGGGTGAGAGTTTGGTACCAATTAGAGGCGGCCACAGGAGCAAATGGAACGACCTAATGCTATGTGTGTGGTGCTCCCCCTCCTGAATAGTACCCCCTACACCCCTCTCACGCATTATTGCACACGATAGTTCGACCGTCGTAGTCCGACGATGTCCCTCGTATGCTCCATGGAACGGTGGTGCATGGACGGTGACTTGCGCGTGAATTAGTTTTAAGTGATAGTAGCCTTGCGCTGCAGCTACCACACTCTCTCCTCCTCCCCCACCTGAGCCCGGTGTCAAGACGGAGTCAAGAAGACCGGAGATGGGAGATGGTGCAGGTGGCTGGCGCGGCCGGGTCCCCTAAGTCCTAGCCGCCCCTAGGCGTGCCACCACACCTCCATGTTCGGCATTTGTTAGCAGAGCCCAACCCGAATAACGCATGCCGTGCCCTGATGTGGCTCCCGTGTTGATCCAACGCATCTACCACGTGGCCCGTTTAGGGGGCAAGGGGCCAGTCAAGGCCATCTTAGTAGACCAATCAATGTCAAGGCCAACTCTGACATGCTCTCGCTCAAGACGCTGCCACGCATGCCTCCCTTGCTGCGGGAGCGGGCTGTCACGGCGCTGGACTGCGGGCTTTTGAAATTGAGCTGCCATCCTTTCTGCTCTCCATTCGCATGAGAATCCTCTTATATGTACGTCGGTTGGCCTATTTCACCCATTATATACCGAATTTTAACCCTATTTGTTTAATCAAACAACAAAAATGAGGTCATCAGCGCATGACGCTGGCATCGTTTTGAAAGAAGTCCAATTTGATCGATATTTTGAGACGCATTCAAGGTTGATTCTTCATGATGTCAATATATGCATTCTTCGGCCACTCATTTGTGATCTTCCGGTGTTTTGTGGTTTGTGTGTCCAACCTTATGTAAGGTGAATGGAGGACATTTTTGCTGAAAGTTTTGGAATTTTACTTTTCAAAATAAAGCGTAGCTCTCTCTCTCTCTCTGGACGCACACCCTCTTCTGGCCATCCAAATTATTTCAAACTTTCTTTGCAGAATAAACTACTCTCTTAATTAGCTTCCAAGCAACCTTTCTATTCAGGACTCGGCCTGAAGGTCTTAGTGGCTAGTGTTTCCACCAATAGCTTATGCATCCTTTCAAAGTAACAATGAAGCAATGTGTGGTTATTGTGCATCATCTACAGTTCTTTCCCACTCACCTCTTTGGTGAAATAATCTCCGAAATGTAAACACGCATAATGCCAATTTTACTGGTCAGAATGGCCATTCAGACAACCTCTTTGTCAGTACTTATTCTTTGAGATCGAACACAGTCGGTGACTTTTAAGATTTCAGATGTATTGGCAGTGGGCATGATTTATGTCGTCAGTCAGTCGTATGTTAAAACTAGGCCAGCTTTACTTTTCCAGTTGATCGTCAAGTCAGCTGAGCAACGCAGGACACTAGACCGCTGGAACAAGAATTTCATTCAAACTCACGTTTGAACTCATCATCCCAGACGGCCTCAGATACAAAAGCTGTTAGAGCCTTTCTAGGATACTAGTACAATGCCACTGCATATATGTTAAAATTATTGGCTCCCACACTCATAGCAGATGGCTACACTCGGTGCGCTAATTGTTCACTCGCGAGCATTCGGGTTGTTAATTAACGTAACTGTATCACTTCTGTTGGTTTAAGGTACGATTACGGCTCTGCAATTTGGCCCAGTAACATCGAAAGGAAATGTCTCTGCATCGAATTTAGGGGAGGGATGTTAGTTACGTTTGTTAATAGACTGGGGTCTGAGGATCATGACTCCGGCAGCTCGTGGCTTACGCGGTCGCGAGAATTCGGGCCTTGTGGTACTTGAAGGTGCGACCGTGCTCCGTCAACTGGACCTCGACTGGGGAGCTGGCATCATTCCTCCTCTTCTTCTTCTTCCTCCTCCTCCTCATCATCATCAATACTGCTGCGTGTTTCGGTTATCCAGGCCCAAACATTAAGGGCGAGAAAAATGTTAGTTCCATCTGCCGCTTTAAACTCACATTTCCACGTAGATCAAAGCGGACATGTTCTGCTGAGCGAGATCAATATTACTTTAAGTCGTATATGTGATGCACTCTCTGACCGGTGCACAATTTACTCATGAAGTTATACCCCGGAGGTCTAACTTGCAACATCATGGCAACAAACGACCTATAACCAGGGCTCATTGGCCGAAGTTAGAGACCAACCCTGCATTCCGTCGTGAAGGTGCAGTTGATTTTGTGTCTTTCAGCCTACCAGAAAACTGTCAGATATACTCCTACTTAGTTATCACTTAACGAAGGAAATCACCACGCACATCACCGTCCGCAATAAACTTGTCACCGAAGCTTTAGCCAGAAGCGTGAACGAAAATATGTGTCCTGTTGAAAGGCACATTCAGCAAATAAGAAGTTACTTGAACAAGCGACGATTAATTTTAAAATGGAGAAAAATGTCTGCGTCGTGCGTGCCAGCTGAATCGAACCCAGACGAATGCCAACCTGTTCCAAACAGCTAGGTGGACTCAGATTTTTGGTGTTCTGTCCTTTCCCTCTCTCTCCCCCTCTACGGAACTGCCTTCGTCTATCCTGAATAATATATCGGTTCTACTGCCTCAAAAGCTACCAGGCCGACCGATACTGGTCTTAGAATGACAACGGTGGAAATCCAGAAACTGAGTTTATGCATCCCCGGTACGTCAGTAGTCAATGGTAACAGGTTCACGGGATTTATATTTTTTAGATAAAGTGAAACTCCTTCATCAGCTGAGTTGAATTAAATAGGATGATAAAGTTTTGCTGTTTAAAATAGAATCCATGGTTTCAGCAGCCTGGCCAAATATTATAGCATTATATGGTTGGGGTTTGGTATTGAAGAATGAACAGGAAATACGTGCATAGATAATCACAGTAAATACCATAACTACTACTTGACGTTCTTGCTTTAAAGAAGTGGAAATTCAAGTCGCGATTGTATGTGAGAACCTAACTTAGAATATTTTCTTACAAACGCATCAATGTATTTCACTAAGATTCCTTCTGCCTCTGTCAAAAACAAGGTAACTATGTTCTTGGTTATTTATCATCAGTTCTGTACAGTAAATTAAGCCTCGATAGATAGGCGTCTGATGGAATAACTCTTAGAAATGTATTCTGAATGAAAACGTTTGCAGGGCAATACGTATATAGATCCGTATCTGATGCTGTCTCTTTGGATGAGTTCCAGTTGGAATCCGAAAAGTCAGGCGAGTAAAGCTTAAGTCCCAGCCATGGCATCTAATTCTTCTCAATATACATATTTCTATATGTCTGGGCTTCTAAATCAGTAACAAATTGAGGTAACTTATCACATTCTAGGTGTGTGAATGAGTAAAGCAAAAGACTGTCCGCTCGCCGAAATTACGGTTTTATTCATCTGGGCTTTATAACCCTTACTGGAGTCCATCGTAAAATATAGAAGCTGCAACGAAACAAGTGACAATTATAGGGGGAAGAGCCAAGCAAACGCCAGTGACGCTAGTCCGGAGGTGACTGCGCACGGCTCCGTATGCCGATGCCAGATCGATAAACCCTAAACGAGCCTTAGTCCCTTATCCGGCCAGCCAAGCTAGGCGAATATGTTCTTCAAGTACGCTGAAGAAGGAAGTTTCCATTATAGGAAACATGACCGGAAACGTAATGAGAGGTCTGCAAATAACGGAGGAAACGAGGAAAGTATTCACCAACTTATGGTTTTGGGGGATCCAGTCTACAAACTCTCAAAATGTCCACAACTGTCCCTGTTGATGATTTCGAGGGAGGATCCGAAATTTCAGGCCAATAGACTTCTTGTTCCAGTGATCCCATCTTCTCCTTATTAAGACGCCACCTGAGCTCTGCTTTTGCGCACATTTACCCGGTGGCCAAGATATATTTTCTAAGCACTTCTCTACCTCACTTCGGATAAGCTGCCCGTTTAATGTGTACTTACACTTCCCTTGCTCCTGTGGAGCAGGTAAAATTGGTTGAACAACCAGGTGGCTATCAAGCTGGATGCGCATAGACCAGCCTGTTTAGCAAAACGGAGAAATAAAAGGCCCCTCTTTAACCCAATTGGGGCGCACCTGTCAAACTTCAGCTCAACTGTTGTTGCCGACGCTGTCGACCATGTGCTTCAGAGATAAGTGAGCACAGGCTGGTGACTTGCGTGTGAATTAGTTTCTAGTGATCGTAGACTCGCGCAACATATACCGCACTCCCACTCCATTTCCGAAATGCGTATGGTATCATGATGATGAGGAATATGCGCAGTGAGGACGGAGACACCTCTCTCTCGTCCCTCTCTCCACCATCAGTCCGACCCGGCCAGCCGTCTGATGAGGGGATCGGCATTGCGTGAACCTGCGCCTAGACCTGTCACTACTCTCTCAGTGAGTAGCGTTTGTGATGTGCTGCACACACTTTGCGGTAATCGGTTACCATATGTCATGCCCTACTCTGGTACTGCATTAGTCCAGCGACTCTCACGCGTAGCTTTTTGTAGCGGCCACCGGGTAGATGTCAAACAAACCCTTTCGTCCACTAAAAATTGCTGGCGAGAGGCTTCCACTTTCTGTGTCAGCAGATAATTTTAACGACAGGGCCGGTGGCAATGAGCTAAGCTAACTCAATCTTGTGCTCACAAAAGGCCTTTTGTCCAGGCCCTTCAGTTACTCTGGTCCAAGTTGAGCTCCAACTGCTCCTATGTGCATTCTACCGCGTTTTATTAAAGAGCCAAAACACAAACATAATCCACCGATCGAAGTGAAGAGGCGAGTTCCAGGGAGTAGTCTCAAAGAAGAAGACACGATCGTGATCGTGTCTCCTTCTTCATTACCCACTGACACATCCCCGCCTTCTGTCCCTGGCAGAACTAGAGCATCATCTCTTCCCCCTTGTTCGGACATCACTAGACATCCTCAACCTTCCTCCCTTCCCATCCCCGTTGTTCATTGGTTGTTTTCGAACTTTTGCTGCTCTACCGAGACGTATTGGCCTGATGGTGAATGAGCGAAAACCTATGTTTGCAGACTTTGACTTCCTCGAGATTTACATAGACACAATCGCAGCACTTAAGTGTGTCCCGTGTATAACCTAATTGTCACGACCTCGGCAGCAAACGAATCCGCGGCTCCACGTTGTTGACTTTGTTCTGAAGTAAAAGTAGAATGCGCCTTTTTGATTGTAAAAACGCTGGTGTTCTTCGGACCTTTGTCTAAATTTTCACCTTTCAGCCAGTTTAAGGACTTTCCGCGTTCAACTTCGGAAAAAAAGCAATAAAATTAAATGTTTCCCCATCATCCCAGCGGCCTCCAGTTCCCTTTAGTTCAGATAACGAATGTTGGCAATGAAGCGAATACTGCCATTTAACAATTCCCTGTTTAACATAAACTTTGAGGGACAGGGTGATGATCCCTGCTTGAGGACGACGAGGAAGAAGAAAGCAACTGGGTTTGGGGCACGTGCTTTTTAGCTCTAAGAGTTGAATAACAGCCATGATGACGTTAGCAGACGTTAGATCCGGTCACAGTCGCAAGCCAGCGGGCATTTTACAGTCACAATACCACCAGAACTCCCCAATGTGGACAAATCAACTACCACTCTATCTTTCTGGGATCTGATCCTGCCCCGTAAACGCAAGCATTTATTCTAGCCTTCGATCCCAGTGGCGTGTCCACCATTCGTAATTTCGAGAATGAAAAACAGAGTCGCACCTCTTGGGTGAGTATGCATGACGGCGAATCTGAAGGTAGAATACCAACGAACCAGACAGTTCCCGGGTGATTCATATCTCCCAGTGACCTTCATTCCCTACAAAAGTGACTCAGCGCCTCCCTCAAATCAACATTCCACCGTTATATTCGAGAAAAAGTGTACGATGAAGTGACCGAGGCAAAAAAGCCATTGGGATAATACGCTTTTCGCCATCAGGGCTACCCGAGTGAAATATGAAGGAATGGCTGTTCCCCATCATTGAGCTCAGGCGCAAGTTCAAGACTGCATCTTAGCAATGCATTACTTGTCTAAAAATTTACAAGTTCGGAGCTCACCACCGTTAACTCTGACCTTTAGCAAAAGATCAACTACATTCCAGTAGATTCTATTCCTCGCGTGGGGCACAACTCACCAACGACCCCGTGTTAAACTTGCCCTGCATATGGGCGTAGCTGTGTACTAATAGCCGCCTGTGGGGATTGAGTTTAGGTTTACGCCGGTGTCTTGGCAATTAAACGCAGGAAAAAGGACCTTGAATTTAGAGAGATGATTGAGGAGCAACCACGCAACAGGGTAAACCTGGCCAATGAAACTGTTTTCAAATCCCGTTGATCTATCACCAGTGACTAAAATCAAACATGGAATGTTATTTGCAAAGTAAAGTCGGCAAACACTTGTTTGCAGTAATTAGACATCTGGTTTATACAGGGTGAATGAAAATTTATAAGTGGACAGGGTTTATAACTATTTTATGGTTAAGAACCATCGTTCTCACGCCGCCCGCATGACGAGGTTGACATGTGGAGGTCATTGGGATTGGAAAGGGAGAGAATTAGAGTAGGCTGTGGGTGATGCTCGTAGGTCGAGTACGGGCAGTGAGCATCACTGTCAAGTACGCGGACTGAACAACTCTACTCAGAAGGTGAGAGTAACCGTCTGAAGTCGGTGTCAGCCAAGCAACAGAGAGCGCCTGTAGTAACCTACACACTGTACCTATCACCAACTCTGTCGTCTTATTTTGACCACCTTAAATTGTTAAATGTTATTATTGAAGAAATAGTATTTTTTGGTTTCAAAGGAATTTCTAATTACGAGATTTTTGAAAACTATGAAATGTCCATTCACATTTTATTATAAGTGCTATTTATTAATGCTCCTTTTAAGCTATAGCACATGCTTCATATCCATTGCAAGAATTTATGTGCACTATTTGACGTCTTCCTCAGAGCGTAGAGAAATGAGTGATTTCGATTAGATTGAATGTATACAGCCTACACTTTGCAAAGCCGGCATGCAAATGGCACGGCCAGTCGGGTTTAAAATTATTCCACAAGGAAAATGTTTTAAGACCAAAGATTACCCTTTTCAAGTAAAAAATTGAAAAAATGCGCCCTTTTATACCAAAATAGTACAAAAAGAATATTTCCGTGCTTTTTTATCTAAGATATATGCTTGAGTTTGTAAGAGCATTTTAAATCAATTGGAAGGATGTATATTACTTAATTAGCCATCATTTACATAGGATAAGAAGCGCATTACAAGGCAGCATCCACCAATGACTGAAAATTCCGGCATTTTGCTGCACAGGTACAAATTTTACAACGCTACTTTAGTAATTATTTCAAAACGAAAATACACTGCTGAACGTCAGTTGATATTTCGTGAGACATCACATCTACTGTATAGTATGGAGAAGTTATAATTTCGCTGTCTTACCTCTTCTGCCAGTGGATTGCGGTTCTGGCGGACTTTTGAAATAAAGACACCGCTTTTGCCCGCTCTCTCTATCTCTCTCGCCCCATGTGTTACGCTCTCACGCATGTTTTTGCTGTTCTCTAGAAATATATGTATATGTGTATGTCGATGGATGTGAAGGTTTGCGTTTCAGGTGTCTGCATGAGTGCTTCAACTAAATCGCTAACAGAACAGCCGCTACGCGTGCTACAACACGCGGATACCGAACCGGTCGACTTCACTGCAGCCCGGGAAGCTATATTGATGAGAACAACCGAAGACAAAAAATGCCTTCTGCTCGATAACGCGTTACCTCCTCGTTGATGTCGTACAAACCCAACCCGATGATTTTCGCCGAGTGAGTTTAAAGCTATGAAAGGAATGAGGAAAGACGTCAAAATTATCATTCTCTTCCCTGATACGGAGCGATCCACTTTCATGATGAACCGAGAAGATGATAAGGATAAAACTAGGGTCCTTCTTGGTGACAGACCACTTGACAGGCCAGCACCGAACTCACAAGCGAAAGCAGTACAGATCGGCTGACTTAACTACTTAGAGAATAACGGTGCAGTACTGGGATCATGGAGAATGAGTGGCATCAAATGAAAGTAACTGACACTGCTCTGGCTCGATTCGATGTTCTGCCAAAAATCTATAAGCCCAATGTCCCCAATGTGGCTAATCGTTTTCCCTAAAATGCAACCTTACCTATAATTTGGCAACGTGGATGTACACAAGAGGGAAGTTGCACCAAGGCAATTCACTTGCCTCAGTTCGCTCAACCTCTAAATTCCTCGTAGACCTCCGAGGTCGGACGTTCCGTCGGACGAAATCACGCTCCCTTTCGATGTGAATTCGTTATTTACAGCGAATTTGGAGCAATAAGTCTTGCGCTAGAGGCTTGGAGAGGCATACGTTGAGGCTCAGAGTTCACGCAAAATTAAAAACCTGACGAGACGGTTAGAATTTCACCAGAAAACGTACTTCACCCCTGCTGTAGAAACCTATTGGCTGATAAACGGACTCGAGTGCGCTCCCCGATCTCCGGTTTATTGGCAAAACTGGTCCTACAGGAACTAGAAAACGCTGCATTCGTTCAACATGGGGCTTGTCATTTGGTGTTATGACGTTGACGCCACGTTTTTTATCGTCCAGGAAGACAGGCTTCAAGACTTCTATAACTTGCTCACTGGAATATCACTGACAAAAAAAATTCAAAAGGGAAAAAGATCAATAGCAGCGGCTGCCTTTCCCTGATGTCTTCGTCAAGCGTACTCCCAATGATGAAATTGCGACGATGTTTTACAGGAAAGCAATAGACATCAAATAACTCCTCAGCTTTCACAGCATCTACTCGATAGCTCAGCAAGGAAACTGTGTGAGAAGGCTCTTCAAATGGATTCAGACTCATTGCAGCAGACCGGATGGAAAAGTATGTTAGGCCCAATATATCCGAGACTGATGTATGCGGAATGGCTACTCGAAAACGTTGATAAGCTGATGCTTACGCGCTGGGCCTCAAAGGACTCAGTCGGAAATACCACCAAGGATATGACACGCTCTAGGGATGACTCAGATGCGACTGACCGCATTGTTATGGGGCTAGGTGTTGGAATTTCATACCAACCCAAAGTTGCCATGCGCAGTATGTGGATGAAAATCAAAGACCGACCGTCTGAAGTATTGCGTCGCAGCCCATGATTAAATTGTCCTTTTAACTATACAGGTCAGACTAAACGCCTGCTCCGATCGCGCAGACATGAACATAAGCTGGCTGTGCGACGGGGCTACGTATCGACGCAAGTTGCTGCCCGCACCTATGACCCACGTCATGAGGTCAACTTCGCAGCCGTCAAGATAAGCACTCATACGGGAACCCGGAGAAGCAGACGATTGCTTGAAGTTTGGTCCACAGATGGGAACTCAATCAATCGATGTATCGATTTGGCGCCAACATCCTGACTTGCTTCGTTGATTATTGATGGGTTTGCACCCCCTTTAAGTTTAGCCTTGTTGTTTGGCTGCTATTTCGGACGATAAACTCCTGCACGAGTTTGAAAGCTCAGAATAATGAACAAACTGTGCCCGTAGTAGATGCTGGCGCTATCCGCTGACCGCGGCATTAGTGGAAATAAAGCCTGTAGACATTGCCTCAACCCTATTCATTTTTGCTCGTCATTTGGAAAAATTTTGCTGAATATGCTACTTGCTTCAGGGCACCATGTTCTTACACATAATTAAACTTGTATTAATTCGCTAAAATTAAGTCACACGTCTAGTGCATTGTCAAATGTTTATTCCACAAAAAACTGAGCTTCATTACTTTAAGGTGTACAGTCGTCTCAGCGACTTAGACGAGTTCCAAAACATTTGCGCATAAAAGTAGTCTGCTTTCCTATCCTACGAACCGCCTGTCGGTGCTCATCTTCAAAATAAAAATTAACTAAAATACAATAAAATATCAGCTTAGCAAATCTCACTGCTTAGCTTCTTTACAACTGACCCATGGCTAATAGAAGCCAAATTTTATAAGGAATCACCTTAGCTCCAAGCGGAATAAAAAAGATGTGGTGTTGGTTTACCGAGCATTTAAATGTCGCAGTTACACCGTCCAAATGGAAAATATTATCACCCAGTCCACATGTTAGAAGTTATTTGTCGGATATTTATGTACTGTGGGCTATCAACGAAAAAAAGCAAGTCACAAGGACGCCTCCTGACCTCATTCGTGGTGGCTATGTGTTTCAAATCAACGGTGATCGCATCTCGTGAAGGCTTGTACACCAGTTTCACTACTTAGGAGACTGACGGAGAGAGGCTTATTGGCGAGGCCAATTGATATGAGCCAACTGGGTGGAACAAAGTTGAAAAAGAGCAGACAACGAAAAAAACTTCCAGTGTTATTTAGGAGAAAAACTGTCGCCCTTGGAAGGGGGGTCCAACGAGAGGGCATCGCGTAGGTCACCTGGATCACCACCGAAGTGCGGAAGATGCAGCCAGACACTCCTTTGCTGGTAGCAGAATCCGCCGAGTGGTTTCAAAAGCAGAAATAGCCACCCAGATCATCCTCGGTCCGTTGCGGTTTAAACCAAGGAAGAACGTTCACAGACCGCATGGACAATGGCCGCCAGGTTCGGCTGATGCGAAAACCCACGGTGTCGCCAAGGTGCGCAGATAGTTAAGTAGGGAAGACGTCGGGGACCTCCGCATGGGAATTATGGGAGAGTGCGAAGCCTCGAATGCAGTGTTGAAGCGCATTGAGGGACCGGTGGACTGATATTCGGGCTTTTATGGTTCCTTCTTAATGTGGCCTCTTTGGCACTCTCATCGCGTGAGAACAGAGCCAGGTTTGACGGTACGCTTAGGAGCGACTTCGGTCACGCCAGCCACCTGCGCCCTCTCCCGCCTCCGGTCTTCTTTCCTCAGTCATGACAACGGATCCAGGTGGGAAAGGAGATTGGAGTACAGTGGATGCAGCGCAAGACTACCACCATTATGATTCAAGTCACGCGCAAGGTAACCTGCCTGCATCCATTTGCACATGGCGGACCTCGTCACAACCGACGGTCGCACTGTCATAGAGGAATGGCGCTTCCTAAATAACCCAAAGAAGCAACTGGAGTCTTCCCGAATAAAACGAACTTTACCCGGACTGGAAATGCGGCTGTTAGAAGAATGGTGTTAGGTTTGATTGAAAATACTGGGTCCAAGTTACATTTTCAGGATTTTACCATCTGTGGTATTGAAAAACCTGCCAGTCAACTTACCCTCCCAGCCTACTGCAACTTATAAGTCCACCAATTCTGCCACAGTGGGCTGGCTGCCCAAGCAGGATTTACTAAGCAATCAATTTAGAATCGATCAGATTACTACTAGGCGCACTTAAGTAACAGGGAGTTTTGGCAGATTTGGAATATTCGTTTGAGGCATTACTGAAAACTGGTTACCAGGTGGTTAGAGCGTCGGTTCCAATCCAAATACGCCAGCCGACTGTTTCGCAATTGGGACAAATGAAATGTTAGATAGCTACTTCATACATATTGCACTAACTCAAGGTCGCTTGAGATAGCCCATGCATAAAAGGGCTCTCTGGCTGTCCGATCATCAAAAATCAAGTGCCTAGGCTTACCTCTGATAACCCCTGCACCATATTGTTTCAGAAGAATCAATTTAATTCCTTTTTATTTAAATAATCTCAGGAAGAAATTTTACTCACGCTTTTATTATGTTCAATAGGTTTTCTGATGCAAACTCCGACTTTTATGTTCATACTTAGGGTGAATCAGGAGAAACCATATACACAATAAGTTTCATTCATTCATTCATTCAAAACGCCTTACATGACTGGAATCCACACTCGTTTAGATCCATGTCTGCAATTTAATTTGAATAAGTTGAGATAACTTGTATGCCTAACAATGTTTCCATCCCAATAAAGTGATATTTTACGCCTCATGCAAGCCTTGGCATTGCTTAGCAAAAGTTTAAAGATCTCAGCTCATGCTGCAATTTCGTCTTCTCCTTGAAGTTAATTGCAAAAAAAACTTACCTTTTGATATTCGCGATTTATTTGAAAATGTATTTCAGCTTGTTATCCAGCGCAAAAAATAGGAGATGCTAATTGTGACATGGGGTTCCCCCCCCCCCGTGATCAACATTGTTTATGTCAGAATGTCGAAAAGGCGGGCATTAGGACTTCACTGATTGGCCAGTCGGATTGCTGTGCGTTTTTTACTAAGTTGATTGCGTCCGCCAAGTAACGTGAAGGCGCTCTATCGTGCAATGACTGGGCGAGATAACAGGACGATCGGATCCAGCGTTCGGATGATTCTTGTGACTATCTGATTAGTAGTACTTTACAGTACGAAAGGATTTCGGTTCGATTCTCCCTCTCTCTCTAGCAACAGAGTGTACCAAAATGTTTCTTTATGTGTTGTTTGTAAATGCCAATGGTACCAACTGACTGGTACACAACTGGTATCGCTCAGTAGATCGATCCGATGTTTGACAGGGAAGAAAGCTACTTTCCATCTGGTTAGCAATTAAAAATACAGATTTAGCCTTCGTATATAAATATTCCAGAATATCGAGAACTTACACTTCCCTTCTGATTTGCAGAAGGTAGATGCATCTTAGTCAGCTTCCCTACCTAAACATCAAATTCATTTCATTGTTATCGAAACATGTAAGGCACACCCTGCTATACGTGTGTTATCAACAATTTACTTTACTTGGTCCGCCTCGTGGCGCCTTCAGGCATTCAAAAATTGTGGATTTACCAGGTCAATAAGCCACGTATAGCATGAGTGGTATTCTTTTAAAAAAGTCCATGCAGCGCGTTTGAGAGGTGTACCTTTTTATTTCGCCCTGCCAAGGTTCATTTTTATTCTTTAAGTGACACGAAGAAAGAACAGAGCCCAAAACATTCGATTCATTATCCTCAACTGAATAAGTCCCATAAAAGATAATAATTGCGTCACTGGTGCGTGGCAACGGTCAGCATCAATTTTCTTTCCCGTTTATGGGATAGAATACGAGATAGTGTGCCTTGCTTCGGGTCTCCAGTTCTCCTGGCTTGGAACTGGACCGTGACTGACTCCTAGCAACAAAGTAATCCGACCTTGCGCTCCTTTTTTTGTGGGAGAGTGAAGCCATTTTCATAAGTGCTCGTTAATGAACGGGTTCGTACAGTAGCTGGAAACCTGTTTTCGCTTCAAAACTTGTATTTACGTGGTCTAGTGATATTAACTACTCCACAGCATAATGGCATTAAATTGCAGTCCTGCCTGGCTGTCGGCATTTGATCGTGCTACTGTCCCGCCCCTTATATACACTATACTCTGCTAGTAATTTGTACATAGGTAACATGTATTTTCCCACTGATTTTGATGCTCTTGGAAACTTTTATATAGTTTATAGGATAAAAGTTTACAAATATTATTAAACATATGGTTTTGGTAGAAAAATTACATCTTCTTCGAAGTCTGTACTTCAACAAAGGTCATGTTTTCTTAAGGGATTTCTTAAGACTGCGAAATGCTTATTTAAAAAGCAGCGTATTGTCACATTTCATTAATAGTGTATATTTCATATTCAAGGCAAACTCTTACGAAGTCTATATTACCTTTTCTTAACAGTATATTTACATGTCAAAGTTTCCTTAAAAGGAGAATATACAACTAATTGTTTGGAACCATTAATGCAGGTTTGACAGCAAGTTCTATTCAACAATATTCGAGTGTTTAAAAACTTTTTTTAAACTGAAAGATACTCTTTTTCAAGTAGAAAAGTTGAAAAAAGGCATAATTTGCTACAAAATGAGTACAAAACTAAGAATATTTGTATATTCGCTTTTTATAAAACATATTTGAATTCATAAAGGCGCCAAAAAGCAATGAAAAACAAATTGCATACTACATAAGTACAGTAATCCCTCGAATATCGCGGGGGTGCCATTCCGAGACCCCCTAAAAAGTAAAATTTCCGCAAAGTGGTATATATATAGAATGTAGCGAGTTATACCTACATTAAGTATTTCAGATATATTTGAACGTTTAATAAACTCTTTAAACACTGAACTTAACCTTATTAATCTTTACAACATTCATATAAACACCTTTTATGCTCTTAAATACTGTACTGCACACTAGTAAAATACGTAAGAAAATTCTAAAATATATAAAATCCCGAGAAATATCGAAAGTCCACAGAGAACGTATCCCACGAAAAAACCCGGGACGTATCAATTCCATGAACAGCAAACCGCGAGGTGGCGAGGGATTAATGCATAATCATTATTTGCAGAGTTTAGTTTTTGCAGGCCGGTGGAAAGAAGCTCTTTTAAAAGCTAACCTTTCAACTTAACTCAAATGTCTTTTGGATTATGCTATACGATAATTAACTTAACAACACTATATTAGTCATTTTTGCCTATCTTAAACACTCTATAATATGGTTTACATTTAATGGGATAGCATTTGACTGGTTCTTTTAAAATATATAGGCTCCAAAACTGTATGCTGTTTTCTTTACCCAGTACCCAACTATGCCGTGAATAATGATTCTAACGTAACTATTGATAGTATCATTTTATGAAAAGAAATCATAGGGTATGTGTTAGCACTTATATTGATTGTCTTCCAGAGGTTAACTTTCTTTACTATGCCTAAGATCCTTTCAGTAAACGATCGGTGTGCCGTAATTGTCAACCAAACGGACAGATTAAAGTGCACTACCAGTTTTTAAAAGTATCTTTTCACCCGGCAAGTTAGTCTCGTTACCCTCTGTTTATTAACTTAGGGACCATAATTGACTGAAAGTAAGTTATCTGTTGAGAGAGAATAGTGGCGAATAGGGGAAATATAATCTCGAAATAGATCGACTTTGACGCAGTGAATTGATTAATCTCATTATAATTCAAAATTAAAATAGTTTATGGTAAGAGGTAAACAGCTAGTAATAACATGGTTAGATAACCATGTGAAGTAATGGAAGGAGATTGTTGTCATTGATACAAAATTTAATAAGCAGGAGCATTTATCATTGGATTTAGAGTTTCCAATCTTCACGCTGTATAAATTCCATCTAAGAAAAATCAAAAGTTCCTCTATGTTAGTAGGAAGACGTAAAATAGCAGTCATAAAATGTTACAATAGACGCTGATCATGCTTACACTTTCTAAAAAGCATTAATAAAACGAAAAATACGATTGTTTATGAATGGGTATTTTGCCGTCTTAAACATCTTGTAATTAGAAGCTTCGTGAAAACCAAAATATACCCTTTCTTCAAGTATGAAAACGGAAGAAAATGCCACCTGCTACCAAGTGAGTGTAAGGATAAAAAAGCATGTAGTGCATGTTTCTCATAAAATGTATTTCAGTTTTTAGAGACATTGCTAACCAATGGGAAAACGCGTACTACTTGCATAATCATTATTTGCAAAGTTTAATTTTTGCAGGCGGTCCGCAAGAAACTCGTTCAGAAGCTGGCACACTCATGTGACTGGAATATCATTGGATTAAACTGTACGATAATCAGTCTTGCAATCATACTTAATTAGTCTTTTCGAAAGGAAAACCTCGTTTAGAATTTCATTAAACATCTCTTCAGGAAGCCATGCTTCGCGGGCTCGAACACACTCTTTGCCTTGGAGTTCTGATCTGAATTTCACAGAACAAAATGCAACGCTAAGGAAATGAGTGCAGACTGAGATGCGGGGAGCAGGAAGAGAGATTTCTGGTAACTCTGATCATCATCAATCAGTCATATCCAAAATCAGCTTGGTACTCGAATTCTGTGTATCCCGGTTTTAACCAGTGAGCTGACCGTTTTGCTGTATAGTCATGGGATCCATGTGCTTATGGTTGACGGTAAAACCAACCCATTTTCCGCCTTCTCCTACAAGACGCTTCTCTTCCCTCAAACGAACATCACACCCTAAACTATATATTGGGACAATCCGTAGTCGTTATTTAGCCTTTTACCTTTTATTGCAGAAACTGGAGGTAATGTTCGTATTTTTCTACAAACCGTCGCTTTGTTGTAATTCTTAAACTTTATCTTATGAAAACAACCCGAGAGGCGTTACAATGTAACTGAGTGGTTTAATAGATCCTCAAACCTTAAGATAACATTTTATTCCTGCTAAAGGGACTCCACATTGAAAATGCTTGCTCGACTGTCATAAAGGGTGCCGTCCGCCGGGCGCTCCACGAACTGTACGCAGCCCCGGTTAATGGCGCGTTAACTGGTTTTTGCGAGGCAGACCTCTACTGCACTCGATTGCCCCTCACCTACTAGGATTGGATGATAAGGCGACTGGAGGCGGACGCTGGCGTGGTGGCTAATAAAAACAAACACATGGTCTGCGCGTGCTACACACAACCTTATCCTCACCTAATGTACTAAGTTTCAAGGGGGGCGGGTGGCATGGACCTCCCATAGGTGAGAGTGTCATAGAGACCACATTAAGATAGAGACTTTGAGCCTGACTTTCGATCCCCCCGTCAGTCACCATATGTGCTCACTACTGACACACAAGGACAGAGTTATCCCGTCAGTGGGCAGCTGGCCAAGCTGCAACCTTTAACCGCATAGTTCTAGATTCCGGGGCGTCAGATTTAGTATAGTGAGGTATATGTGGCGGAAGCGGACAAATAGAGTTCCCAGAATCGGCCTTATCTCGTGCACAAGTTGACTACCAGAGCCTGTCAACTAGGCGGTGACGTGGTATATGGAATATTCCGAGGTACGGCTAAGCAAATAAGTCTAGGTTCTTTTTCGGCTCCTGGTGTCTGTGACTAACAGGATCTCCTCCTTCGTAAAACTGCTTTGTTGACAGCATTCTGTGGTAGAGGTTTGGTTGTTTGGGTTGACTTAACTGCCTCTCAGTCCAACGCATACTAGAAGACGTTCAAAAGCTGCATCCTCGTTAAGACGGACACTAATTGTGTGCATATTTAATATTATTAATTTTAAAAAATTTCAGCGTCTCAGTTCGAAGCCATCGCATGCAAAACCTGAAATCACGGGAGACCATTTTGCGGATACCGTCAGCCTGGAATATGTGACCGTTAGAATACTATGAAGCACTGCGTCCTGCCAAGAAAAAGTAGGTTAGTGCCCTCAAGCAAGAGTACTGACTAGACAAGAGTATGTTCGTCTGATATCAGAAGATGGAGAACGAATGATGCGTTCAATCCTGCAGATAATCCCCCCTAACAAACTGAGCATTTTTCATGAAGGTTTCAAACTAAGTGGAACGTCTCCTCTCAAATATACTTATCTAAACTTTCGTATAAGCCCGAAGATGCCTGCCAATGTTTTTAAAATGATGCATCATATATTTAAGCTTTGCTTGAATAGAGAGCATGTTTAATAAGGCAAACGGCCTCTTGCTTATCCTCATGGGTATTATCTGTATAAAATCAGAAAATTTGAATGACAAGAAATCGCTCATCAAATTGGCAGAGGGAACAATTCATAGCATTCTTTACGGGAATACTGCATGCTTCTATGCTAGTATGAAAATATAATTTATGAGAGCACGACAGGCAAGTAGCCATTTTCTCCAGGAGTTATCTTTAGAGGTTACGGACAGGATCCTCATTCATAAACCACCTGTTAGTGCATAGAAAAATGTTTGGAGTATGGTTCTTTTCATGTAGGTTTATAACCACAACTACGTCATATTTTTAGGCTAATATTTCATGTGGTTTGACCCACCCACCGTGCGTAGGAATTATTCCCGATTGTTTAAAAGTTGTTAATTTTCGCTTTTCCGGGAGTATGTTTTTTAAAACTCCTCCTTTCCTCCACCACTCAAATAACTCACACGCTCTTGTGTCAGTTTCATCCTTAAAATACCAAGGCACTACCATTAACAGGCACAAAGCAGATGTTTCCCAGTCTGGTCCTAATGCCTTCTTAGTTGCCTTCTTCATGTGTTCATGCATCTTTTAAGGGTTTTTCTCCACTTACAGCTATATTAGTAACAGTTACTCTTCGAAGTCGACAGACTTGTTCAGTGAGTGTCCAAATTTCCTACGAAACAGGAAACACCTGAAATGGCCCTCTGTTCAAACGAAATTTAATGGTCTTTCTCAAGCCCCTAGAACACGTCGGTGGATATTCACCCTTACTAGGGATTAACAGAAGATTCTGCGTGCTTCCAAGTTCGTTTATCCTAGCCACCTAGGAAGAAAAAACTACTTTTCAAATACTAACGGGTGTCCCTTGGTTTAACAAGTTAGACGTTGTCTAACTAACGAGGTTGTCTACATTAGAGGCCTCACAATGTTCATTCTTCCTTGACGACGTTGACCAAGTGGCATCAAAATACAATTATTGTTATGAGATTGGTTAAGATAGAGAAGCGCAGTAAATCAATCTGAGAGGACAGATTTCAACTGATTAAAACTAGGCAGCTACTAACTTCGTTGAATTACGTGCATGTGTAAGTCACTAAACAAGGTCAGAGAGGTAAGCTTCGGTAGCATGCTAACCACGCTAATCAGTCCAGATTTATTTTTAGGTACGTCAACTTTCACCACGGTATTAGCAGGACTATTAGAAAAAGGGAAAACCACCCGCTTATAAGTTTATTCAAACAACCAATTGCCAAAGTTTCTGTCTCCGGATGCCGCACCTCTTCGCCATATTGGCAGACGTGGCCAAAGTAAACTGAATATAGAGAATCCGGGGATAATTCCAGAAAATTGGCTGGGTGAGTGCCTATCATGGCAAATGGTTTTAGCCTGATTGAGTAACCTGCGTCCAACGGGCTTGCCTGACAAGATGGTCTAGTTATCTGGAATTAGTAGCTATTTCAAGTGCTTGTGTCTCTAATAGTCTGAAGGAAGGAATAGCTGGCAAACTTACTCTCAAATTCCCTTCTCCTCTATTTATGGATTCGCCCCTACGAGGCGCCGGACACACTTTCATAAGGGTCTGTATATGTGCATAACCTCAGTCTTCGGTGAAGTTCATTTGCACGTGCCAGTCAGCTCCTGCGATCACTAGCACATCCACTTACGCATATAGCCTTTCTGTCCGCCACACGCGCCTTATCAATTGGCCACTGGGGTCGCTTACGACTTTACAGCGGCTTGTGATAGCTCGAAGCCAATCGCACTGCGTCCTTCACTGATTGGCTACAAGCGGTCACAGCTCGGACAAAATCATATCGTAACGGACCACAGATTCGACTGAGTTATTTGAATGTGTCGAGGTCACTTTTTAGGCGGATCTCGAATGGGAATGGTTTTCCTTCCCTCCCCAGCGCTGACACCACCGCATGCTCTCGCTGGCGTTTCGTCGCACCTGTCCCCTACCATCAGCATCTCCACACCCCTTACCCGCAGGTGCCGACATCACTGCAATCGCTACCGGTATCCAACCGATATTATGTGGCGACCTCCCACTCCAAATGTTTCATTTGTGCAGCGCCTCGCATTTCCTTTGCATTGTTACGTTTCCCTTTTTGCTACTGTGGCATTTATTAACGCTAACAGATTTTATACACTATAAACCCGTTTTCTCCTGAAATCCATTAAGGCATGCTTTATGTGATGTTTGAAGACTCTGTCAAGCGTTACATATGCGGAGATATATCCAGGAAATCTAGTAAACTGTGTGCGTTCCAGCCTCAACGTCCTTGGCTGTTACAATATGCGCTCTTTTCGGGGCCCAAAATCCAAACGCCACACACGCGCTTTCTTGTGAGAACGCTAGCGGTACGCGCCTGCAATCCTCCGCCATGTCTTCGAATCTGTGTGTTTTCCAATTGTCGATCAGCTTACCTCGACGTGCATCCATGTTCCGCAAAGACTTACAGTAGATTACCATACTCATGAAATCTCATGGATTTCACATGTAAAGGCCTCTTACGCAAAATCTGTGCAAACTGCGTCCCTCGGAGTTTTACGGTAGTAAAGAAGTGACCATTCTTAAAAAAGAAAGTATTCCATGTTTTATAACTTACTATTTACTAAAATACAAAAATTATAACTTTTCTTCAAAAACTTGAATTCAACAAAACGACTTTATTGCAAAGTACCCAAATAGAATGACTGCAAAGGTGCATAAGGAACGAGGGCGTAAGTATAAAAAAAACGTTAGCCAATAAGTTTCCTACGTAAAAACGGATTGATCGTGGCATTTTCCTGGTGCACATTAAATCCCTGCATACTTTTCCTAATTACATTACCAGTTAATGGTTTCTAGGGGCATATGTTTTAGTTTAAGACGAATAAAATCATCGTCTTGATTGCTCGTGGACCGTTTAGGGACACTATTTATTTCTAGTCATGTATCTACCATTAATAATACTCCACAGTGTGAGCTTACTAATACTGAAAATGGTTGCTAACGCCTCATGCGCCACTCCTTCTGCAGCAAGTTTCCGTAATAGTTTATAGTCAGGTGAAGATAGAAACTGCATGCACATCTTTCACGTTCGACATGACAGAGGCGAGTGACGGTGTGTGGCGGCTTTTCGTCGTCAGACTACGGGTAGTGTACAGGAACAATTAATTAACCGTGTTTAACAAAGTATTCTGAGGTTAGGCAAAATCCTAACCAATACACGTTGAGTGCATTTTGTCATCCCCTCGTGATTGGTTCGGCGCGTTTGAATTTTTCTTTAACGATTTTGTATGCGGCATCCAAATCGATATGCCGGTTGATGCATGTCTCATCTGAGTGCATTGCTTCCAGGAATTCACGGCCTTTTCTGAATGGGCAGATGCCAACAATCCGTGTTTTCTCCCATGCACATTTATGTCCTGTTTCCAGTGTATGCATAGCCAATTGGGATAAATGGTCTCGTCTTCTAACTGCTAACTGATCTTCGTGTAGGCGGGTTGAGACAGATTTCCCAGTTTGGCCACAATAAACGGCATTACAACTGGAACATGGAATTTTGTAGACAACACCTTTTTTTATCCAGTTAGCTAACGCTGTCCTTAGGGTGTACAAGCTGTGAGCGTAAAGTAGATGTTGGGAGGTGTGCTAATTGTATCTGGTGTTTTCTTAGCTGTCTATCGACAAGATTTGATGCATTTTTAATGAATGGGAGAGTTCGCCAGGTTTTGGGTGCCTGGGTGGCCGTGTTGTTTTGAAATACCTTTCTCTTTGGATTCTTGCCGCTTCAGAAATTGATGCACGAAGTCACGCGGGTATCCATTTTAATAGAACAAGTTTAATAGGTATTTCATGTCTGCTCCATAACTTTTTTCATCACAGCAGTGTGTTTTGGCTCGATTTAGGAGACTGTAGACAGAACTCCTTTTGTGAGAAATAGGATTATTACCTTCAAAGTGAAGGATGACCTCAGTATATGTTTCAATGCAGTAAACTGATGTGTGGAGTGATCCATCAGTTTCCCGATGTACGAGGACATCCCGAAATGGGAGTTGTCCATCAGCTTCCGCTTTGAACGTGAATGCAATTCCTGGAAATGTTGAGTTTAGATTGTTGTGGAGCAGTTCTAACAATTCTTTCTTGACGATGACAAATTTATCATCAATGTATCGCAGCCACAATTTTGGTTAAACATAAGCGAGAGCTATCGATTCCAATTTCTGCATTTCAGATTCGGCCAGGAAGCCTAATATGGGCGACCCTATAGGGGCCCCTTTAAGCTATTGATAGCATTGGCCGGAGAAGTAAAAGTTGGTTTCTAGACAAAGGTCTAGGGGTTGAAGTAAAACACCGGCAGGTACATCAGTGATGTAGGCGTGGAGTAGTTCTTCGGTGCATGATCTCGCTAAATCAAGGGGGATCGAGGTTAAGAGCGAGACCAAATTCGATGTGATCTTTTGAATATCTTGGGATGCCTATATTTCAAAGACGTTATACCGAACTTCCGACATCGATACTAGCTAAAAGCCTAAACACGTGTTTCGCCGATGTTTCTGCTGCTGCGTGACACAGCAACCAGGGGGTTCGGCTCCTCAGTGGGTCCCCCAGCGTTCTCTGTGCTGTTTCTGGTATATGGACTCCAGAGAATAATCGGCGAAATAATTTCTGAAATTATTAAGCGCAGGACATGGAGTCAGGTGATTCGGACCTGACTTTTTAGAGTCAGACCCGAAATTTTAATGAAAATTTGGGTCGAAGACAATCAACCACTGTGGGATAACCACGTAATGCCCATTCTACAAACAAGTAGTACTACAAGTAGTATGAATCTTATATGGCACAGATATTATACCGTACTTCCGACATAGATACTAGCTAAAAGCCCAGACACGTGTTTCACCGATGTTTCTGCTGCTGCGTCACACAGCAGCGAGGGGTTCAGCTCCTCAGTGTGTCCCCCAGCGTTCTCTATGCTTACGATCAAGCGCCCACTTTCACTTTTTTACATTTTGAGGGACGTTGTTGGTCTAATTTTTGCTAGCGCCTAATCGATACTCGGCACCAGGATAGTATTTACAGTTCAAAAACGCCTTGGAGCCACTTGTAAAAACTTGGCGTTCTCGGTGGTATTCGACCCCACGCCAGTGAGGGGAAAGCTTTAGTACAGCCAACGCTCTAGTCAAATGAGCTACGAGGCCCTACCGGGAGCCGTGAGTCTAATTACACTTGGGTCAAGTGACCCGCCCAGCCTACTGCAACGTATGGATTCCAAAAATTCTGAAACAGTAAGCTAACTGCCCAAACAGGATTTCCTAAGCAATCAATCTAGAATCCACCAGATGATTACCAGCCACAATTAATTAGTAGAGGGTTTTGGCAGATTTGAATAATTCCTTTGACTCACTTGCGAAGAACTCGGTGGCCTCGGTGGGATTCGAACCCACACCAGCAAGGGGATGGCTTTAGTACAGCCAACGCTCTAGCCAACTGAGCTAAAGCCTTACCCTTGCAGGCGTGGGTTTTAATCCCACCGAGGCCGCCGAGTTTTTAGCAAGTGGGCCAAAGGAATTATTGAAATCTGTCAAAATCTTCTGCTAGTTCAAAAACTGTTTGTTATTGATACAACCAGTCGGCATTATGCTCACGATATTGGAATGGCAGCAAAAAACTGATGTAACATGAAAAGGGTAATTATTGCATCTGCTGTGGAACAGTACTCAACGTCATGCATGGAGATGCATAAAGGTGCAACATGTCTCCTTATTATTGACGTGATGATGGAAATACGCAGGAGGGGGTGGATGCTCATCTAACCTCCTTGGCATAAGCCTTCTGGTGGGCGTCAATGCTCTCAGACGATTGGACTTCATTTTTCACTTGCTTACCAGTTTGAACCAGACCCGTTAGCATAAAAAACACTCAGGAGATTAATAATTAAGTGATAATCTTCAAGATGCGTCTTATTTTGAAGGTGTTGATAGAATCTGTCATTTTTGGCAATCATTTGAGAACACTCCTGCGAGATTTCAGTGGTGTTATGAATCTCAGCAGACTTCATTATTGCCAAAAGGAAATGTAAATATTTTAAAGAAAAAAACCACTTGATATATGCGAAATTGGATAAGTATAATTGCATTTGCAACTACTAACTCCGACTGGTTTCTCGACACGTTAGTTTCTGTCACCTTGCCATCTATTGAATAGAGAGAAAACGGATTCACCTCCATCCACCGAATCTCTATCAGTGCACCATGTAGAAAACCATATATAATTTTCCTAACCATATTTTGGAAAACTTAATCAACTGAACGGCGGTCAAACGACTGCTATAGCGAATAGTACACTAATTCTTGCAGGAACTCTTCCCTGACTGATTTTTTTGCTCGTGCTTTTTTATTTAGCTGGTTGTTTGCACTAAAGTTTTTAATTTATCTCCTTTATACGAATGCTCCAGCTTTCGGAATTTTCGGATTTCTTTGGAAAATTTATATTTCTAACAAGGAAATCGTAATTTTAACGAGTTTTTTTAATCATGCGAAGGTTACTTACTTGTAATTAGGAGTTATGAACGCTGAATTTCGGCCAGTTTCCAACTGAGTAGAAATTTGTCGTAAATGTATGCAAGTTTCTTCACTGACGTCACGTACTGAAATTAAAATTTTAAACATCCTTTTATTTCACCGCGTGGTTCTCTGACTTAGAAATCTTTTCAATGCCTTTTGAGAGAAAACTTCTTCCAAAATTTATTTATCGCAATTAACAATTTGCTACTACTCCAGAGGTCTTCTTTAAGCTGTAACATTCTTCTTCATGGTAGGCGAAGTGCTGGTTCTCCAGTTACCGCGGGCTTTACGTTTGTATTGGTGTTTTACTGAGAACAGCTGTCTCTCTAACATATTTCAATAAATGGCGTAGGTGCGGGAGTAATTTACTAACTCAAAAACCTCTCGCTTGGACACTGAAGTCGAAATTTACGCAAATTTTTGGCAACGGCTGACACCTTCTAAGCCCCGTTTGCTTTGATTTATTGGCATTCGTACATTGAGAGCATTAAAAGCTGAAAAGTGTTTACTAATCGCTCAAGGACTTAAGGCGGTTTAGTGGTCCCCATCACAGTCACCAAAACGCACCAATTTTATGGGATAAAAGTTCTCTTTATACACTGGAAAATTGAATGTTAATCTTCGAATGTGCTAGGTAAATTCCAATTTCTTAGTCACTGTCCGACCATATAAAAACATCAATTTTTGCGACATCCCTATCCGGGAACTCAGAAACCTATTTAAATGAATGCAAACAATGAAATAAAGTTACATTTAATCCTTTTATGACATTTTCGAACACATACTTAAATGTCCGGCAGTTGAAAAGCTGACATTGTGAATATCGGCCTAATTCTTAGAGGAAATTTCCCTGATTATTATCTAAAGGGGTTTTTGTATTTCCGAGGAAAGTAACGCCCGATGTTGGAGTAAATCCTTCGCAACAATCCTTGAAAGACTTGGTCCGAAAAATGATATGAATATCTGAGTCAAAATACATCGGCTACTGCGGAATAACCGCACAATATTAACAGGTTGCCAACGGGCACTCAGTAGTATACAAATACTTAATTTCCGCGATGATACCCTTCTAAGCATTTAAGAAGTCCAGTTTGGCGAACGTACGCTTTCGATAATTCATCATCAGGCCTTTACAAGAATATAAGGGAGGGTAAAGTAGCAAAAGTTTACACAGCTTATTGGATGTTTAAAATTTGGTTACTCTACCCTCCCTTTCATTATTGTAAAGGCTTGATGATGAATCATCGAAAGTGTAAGTTCGCCTTACTCGACTTCTTAAATGCTTAATTATTTTCCATATTGACAGCACAGATAATGACTAAAAGCCTATGCATGTGTGTTTCACAGCGAAGGTTTCGGCTCATCAGCGGGTCTGTCAGCGTTTCCCATGTATTTTCTGGTAATATGAACTCCAGTTTCCATGCTGGTGAGCTCCTAATTGGCCGAAACCCTCACAGTTGCATCATGAAGTTGCATGAGATCGGCGAAGTTTGTCTGAGAATTTGGCTAGTACCTGTTCTGTCAGGATGCTAAATAATAAACTATTTATATACTACTGACTCCCCGTTGGCAGCTTGTGGATATTAGGCGGGAATGCAGAATTGGCCGGTCAATTTCGGCTCAATGGATTATAGAAACTTATGGACCGAGCCTAAAGAGATTTGTCGCAAAGGATTTACTCCAAGTTCGCGCGTTATTTGCCTCGGGAATTAAACAGGATGCCATGGAAACTGGAATTAATATACAAGAAACACACGAGAAACGCCGGGGGACCATTTGATGAGCCGAACTTCTCTTGGTTGTTTCCCGCAGCGGCGCAAGATTGGCGAAAAATGCGTGTTTTTTTTTCTATGCAATAGTAGTTGTTATTTCAGTATTTTAAACAATTAAGCCTCTTACGATTTCATTCGCGCAGTTGTATGCCTGTATAGACTTCATGTGCCTTTACAAATTATGTTTCCTCATTTAAGCACGCATTTTCCAAGTGTTTTGGTATTTTAACTTTCTATTTAAAAAATGATGGTTCTGGAAACATAATAGTGCTTTCAGTAATTTAGTGCTTTTTTTCATCAAAAGTTATTCTTTATAAATTTGGAGTTCAGCCAGACTCCGACTAATAAGGGCTTCTTTGCATATTTCTGCGTATTTCATGAGTTCACTCACTAAGCGTATTTGGATTTGAGACATTTGCGTAGTTTTGCGCATTGTAAATCTCGAGTGGCACCTGGCACCTGTGCTTTTTCTACTAGAGTTTTGTCTCATGCGTAAGACATCTGGCTCTATCGCTCTCGTTTTAATGTCAACCTTCAAAGTAACCACCAGAATTTACGGGCAATATGGAGGATAATTTGCAGTGAGATTTCTGTCAGAGAAAATGCATTATTGTTGATAGGAGCAAACAGGCGAGTTCCAGGTAGCAGTTCAGAAGAAGAAGAAGAATCTGGTGCAGTGGCAGATCAAGCAACTACGTCGGAGAAACTTGGAGACTACTCCACACGCGAATGACTGAGCATATGGCAGCAGAGAGGGAGAGGAGGAGGAGGAGGAGGAGGAGGAGGAGGAGGAGGAGGAGGAGGAGGAGGAGGAGGAGGAGGAGGAGGAGGAGGGACGTTAACCCTCACGTCGGGGCTTATGTGACGAGACCCGGCTATACCTTCAAGTTTGATGAGGCTGAAATTCTCACAAGGGCTTGCAACTGAGTGAGCCATGAACTGCTTTGACATGGTTATCTAGCCCGCAGTCGATTAGTAATCGCAATGGCCTCACAACTCGATATTCTGTGCCATTATTTTGTCTGGGCACGTGGAGAGGAAGTGGGTGCCCTGCAGTCCCTGTAACAGCGAGCCAAATGGCCGAGTAATTGTCACGTCAATAATCCACAATGGCGACGAAATCACGGCAAATAACAGCTCTGGTACGAACTGAAAACAAACTTCGCATAAACTACGACCCCAGGAATGAACACGAGGACTGCTAACTATATTTGGCTTGTGGTTGCCTGGCAACCACGCCCTACAAATACTGCGCACCTTGTGCCCCTATCACCGTTTTTGCAACCGTCTTTGAAAATGTGTTCGAGAGAGAATCCGAAACTTCAGAGCAATAAACACCATGTTCCAGCGATCAAATCTTCTTCTTCTACTAAATAAAATTTATCGTTTGCACAAAGTGATACGTGGTACACCTGGCATCTCGCCATTTAGCGAAGGACTGGCCACCATGGGTGCTGTGGTATGGACTACCGTCTCATGGAAATGCCTGAAACCCATCCTTACTGGTTACAGGACACGATGAGCACAAATAATTCTCACGCGACTCCCAGGTTCTTGTTGCAAAGAGGACGAAGGCACGAGCCCTGGAACAATAGCTGCATCAGGTGTATACATAGAGTTTGGATAGGTGACCCGCTGTCTCAAGTCACCACTCACACCCTGGAGGAAGGCCACAAATTCAACTTCGTGAACAGGCTGATAAGGACGCGAGCCAGCATTAAGATGGAGCGCAAATGGCTGCGGATCTGTGTATCTGACACCAGCGTCATCAACAGCCTCGTTGATATACTCGCCGTTCCATCACGCGCTGCGTTCACGTGGTCAAGAGGGGCCGTCCAGTTTCCAACCAAGGACGTACGCCATCACCACGCCATAAAACGGCGTGCACCCAGTTTTCTTGCGAACAAAATCCCCCTCCTCCTCTTCCGCTCCTACCCCCTTCCTCTTTGGTGAACTACGAAAATTGCTCATGTTTTGCATTCTCACCGTCTCTGATGATGGCCTTCTGTAGGAGCCCGAAAGCTCGGGTGAATATGCCTGCTGTTCCAGCGATTGTGTGGTGCTAGTTTTTGTAACAGATGCTTCTATCATACTATGACCGATGACGAATCTTGGGTGCGAAACGGCCATGACCCTCTGGCTTGCTGTATCGGTAGCACTTCAGTCTTATGTTAACTAATAGCCGTGCAACGGCATACAAAATGAATAATTCGTATTTGTCATGCAGCTAAGATAAATTGGCTGACGACATTTCCGTGTAGAGCGCCATTTATACACGTATTATACGAATAAGTAAGCTTTTAATGGGAGAATTGGTTCGATTCACTTGGTGCTGGGGGTTCAACCGTTTTTATATTCGCAACCGGCTGCCGGGAAATTTTTAAGTGGCTAAAATCAACTTGCAATTCCCATTTGTAACTTCAGATTCCCGATCCAGATTCTGTCTCAACTGTTGTAATTTTTGGATTGATAACGCAGGCATCATGCAAAACAATAGTCATGCTTACTATTACGCCCATGATAACTACTTGACATATATCGAACGTAAGAGCTAATACGACTGCAAACGTTTTGTTCTTTCGCATGCCTTCGTTTTTAGCTACCCCTCCCTTTTCCTTAATCGTACAATTCTTGCTTTATCCTGTGCGAACACTGTTCGAAGAGATAGAGAAGGATGTGTGGTCAAAAGGTAGTGTTTTATGGCAGTATTTCCTTTCGTTATTCCTCAGATGATGCCTATTAAAACGGAAACGGAGCCGATTTTGCCGACGCATGAAGGCATTGCAAGCTGAGTTGTAGGCCTTCTTACAGGTTCTTTTAACCCCACTGTTCCTTACCTTCGAAATTTAGCTCTCGTTAGCATGTGACTTCTGGGATTCAACAACAGCCCACGGGTTATCTGACATATTTCGAAGTTGGCAAGATAGTATTCAATCCTCCCTCTCCAGATTTGCGCAACAATGTTTATCAAATCAGAGTGCAGGCTGGTGAATTGCGCGTTAATAACTCCCGGTTTCCGTGAAGCGGCCAGCAGGTAAACTGTCTACTGCCTTGTTGGAAAACCAAGTTCTACAGTTGGCTCGAAGAGGACACAACCAGTTTTTCAGGGCTGCTTGAGGAAGATTTTGGACACAGGTGAGGCACTTCCATCTGTCCGGTCGGTTGACCATTACTCCACACTGATCGTCGATTAAAAGTATCTTAGGCCTAGTAAAGTAAGTTCAGTTCTATAAAATAAGCACTATAATTGCTAACCCATACCATATGATTCCTGCTCATAAAATGATAATACAGCACAGTTACTAGGTAAAGAAACAGCATACAGTTGTGGAGGATATAGGTTTTAAGAGAAATCAAGCACAAAAATACCCTTTATTGTACTTATTTGGTAGCAGCCTGCGTCTTCGTCAAATTTTGTATGTGAAGAAAGGTATGCTTCGGTTTTAAAAAACTTCTGCAACTCTCGAATTATTTTGAACCCGAACTGCCGTTACCCTTGAATTCCAAGTTCGCGCACTAAAAGCTGCATATAATCGATCTAAAGAAAATTACCCATTTATCTACACTGGTAGAAAAACGTCTCATAAACTTTCGCAGTGGATGTGGACCGCGTTGTATAATTTAAAAGTAGTCTTACTAAACAGGCAGATACGATGCCCTATGAATGGACGTTTCATGGTCTTCAAAAGTCTCAACTCGAAACATGTTAAAACTGAAAGATAAACTTTCTTCACACATAAAATGTCAGGAAGACGCAAGTTGCTACCACATGAGTGCAAGATAGTATATTTTAGTGCCTGATTTCTATAAGGGCATTGAAAATCACTGCGAAAATCCAGACTAATTAGGCAGTTATTATCAACAGTGCGCAGTTTTTGGAAGCGACCGGAAAGACGCTCGTTCAAAAGCCGGTATCGTGTCATGACAGAAATAACTTAGGATTATTTTGGATGATAATAAATATTACAACACTACTTAAGTAATCTTTTCAAAACGAAAGCACCATTCGGAATTTTGATTAAAATTTCAGCACTACTAATGATAAACAGTGTTCATGCTTTGCAAACATTCACAGGTCCCATTCATACCCTTACCCACACATGTACGACTCAGTTCCATTCGCCAACTGAATTCAAACCTCTTTGACGTCCTTTATGAATTTTTCCGAAATTGGTTGACATTCAACAGAAATAGTAGCAACATGTGTGTCTGCACACTAAATAAATGCCAAGAAATTTCGTTATTTAATTTCTGCGATGATTTCCATGTCAAAATTGAAAAGTGAAGTCGGCAAACATAGGTTTTCAGTAACTCATCATCTGGCCGGTACAATTACAAGGGAAATGAAACTGTGAGGTGTTAGAAGGTTTTTAAAAATTTCTAATCGTTAATAGTGATTGTTTGCACGCAACATGCATGGCGAGGTCGGCGTGTAGATGTCATTTGGACTGTGTGAATGGCGAGAAGTAGAGTCGAGTATGGGGGTTGAACATCACTGTCAAGTACGTGGAGGGAACAACTGCCGTCAGGGGGTGGGAACGTCGTGAAAACACCACCTGAAGTGGTTGTCGGCCACGGAAGAGAGAGCGCCTGAACAAACGTCTTCTGACAGCATAGTGATGGGTTTGTAAGCCGTGTGGCCACTGCTTCGGCTGTTGTAATCACTCGATGGCGCAAGCCTTTGGAGAAGTTGGCTGGTGTCTGATAGACAATCTGAAAGGCTTTTTTAGGGTCAACGCGGTGATTAGTATCAACTAGATGCGCAAGAATGGAACTTGAGATTGATCTAGTTTCACCTTTGCCTAACCAGGCAGGTA
The DNA here is from genome assembly GCA_017591395.1 of Schistocephalus solidus. Taxonomy (NCBI): domain Eukaryota; kingdom Metazoa; phylum Platyhelminthes; class Cestoda; order Diphyllobothriidea; family Diphyllobothriidae; genus Schistocephalus; species Schistocephalus solidus. The sequence goes on along the minus strand of WEDG01001108.1, from coordinate 111,035 downwards.
CGTGTTCACGTATCCTCTTTTACAGGTGCTTCGTTGTACGGCCAATGTAGCCCGCTCCACAGGAGCAAGTGAATGAGTAAATACACATTGATGTGGCCAGCAACGGGAGTCGGCCCTTACCTCCTACGCGTAGGAGGGGAAAGCTCGTAAGGCATACCCGTAGGTTCACCGCGGGGAACGCGCTGGTTGCATCCCCTAGGAAGGGCAGTCTTATGAATACGTCTTTCTTTTCTGCAGTGAAGGTGGTGGACTTTGTAGTGCGTTCTCCAATATTTCTGAAATATAAATGATATAATCTGAGCATGGACTTAACTCTCAACTGTACATAGAGTATGCGAGGTTTGCTAACACTAAGGTTAGACCATCTACAGCAAAATAAAGTGTTCATCTGTTCAATTAGAAGAACTGCACAATTTTCAGTTATTGGGTTGCCAAATATAAAATCTGTATAAACCTCAAAATTTGTTGCTGTGTTATGCATACAAGGAGAAATTTTATGCATCAAAGTATGCATCCCTGTTGCCAATACACTTTATCTAATTCAGCGGCAGCTTTTTCACTCCGGTCCTGTAAAAGTCTCGCAATCAAAGGTCAATGAAATCTTTGAAGGCCTGTTTTGCAGCATTGTCGGAATATAATGGTTGTCGAACGAAAACAGTATCCAAAGTCCGTGGGAGTCTGGTGGATACCGGAGAACTTACAGATCTAATTCCTGTAGTTTTTTTCAGTCATTTGCGTGGTAAGTGGTCGGATGTTGTCGTGCCGTAGAATTTATATTTGGTTAGCGCCAGGATGGCATTTTCGAAACAAACATTAGTAACGAAATAAAGTTATGAAAATGTGTGCAGATAAAATGCACAAATATTTAATCATGTAAGCAGAAGTTGTCCTGTTAGGAAAATAGTTAGCGATGATTTGAAACTAATTGTGAACTAGAAAATAGGCAGTGAAAAAAACTCCTACCTTGAAAACGAAGGAAGAGCTCATTAGGCCTCCATTTTCGGAAAGAGGGTAGGAAAAAAACTGCTTATGAAAATAAAGTAAGGGGGTAGAGTAGGCTAATACTGATGTATCATTTCAGAATGAGATAATGAAACGTCAATATGGTTCGTTTTTGATCACTAAGGCGCAGGAAAAAAATTATCGCGAAAAGGCGTCAGTGAACTTGAGGCCTCAGCATCTTAGGATCCAGAATTTAATTTTGATGAGGGTAAGTATCCAACGAAACGGGAGCCTTTTAGACTGCGTACGTCCGAATGAGTACGTACAAATGACTTCATCTTTTCAATAACTTGTGTTATAAGGAGACATCATGGTTCCTGGGGGACTCGAGGTAGAGAAAAATAGTTTCAAGTTCACTTTAATTCCCGATGGTCCTTTCTTCGCGTCATGGAGAAAGTTGCTCGGAGAAGATGAGGAAAATAAAAGGTTAATAGAATAAGTGCTAAGATAAATGTGCAGTCTTCGCTTGAATGCAGATAGACTAGTTAACGACTTAATTTTAATTGACAAGTTATTCCAAAGAAAAATCTCCCTAGAAGCAAAGAATAGAGAGCGTTTACATGTGGATGCAGGAGGAGGTATAACTAGTGCAGAATTTATTAGGTTATAAGGAAGACAAACGGGGAGTAATTATAAAAAGTTTGGGGACATTTTAGCTATTATTTAGAAGGAAAAGTAGACAAAAGCCTGCTTCCAGTCTCCTGACCCAAAGAACGTTTGGCTTCATCAGCTGGCATCTAGTTGAATAGGAAGTATTTGAAAGAGTCGGAAATAGGAGTTTTTTGTGAAATGTCTTTGAAAATTTTCAATTTTTGAAAGGCTAGATTCATTCATTAATTAGAATAAGAGTCGATCCGATGAAAAATCTAGGCTGGTTTTCTGAGACTTTTTAGATCATGTGTTCCAACTGGTTACAGTATACGTTGGTCGAGATCGATGAGCCAGCTTTCACAAAATCGAATTAGGTCACACATGCGTCTGACCACCCAAAACTCGCCATCGGCTTCTTTTGATGAATATTGTGTTTTGAGCTGTGATTTTATGGCTTGTTATTGTCGAACCACTAGGTTGAACGTCTAGGTTTATCGTATTGGATCAATTTCGCATCATGCGTTACAATTCGGTTAAAAGCCGAATCCTTTCTATGACAAGAAAGCAACATCATGCTAGCTTCCAAGCTTTGTTTTTCTGCATTTCATTCGAATGTTTGACCGTTGTAGTCCGACGGTGTCCACCGTATGCTCCACATCATGATGGTGCAGGGACGGTGACTTGGGTGTAGATGATTAGACGGACGCTGCAGCTACCGCACTCTCTCCTCCTCACCACCTGATCCCGGTGCGATGAAAAAGTCAAGAAGGAGACAGGAGATTGGAGAGGACGCAAGTGGCTGGTGCGGCCGCAGCCGCCCCCTGAGCATGCCACCACACCTGGCTCAGATCCCACGGAGTAGAGCGCCATAAAGGCCACGTTAAGAAGGAGCCATTGCAGCCTGACTCTCAGTTCACCAGTCAACCACTCTACACAAACACGCACTGGGCGGACCACGCGGTCCGAGTTATCCTGTCAGTTGGCAACCTTCCAAGCCACGGCTTTTAGCACACCGTAATAATTTCAAGCGCGTCAGATTGTTTATAGTGAGGAACATGCGCTGAGCCGTCGACCTCACTCCATCCCCCACCCTTAAAATCTGACCATCGCCCGAGCCAGTCAGTTTTCTGATGCGGAAGTGGGCGCAGCAACTGTTGACCTTGTCTACGCGTACTACGTACACGACCTGACTACCCAAACACAAGCAGCAGGATGTCACAAAACAAGGTACTGAATGGCCCACATCTCACATGTGTGAGATAGCCAGAGGTCACGTCTAGAAGGTCCCATCGCAGCCTGGCTTTCATACCACTAGTCAGTCACTCCACACAACACACCTTGGGCTGCCTGCGAAGTCTTAGTGTAATTGTTCGTCGACAATCTTCCAACACACGGCGCTGATCGCCCCGTGATATTTTCAAGGTCAGATTACACATGCAGCAGAGGAGTCACATGGAGAGGGAGCCAGGGATCATGCTTGCCTCTCAATCAGTTATGCAGACTAAGAGCATGTTTTTGGTGTTGCGGATGATCGTATGAGGTGCATAGTTTGATGAGGAGAGATGTAGTGTTGTGGTATAGCAGGCGGTGTTCTACGGCAGGTTTTTATGGAGGTGCATATAGCCGAATAGGCCCATGCGGTGTGGGAAGGTGCGTGTGCAGGCCAGAGAGTTGAGTTGGTGGAGCGGGTATATGTTGGTGCTCCTTGCACTGGTTCGCTGGTCTTTGTGAGATGGATTCGCAAGTGACCGACCAGGCCGATGCGTGATGTACATGTGCGGTGACAAGGAGGACAAGATAGAACGGGAGGTGCTGAGTCTGCGGGGGCTCTGCTGCTGGTACTGGCAGCCGGGCTCATGGGAGGACTGTGGGAAGTACTGATGGGTGCACAATATGTGTTGGCATCGCGGTGGATTCCGCTTTCGTTGATTCGAAAGTGGCCGACCAGGTCGATGTATGAGGTGAATTTGCGATCGCAATGGAGACAGGCTAGGACCGAGTCCCCATCGCTGGTATTGGATGCGGAGGTGATGGTGGTTGAGGTAGCAGGTGATAGGTAGTCGGAAGTGGCCACTAAGATGGTATGAGTGGGGCAGGTGGGGTTCGTTGCCGTGATTGGCGCAAGGGGTGGCGGAAGGCGGATGGTGTCGGTGTTCGGGGGCGGCGGGGCATCGATGAAGTTGATAACACTGGTTGGGGTGGTCGTCGTCGTTGGATCTGATGCAGGCGTGGAAGAAGTTGATGTTGTGGGATTGTCTTCGCATTGGGTTCGAAGATGCCCTGTCTTCACGTACCTTCTCCATGCTGGTCTATCCTGGGCGAGGTCCTCCCAGGTCACCGAGTTGATTTGTAGTTGCTTTAGAGATTTCTTCAAAGTGTCCTTGTAGCTTCGTTTTTGACCTCCCTATCGGCGAGCACTCGAAGTGGCATCTCCGTAGAAAATTCGTTTGGATAGTCATTCATCGTCCATTCTCACCAGGTGGCCGCTCTATCGCAGTTCCACTTGCGTCGGCATGGCTTAGATGCCATGGATTCCGGTCCCCTCCAGAACTTCTGTGTCTGGAATTCTGTCTTGCCATCTTAGCTTCAGTATTCTGCGGAGGCAGCTAAGATGAAATTGATTCTGCGTCCTGGCTTGGTTCGAGTAGACTTTCCAGGGTACCACTCCGTAAAGGAGTGTCGTCAAGACGACGGCCTTGTACATCTATAGTTTGGTGTTCAGGTGAATACCGTGGCGATTCCACATGGAGGCCTGTAGCTGGCCGATAGCCTGGCTGGCTTTGGAGATCCGTTGGGCAACCTCGTCATCGATTCTCGTGTTGCGTAACAGCGTGCTTCCTAGATAAGCGAAGATTTTCACATTTTTTAGTTGAGCACCGTTGACATTGATTCGAGGAGCATTGTATTCCGCGCTGGGTGGCGGCTGGTGCATGACAACCGTTTTAGCTGTACCGATTATTAATCCAAAATTGGCACAGCCTGCGGCGAAGAGGTTCAGGCTCCTTTTTATGTCCTCCTACATCACGGTGGTAATGACGCAGTCGTCAGCGAAGAGCAAGTCATGGACTGTAGTCGTAGACAAATGAGTTGGACCCTTAATACGCTGATTGTTGAGAAGGTGCCCGTCATTTATGTAGGCCATGTGGCTTCTATGGTGCACATCACAGTAGGCTTTCATTAGTACAGCAGAGAACATGAGACTGAAGAGGTCTAAGGCCAGTACGCAGCCCTGTTCACTCCGTTGGTTACTGCGAATGCTTCGGATACCGGCCCATTGTCAGTGACGCACGCCGTCATCCCGTCATGAAGCTGACGCACCATGTGCGTGAATCCCTCAGGAAAGCGGAGTTTCAGCATGACTTTCCACATTCCGTCGTGATTCACCGTTTCAAAGGCTTTCGTCAAATCCACGAAGTTAGTGTAGAGGTAGTTTCGCTTCTTCTGGCACTTCCCTTGTAGCTGGCGAGCAGCGAAAATCATGTCGGTTGTTCCCCGATGTCTTTGGAAGCAACATTGGCTTTCCGGGAGCAGGCCCTGCTCTAGGTGACCGTTCAGACGATTGAGAAGGATACGGGCGAAGATCATCTCGGCGAGGTTGAACAACGAGATGCCTGTGTGCTTATCACAGAGTTGCTGGTTCCCCTTCCGCTTGTAGAGCAGGACGATGGTCGTGGCTTTGAAATCCTGAGGACCTTGAACTTGGTGCCACATCTCCTGGAGGAGTGTTGTGAGTTCTGCCATCAGCCGGGGCCCGCCGTGGTTTTAGACTTCCGGTGGGATTGCGTCGGATCCCCGGTGCTTTCCCGCTTGAAATCTGTTGCATGGCCTGTATGCTTTCTGGGAGGGAAAGCGGGAGATTGAGGTCATTGTTCGTGTTCACTTGAGGGAGCCGGACAATGGCAGCATCGGAGATGGTTGATGAGCAATTAAGGACACTTCTGAAGTGCTCACTCCAGCACTTCACAGTTTGAGATTTCTCCATCAGAAATGTGTGGCGTTAGAGCTGAGCAGCGGTGCGGTTCCCTTGATGCAGGGGCCGTAGATGGCCTTGATAGCTTTGAAAAAGTTTGTATTTCATTGTGGTCCGCATACCCTTGGATTTCCTCTGCCTTGCGTACCATCCAGGCGTCCTGCATCTCCTACAGCCGTTGCTGTACAAGGCGGCGGCATCTGAAGAAGGCTGCTTTGGTGACGTCAGTTCGAACATCCATGTTGGCTTTTTGTAGTCAATTCTTCTCCATGATCAGGTTGCTGATGTCAGCATCATTGTCGTCAAACCAGTTCTAATGCTGACGGCGTGCGCATCCAAGGACTTTAAGAGTGTTGGACTGGATGACGTTCTGAAGTTAACACCCTCATGTTTCCACGGTGGCGTTATCATCTGGAGCATGCAGGTCCTCCAGTTCCTCGGTTATTTGGTTGCTGAAATCAGAACATTGAGCAGAAAAATTTAACAAATTTAACAAACATAATGGACTTCAGCAGCCATCTGGGATGTCCTAGCAGCCCTATTTTGGGACAGCACTGCTTGCCTCCTCGCGGACGAAGGGGCTAGAAAAGATGCCCTATCAAATACTGTGTCTCTCGTCTTCTGCAGCCCGCCGCGGCTCGCAGATCGCAAAATACGTGGTTTTAGAACTCAAACAAACAACAATACTCCCCGTCCACATCCCCGCGCCATACTCTTCGGGCTGCTCAGGTGACTCCGCTCGTTCTAGCAGCCTGGAATGTTCGTTCCATTTTAGCCAATCCGAGGAGCAACCGACCGGAACGGAGGACGGCGCTAGTCGCTCGGGAACTGGCGCGATACAATGTTGACATTGCTGCTCTCAGTGAGACCCGATTCTCTGAGCAGAGTAAGCTGGAGGAGGTAGGTGCGGGCTACACATTCTTCCGGAGTGGCCGCTCAACGGCAGAGCGACGTGACGCTGGTGTTGCCTTTGCTATCAGGAACGACATCGTGGGACGTCTGCCCTGTCTGCCACAGTGCATCAATGATTGCCTGATGAGTTTCCGTCTGCCCTTTCGGAGAGACGAGTTCGCCATCATCATCAGTGCCTACGCTCACCCAATGATGGTCTCTCATGTGGGGAAGGACAAATTCTACGAGGACCTGCACGCCCTCCTGATGACTTGGCCGAAGGTGGACAAGTTAATTTTCGTCGGTGAGTTCAACGCTTGCATCGGGACAGACCATGCTGCCTGGCAGGGAGTGATGGGTCCCCACGGTCTCGGTAACTATATCGATAATGGCCTCCTTCTTCTGCAAACCTGTACGGAACACAGTCTCCTGCTGACCAACACCTTCTTCCGCCTTCCCACGTGGGAGAAGGCCACGTGGATGCGCCCTCAGTCGCGGCGCTGGCATCTGCTGGACTATGTTCTCGTCCGGAGGCAAGATTGACAGGACGTGCTGGTAACCAAGGCCATCCGCGATGCCGATTGTTGGACAGATCACCGCCTCGTCCTCTCCAAGATGAGGCTCCGACTTCAACCCCAACGAAGGCCCCATGTTATGGGAATGCCAGGTTAGTTAAATACTCCTTTGCCTTTCATTTAATTTATATGGAACCCACATATGCATCTTTGTGACTTAACTGACTTCAGCTATGTCAATAAGTATGGTTTGCTTGCTAACACCAAGAATCAATGATAAAACATGTGCACTTTCAGATGGATCTGACACGAGGAGGACTTTCGGTTCGTTATTATGCACCTTTGATTGTGGCTGACCGCATGAACCAGTCGCGAGATCAGAGCTACCAGAACTAATTTTTCCAACTAATTTGATACTGACCCTTGTGTAGAGCCATGTACCCATTTAATATTCCGAACGGTCTGTGATGCATTATTTGCACGTACGAACACAAATTTCATAATTGTATGAATTTCCTATTTTTCTCTTTTTAAAGAAGAACAATACAAAAAAAGATTGCTTTAAGAATTTCGCAAATTAATTTGATACCATCTGCACTAATGTTCCGAGTTATCTGTTATTCTTTATTCTTACGTAGAAATTCATAGTTCGTAATGGTAATAAGTTACAAAATTTCCATATTTAACCAAAACTAAGAAAAATTTTTTGTATGATTTTTGAAGGAGTTGGAAAATGTAGACAGGTGTGGCAGCTTTCTCGCAAAAACAAAAGACAAACAAAACAATGCGAAACAAAAGTTGCCAAATTTAACTATATGCTTCACTGCAAATTTCATGCGTGAAGACTCAATACTTACTGCGCTCAACACATCCAAAGAAATTTAACTAAAATTCTGTGGGAACGAAAAAACGTTTGAAGTGCAAGTTTTCAAGACTGGTTCCTTACATTGCCGATAGATGTGTGAGCAAAATACCCAAACAAATTTTCCTTTGAAATGTGCCTAATGAAAAATAATTATATGGTTAGTCAAAGTTTCCTCCCATCTACATCCATTGAATCCTGTCACCCGGAGAGGATTGGCTGTGCTCGTCTCCACCTATTCCTGAGAATGTTTTATGCGGAATCTACGTCACTGGGTCTTGGCTCTTCGCCCCTGCCACCCGTTCCTCCGGCGCGCGACAGTCAGGGTGATTTAGCAGATTTGCCATTTGAAATTCCCAAAATGCAGGCTCAGCCCCTGGTTGAAATCTATAAATACATTGGCCAGGCTATCCCCGGTGTTTTTAGGACCACATCCGGCAGGATGTTCAGTAAGCAGTCAACCGTCAAATCTACACCAGTCGTGGTTACCAGTGTGGAAAATGCGGATGAGATTTCGCGTGGCATTCATTAGACGGCGGCCTTGCGTTACGTTACTTTCTACAACCAACCTCACTCCAGTGGTAAGCGAGCTATTTTTTGGAAAGGCATGACCAGCATTCTTCTAAAACGGTGTTTTTTCAGCCAGCGTTGATTAAAAAATTCCTTGCATAAATATCTAAGTGTAGCAGCCAATTTCACAGCGAAATGCAAAGCTAAACATTTATGTCGCGCGTTTGTAGCAAGTTATTACTTACTCCTAACACTAGGTGTCGCAGACAGTAGGAAACATGGAACCCAAACAGAAGCGCTTGACAGGCCGCCTGACCCCACCTCACCCCCCCCCCCCCTCATATTTGGGGTGAGTATTCTATCGGGTCTTGAGATTGCTGTCTGGTTGCTTTTCCTTCTCACTGTCTGCAGGATTTGAACTTTATCGAAATTGTATAAAAGTTTTCGAATTAGCAGTTATGCCAGTCCTTGCACAGTATAGGATGACTTGGGTTACGAAAGACTTCCGCTGGTAAGTGCAACAGAAACAGTGTGCTTTTATGCATGCACACTGTTTCATTGCTGTGTTCGATAAAAATTTTACTGGTGATGTAGACGATGGTAAAAATAGCATGAGCGATGGTTGTAACCATTGGAACACTTTTATATTATATCCATCGTTTACGTTCCTAGCACACATCTCAAGCCCTTATCTGGCGATTGATAGAGGCATGTATTCTTCCCCTCAGCCTTTATTGTTCTCCCGTGATTTTTCCAGGTTTGCTTAAAAAGGATTTGTTGATTTCAAAATGTATTCTCCGAACGCTCTCTTCTGCTGCCGGTGTTTCTCATACTGTTTTAGCGCATTTGATGACAAAAGGGCACTTCACAACAGTCAAACAATTTGCTGGGCGAATTCTTGATGATGTTGCCTTTCCCCCCCACTTTGGGCTGATTGCCATGAAGCCTTCCCATCTGATGCGCCAAGGCTTTCGTCATATAGCCTGCAGTACATCGGCATATCAGTGCTGAGTTTTGTCATTTCTAGCACGATACATTACGTGTGAAGAGACTGAAATATAGAAGCTGAGATTGGAACTGTCTCCTTCACTAGCTGTCCATTTATGATTTTTAAATCTCGCATAGTATGTTAACTTATACTATTCTCTTAGTGAATGCATTCATTTCTTTTTTTTCTGAAAATTTTGAATGATTCTTCAAAATAAAGCGTATTCCTCTCTCTCTCTCTCTCTCTCTCTCTCTCTCTCTCTCTCTCTCTCTCTCTCTCCCTCTCTCTTTCCATCTCTCTCTCTCTCCTCTCTCTCTCTAGAAGTATGCACAACAATGTGCTTTCCTTAGTGCTCCATTTGGCCAAATCATCGTATTAGATGTGAAGTTTTTAATGTTCAATTCCATAAAAAACTGCACTTTTACTGTTTGAAAGGCAGCGTTTGGCAGCGTTATTTCAAAACCTTAACCATACCACGAGATCACAAACTAATGCGTACTCATATTGTATAAGTAGTTAAAGTAGATAGAATAACTTCCAAAAGTCATTGCATGTGCGTAGTCCCTTTAACTAAACTTCGATGTAATATGTTTTTATCTAGCTTCAGTTTATCAATCACCGTGTTTTTTTATTTTTAAGGTGTGACGATATCGAATCCCACGAACCTTTTTATAATCTCTTTGTCAGTTAAGGTTTAGGGTGTTTCAAATAGCTTCAGGGCTTGCCTGCGTTACGGTACTGAACAAATGCGCTTTGTATTATTCTGTCATACTAAACTTCCTCTGCATAAAGAGACTAAGGATTGCCTGCCTATTTTTAAGGGCTCACAGTATTGACAGAGGAAAATATGAAACATGGGAACAGAGAAAGTTAACAACAAATCAGCTGGCCTATGCCAAAATGGTTTTAAATATCAGCAAATCAGTCCTATGTTGCTCTGGTAGAGAAAAATTATCGATAACGAATAATTTGACGACGAAATCATTGTTTCGTGGATTATTAATGTCATCTCATATTTCTTCGGCCCTATCATGTGCGTTTATACATCAGCATTATATCACAGATTGTTATTGCTCTTAACTTAGGAGAAGGAATATCTAATTTAGCTAAATGTAAGGCGACAGAAGTGAGCTCATCGAGTCAATACGACTGTTCGACCGTCACTTTCGACGATGTCCACTGTATGGTCCACAGGAGGGTGGTGCAGAGACGGTGACTTCCGCTAGATTATAATGAGAGTAGACTTGCATGGCATCTACTTGAATCTCTGTTCCACTCCCGCATCTGGACACTGTGTCAAGACAGAGTCGAGAAGACCCGATATGGGTGAGGGCGCAGGCCCACGCACTTTGGTCCAATACAAACAAGAACACTACAAAAAAAGGAGCGGCGGATCTGATCCCAGCTGTTTGTGAGTGCCATAAGCGCCACATTAAGAAGGAGTCATTGCAGCCTGACTGTCAGTCCGCCAGTTAGTCATCCCACGCAAACACACACTGCGCTGACCATGTTGTCCGAGTTATCCCGTCAGTTTGCAAAATTCCAAACCACAGATGACTCATAACCAATTCGTCCCACAGGAAACCAATGAGCCACAGAGCTGAACAGTCGCCGCCCAAATCAACCAATCCCTTCCTAAGCACTGACTTACCAAAAAAGGATGGTCTTCAACGCAGCAAAAGTGGGAAGCAGTGACAATTAAATGAGTAGATGAGGAAAACACCAACCAACTAGAATTTTATTCGAATCTGCCAATGGGCACTTTGAACTACTGGTCAAAAACGGCAGCTCACTGCTGAGCTTACTTCATTTAGTTGTTTTTGTTCTCCGTTCGTCCCCTGAGAAATTTACCTAGCCTAGCTCACGTGCATTTTTACTTCATATAGCTGCCTGAAATACATAGTTTGGCCTCTTGATTACCAACTGATGTTAACTAACTCTTGTACGATCGATGTCCCGATTTAAAAATAGCATATCGCGTGGCGGCATTGCACGGAATTTTATAGACAACCAACAAACCATATTCCTTGAATGTACAAGTTGGGGGTAAAGTGTAATCACGCGTTTGTGTATTACTCGTGGACAGGGTAAGTGGAAAAAACAACTAGCTGCCGTTCCTAAACGTTCGTGTCCATCGAAAACTACATTGGAACCTAAACTCGACGACGCATAAGAAGGCCACCGGTATCCGCCAAATCCCGAGCTATTAAATTAAGCACCTATTATGCCAAAACGCAGTTGTAAGCGAACAGTATACGGAAGGACAGAAGCACACTGCTGCGAGCGGTAAGATAGGTAATTAAAAACTACGACATCTCCAAAGCCTTTTTTAAAGCCAATGGGTATCCTCGCAATTTCACAAAACACGAGGGTAGCCCAGGCCAAGCCAACGTCCGTCAAATAGCCAAACATATGGTGAGCGTTGCCGTAAATTTATGGCGTTTCTGCGGTAGTCTCCCGTCTCATCTGACCGCTGGAGATTGAAATCACCCACCAGCCGGAGTCAACAATTTTTCATCTTGTTATGAGACCCCAAGTACACCTTCAACAAGCTAAAAGGACGAACATCATCTACCGGGGTCAATGATATGCCTATTAAGTTATCTACATTATAAAGACTGGGAAACGACTACAGACCCGATTTGGAGAACACATTAGGGCAATAAGAAGGACGGACCTACAGTCTTTGGTGGCGGAACACTGCGTAGACTCTGTACACACGTTCGCTTTTCAGAATTTCGAAACTCTGAGTCAGGAAAATGGCCACGGAGCCAGGGAAACAATCAAGGCCTTGCCCATAGGAAAAAACATCAAACGTTGTGTGGTGCCTCCTATGGCCTACCGGGCCCTCCGGAAGCGGTTCAATGAACAAATGGGCAAACGCAAACGCAGATCAATCGTGTACCCGGACATGGGCAAGCCCATGGCGGGCACACACGTTGTCGCAACACAACCCAAGTCCAACGAAGAAATATTTATAGTCTGGGCCAGCTACTCGGTAAGTGAGAAAACAGACGGTCTTATCAGCGCAAACAAAATTATCAGCCTGGGACAACAGCTATGGTCGATGACATTACTGACGACTGCTGCCAACGTTCGAACGCCAGCCCTGAAGAATGATCGAATCCCCCGGAATAGATAACCTGACTTCAACCACTGGATTTTTCTAGGGCAGTCCCAAGATGAACTTCGACTCTATTTGCGCCTTTTATGTTTTTTCTCAATTGCTGTAAAAACAGGAAGAATTTTGAAATTTAAAACGCAAGCTAGCTAGGCATTTACGGTTTGCCAAAGATATTACAAAGAAATATTTATTCGGGAAATTGCATTCCGAGGAGAGTACAGCATCAGGTAGCTATTTGAAAGCCAAAAGATACAAGGTAACAGGGCAACCGATTTGATAAATAAACATTAAAGATAAAATCAACTTGTTTAACTTTCAGTATCAGACAATATTTGGTAATGAACCATATTCATTAATTGAGTCGTAATAACGCCCAGCTGTTGCATAGACCTAGCGCCGTAGCTGCCTGCGTTGGAATTGGTTGGCACTCTTTCTTGAACCGAACCTTGCAGTCTCTCTGGCGTTTCTGTTGACCATTCGTTTAATTGTTTTAAACGTTTTAATTCTACGTCCCTGAATTTCATACTCACGCAGGCTGAGAAAGCTCATGCATACACAATAATTAAAATTCCACAACGGTTGTTTCTAGCATTATGTTTTCAGATCATGTGATGAGCATATTTATTTACATTTTTTCTACCATACATTTATAAACAGAACCTTTCCAGTATATTCTTCCAAGCAGTTTGTTTATACTGCATTAGTAGCTTGTCAAACATAAAATTGAGGTCGTTAGAATGCAAACCTAAATGCAACCCTTCCAAATGTAAACGAATTTTCGAGCGCTGGAGCGTCAGTGAGGAAGCAAAATTTAGAAGATACGCAGATATTAGTGCCGTCATTTGAACGCAGGGTTTCTGAATTTTTTTTTTGATAAGTGGGTTTCAGATAAATTAACGGAGGTTCGTGCATAAGCTGTTGGCCTCGGTTCTACATTTGCCAGCGCAATGCTCAAACAAAACAGTCGAAAGGCCTTTTGTGCACACCTATTCCAAGGATAAAATTATCCAAAAATCAGAATGCTATTAACTAAAATCGAAAATACTATAAGGTTTACAGAGAACATGGTTGCATTTCATAACTAATTAAAGGCCAAAAGAATTGTTCAACTGCTCGCCTTCTGGTAAATCTGACGTTTTAAATAAATTGTTTTCATTCGGGTTAGTCCTAATCCACCCACGGTCTCCATATTTTCTTATCATTTAAGTCAGACTTCTATATTCGTTGTACTCTGTAATAAGGCTGAAGCTTTTGAATTGTACACATACGATAAGGCGTGTTATCGGAGCGCTCGGCAAACATAACAAATTTACAAAAGTGTTATTAAAAAAGCAAATAGAACATTCTAATCTTTAAAGTTGGTCAGACTTTTGATAAGATTTTCGAGTTTCGAAGCCAGTAGTACTCTTTTTTGATTCAAAGTTGATTGAAATCCCCGCAAATCCTCGTAGACAGACTCGAGCTCAGATGTGAGTTTTTCTTCTAACTCGGATTTTTCACTAAAGAATGATTTCAAAAAAATTAAAAGTTACTTCATTTCATTAAATATGCATGTAATTGCTTCGTTAATAGCTTCTAAACTCTCTGCAGAAGAGTAAATTGACCAGTTGTCAACTCACTATCAGCTTCGCTTTCACTTTTATCGTTATCAGGATTTTTGTTGTTGATTTGGTTGATTTTTTGTACATCTTCATAGGCTTTATCTGAATCTGGTGGTAACAGTCGAATAAATATTTTTACCCATCGTGTGCTGAAACATAATTGTTCTAAAGGACCGCTTAATGAGATAATGCGCCTTGAACGTTTTAAAATCAGACGTGATAGGTATGTTTAACAATTTCTAATCAGGTGTCTCAAATACTCACAGAGACCAAAGGCTAGGGGTTCAGGGTCTAAGAGTCTCATCACGAGCCGCAAGATCCAGGATAGTGGCGCATTTACTGAAAAAAGACACGGTATAACACCGAAATCGGTACTTTAGCTTACTAGAGGTTGCTGTTCTTCTTAGCCGACGACTTTTCGCAACCCATCTACATGGGTTTTTATACATACCATACAGTATGTCCTAAACGGCAACCTGAAACATGACTAGAGGGGGAAAATGCAACAGAGCGGGGAAAAGAGCAGAAGAGGGAACAGACCAAACCGCATAATGGCTATGATAATTTAGCGATCAGAGAGCAGATAAGGCATAAAATATGCGCTAAACGAACCAACAAGCACGTACAAACATCCACTCATAAAATGTGATAACATAGATGCAAGACCCAAAAATTGGATCGAAATAAAATGGCAAAAGCGCTCTGTTTGCACACGCAAAATATCCGCGGCACCAATCTATCCAACTTAACATTAACAATATCAGTGTACCACGTAAACCTGCCTGCATTCACTTGACTGTTACTTCTTTAATTTGCTTCTTATTCTTGCTACTTTTATGTAACAAATAGGGATTTTAAAGGCGTAAGCCTATTTTCCTCAAATACACTGAACTGAACTGAACAACACAAAAAGGCGAAACAGGCAACCAAACAACAGATCGCAAATTGAAGAACTAACAACAAATTTCGCACATAAGGAGGAACCTTTGAAACTATACATTGTATCATTGTGCGCCTGGTTTTATAGTGGTAGAAAAAGAAGACAAAGTGAAGACGAAGGTTGTTCGTTCGCCGGAATCATGGTTTTATTCATCTGAGCTGTTGAACTCTTACTGGAGTTCATCATCAGAGATAAAACGGAAACAAAAAATGAGTAACAATTGTAGGGTGCGGGTTCCAATCCAACACCAATGGCGCCAGTCCGGAGGTGACTGTGCAGGGCCCTGTATGCCGGAGCCAGACAGATAAATCGATTGACCGAATTATCATCGGAGGCCCAGGCTTCATTCAATTCTCGGCTTGTGTTGCATCTGCCGTGGGCAGCCACGAAGATAGGCCCCTACGCCAGATGCAACACAAGCCGAGAATTGATTGAAGCCTGCGCTTCCGATGAAAATTCGGTCAATCGATTTATCTATCTGGTGCTGGTAGGGCCCTGCACAGTCACCTCCGGACTGGTGTCACTGGTGTACGATTGGCCCCCACCTCTTATAAAGGTTACTCGTTTTTTGCCGTTTTATCGCTGATGATGGATTCCAGTACGAGTTCAAAGGCTCAGACGAATGAAGCCATGATTCCGGCGAAGGAATATCCTTCTTCTTCTTCTTCTTCTTCTTCTTCTTCTTCTTCTTCTTCTTCTTCTTCTTCATTTATACCCTGGAATGTGAACATTTGCCTCTTTTTGTGACAAAGATATATACTGTGGTGGCAGAGGTACACAGGCCAATTTTCCTAAATAGTTAGCTTTATACTATTTCAAAAAGATACCAAATTCTTTCTTAAGGAGTATGTGTACGAAATCCGTGATTAAGACCTCAGAAAGGCCATTGTATGTGTTTATGGCACGGTCGCTAGGCGAGCCTGCTTTAACACTCGTGTTTTGTTCTTTCTAGGGCAGTTGCTGGAAAATTCCTTAGATTTTGGGTGTTAATCGGCCGGAATAATAAATGGTATCGATTTTTTCTGTCATACGAATACCTGCTAGAACTACTGCAGACGGTGGTTAAAAAGATGGTAAAGTATCTTACTCAGCAAGACTGACTGAGCTGAGTCTGTCTTCTCCAAAATGCGGATAACTGTGTAATGATCTCTTCCAGAGGCCGTAAGTGTGCTCTTGATTTCGATGAATTCTTCGGATAGGCTGAGACGGACCGCATGTGTGGCTCATACGGACTTTCAGTGAATGTATTTTATTACTAAGAGTAATACTTGTGTTTAGTGCCACTGTATAGAAAAATCTTCGATAATGTGCTGCACAGACGTCTTCTGGTAAAATTGGAAACCCTCGTCCTCTGGTCTCCTCTCCTTGTTTTCACTGGTTCCACTTGTATAACCGCAGCCAAAAAAGGTCTTAGAAGGTAATACCTACTCGATGCTTCAGCTGATCACGAGTGGTGTATTTCAGGGCATGATCCTAAGTCCTGTTCTCTTCATTCTTTACATAAACAACATTTTGCCTGTGCTTAAAATTTTGCAAACCTTCATTTATCCTGATGACCGTAGGTGCATTTATTCATTTTCTGAGAACAGTCAATATTTTATCGATAAAACTGACTCCGATTTGATTAAGCTATCAAAATATACTTCGTCTTTGCAGATGGAATTTTTCATACAGATGTAGTTTCATGTGTTTCGGCCCCACCAAACTTTCTGTAAACATATTTTTTAAATAATCCACTTTCAAGACACTCCGCCACAAAGGACGTCGGCCAAATTTACACGAATAAGCTTGCATTTTCATCTCATGCAGGACGAAAATCTGCAAAGGTTGCATAGGTATTTGGTTTTATATCACATATTTTTTTATTTCCTGAATTAAAGTTCAAACTTTTTCAAATGTTTATTCTCCCATCTTCGAATATTATTGCCCCCTCTTTGGTCTTGTGAATGTCTGTGACCACAATAAGAAAGAAAATTTTCAGAAAGTCTTTACGTCAAAGACTCTTTGCTTTTTCTGGATCCACTATCTCTTATTTATTTATTTATTGCCAGTTTACAGGCAAGGTCAAAAGGGATATATACAGTAGGGGGTCAAGCTGACAGTAAAAAAAACTCCTGATCGTTCTTTAAAGTATTTTCAGGAGAAAAAACTGCAGCTTGTTGAACAGATTAAAGTTTAGGACAGGGAAGTGTTTACACAGGTGCACGGTGTAGTACTTCTCCTTTCGGTGTTGTGGATCTGGTCTTCTGTACTAGCAGCAAGTATGCCGGCGAGCGGCTGCTAGCTGTAGACTGAGGAATAACCCGATTACGGACTGCAGAGCCAGCAATATTGCCTTCAGCATGAAGTCCGGCATAGGATTCAGAGTCCGTGGACGCCATCAGAACGGAAAAAGAGCTTCCAGAGAATCAGCACCCAAAAATTCGCGGAAGGTGTCCTGAATGTAGAAAACTAGTGACAGCTCTCGTAAACAAAGGATAGTTTTGCTGAATTTTAATACTTCTGGGTAGTTTATTCCAGATTGCTATAGCGTTTACCGAAAAAACGGACGGTATTTAACGGTTCGTGCCAAAGGAAGAAATAAGAATACATCTCTATGATTGGTGCGCCCTGACAGTGGTCGAGCTGCCTCAGGGATGTAAGGGGGTTAAAGGTAAAACCGTTTAAAAGCTTGAACAGTAAAAATAGTCCCTTCTGTAATCTTCGAAGCCACAACGGGTCGAGGCTTGTAAGCTCACAGCGTTGTTGGTAGGACAGGTTTCTGTGCTCTGAAGTAATAACTCTTTTAGTAAAGAAGTGCTGGACTGATTCTATCTTCCTCTGTTCACTCGCGTGCAGAAGGCTAAATAGAAACGAGCAGTATTCCAGACTAGGTCTGACATACATTTTATAAAGGCTGGTCCTAATATTGAGGGTTTTAAAATTTCTGAGAATAAACCCAGTGGTTTGGCGTGCTTTAGAGACAATCAGGGCGCAGTGCTCTGACAGATTAAGACTACTAGAATATGATATGCCCAGATCCGTTATAAACCCGGGCTGATTTAAGTCATGACCGTCTATGCTTAGATGAGGCTGATGGTTGTCACAACTAACCATAACGGAGCATTTGTGCCAAGAGAGCGAAAGGCGCCATGTGCGACACCACTGAAGATCCTTTTTTAAGAGCTCAAGTCCAATGTGGCGATCGACCAGTTTATAACGATAGGCAACTTTTAAATCATCAGCGTACATAAAGGGCCTACCATACTGAAAACAATCAGGAACATCGTTCACAAAAAGGCAAAATAGAAGCGGGCCGAGTACACTACCCTGAATAACTCCACTCCTCACGTGCGTGGGGTTGGAGATAACATCGGAAATTTTTACCCGTTGTGCGCGATCATTCAAATAGGAGGATATTAAGTTCAGAAGCTTGTTACCTATGCCGAAGGAGGTAAGTTTCAGCAGGAAGAGATCGTGGTCAACACGATCAAAAGCCTTCGTGAAGTCGAAATAAACGGTGTAAATTGCAAAACCACTATCTCTAGATTGTAGCACATGATCAAAGTAAGAGAGCTGGCAGGTGTCACAAGATCTTTTTTCGAGAAACCCATGCTGAGCCGCATTAAGTAGGTTATTCTCTGTTAGGTGACGCATCAACTTGTCTTTAACTAAGGTCTCTAATATCTTCGAGGCTGCTAGCAGTGTATTTATTGGCCTAAAGTCGTCAAATGACGTAGTTCGGCCGTGTTTGGGTATAGGCAAAATGTGCGATTCCTTCCATAAAATAGGGAAGGTTTCACTTTCAAGAGCAAGATTGAATATCTTATACAGAAGTGACGGAAATATATCATTTGCATCCGCCTTTAGAACGCTGACCGGGACACCACTGGTCCAGGAATGTAAGATTGGCGAGAACGCCGAACGGCTACGGTTACGTCCCAGAGGGTAAAAGTTATGTTTTCGAGGACGTTACCGGTCCAAACCCGGACGTTTGGAAAGGGGGCGACTGAATGTTCACTGAAAGTTCTAGACAAGAAAGCATTGAAGCTATCAGCCGTCAACTTAGCGTCAGCTATAGGGTTTCCAAAAGCATCTCGAAGTACAGGGTACTGAGTTTTTCTCTGCGATTTTACTGTCCGCGAAAAGAGTTTTGCAACATTGTACGAAGGGTTTTCGGCAAAGTTAACCTCTTCAGCTAGTCGCTTTTCGTCGGAGAGCCTCTTAGCCTGTTCAAAAGATTTGCTGGATCAATGGCAGGACGGAAGTGTCATTTAGTCGATGAAAACGACGCGAGAGTCTACGCAATCTACGGCGGAAAGATAAAGAGAGGTAGACTTCATCCTTGACATTAATTATTTTCTTACGAGGAACAAAACGGGAAATGAGTGGACCTAGAACTTGGTAGAATGTATCAGTACAAACATTCACATCCAAACATAGAAAGAAGTTAGTCCAATCGTGGGAATTAAGATGTGTTAGTAATTCCCCCATATTTGCTGATCGGAAATCGTGGAAAAAGCTATATTTTTTTGAAAACGTTTCATCAGCCTCGATTTCTAGTGAAGAAACAACTATAGCATGGTCTGAACTCCCAAGTGGGTCTAAAGGTGAAACTGACAATGGCTGACAACCTCTGCAGAAGATAAGATCAAGTATGTTTGATCCTCGGGTGGGAAAATCAAACCTGATCCCACATGCCAGTATCTATGGCCTCAAGCAAGTTTTCGAACTTTGCAGGACCGGAAGGTGGAAACCAATGAACTTCAGGGAGATTGAAGTCACCTGCAATCAAGCAGTACTTCATATTTAGGTCAACTGCGGCATGAAATGCCTGTGAGAGACGGAGATCGTAATCCCCGCTTGCATTTGGGGGGCGATAGACACAACCGACGAGTAAAGAGTAGTTATCTTTATGAACTACTCGGAGCCAACAACTTTCTTCTACCGCGGTAAATTGTCGATAATCCAACGGCAGAAAGGTAAGTGGCTGCTTAATATAGATGCAGCTTCCTCCGCCACGGCCCTCGTGTCGATCGTTACGAATATAGTCGTACCCTTGAATATTGAGTTCAGAGTTGGATACACAGGGTGTTGCCCAAGTCTCTGTAACTATTACAATGTCGGGGCAGTGGATGAAAACCAGAGTCTGGAGCAATGGCATCTTATTAAGCAGAGATCTGGCATTTAATACGAATAATTTAAGCGCGCACGTTTTTGGTTTCTGAGAAGGGACAGTTAGGCTGTCAGAGTGAATGCCTTCGGCCAAAGAAATGCTCTTTTCACTTGAACAATTTGTCCGTTTCTTATTTGGAGATGTGCCTCGCCATTGGTCCTTTGTGTTTCCAGTTCTATTATTAACTGTCTCATTTTTAGTCACTCCTTCAGTCCGTATTCCGGTTGAAAAAAAACTGCAGAATGCAGGCCCCGTAGGGTTGCTTTTCTCTGTAGCAGGAGCTGTGCCTGTGCTTCGTTTTCCAAGATGATTTTAAGAGGTCTTGGTCGAGAATTTGATTCGGGTGCGGGCAGAGCTTTCCCTATTCTATATGCCTTGAGAATATGAATGGACTCGCCGTCCGTCAGCAGCGTTTTTGCATACAATTGAAGGAGATCCAAGTCATGTTTAACTCGCTCCTTTGGAATACTTGAAGCTGACTCCGGGACCCCTTTCATGACTAAATTATGTTTTCGACTCAAACGAGGGCCCGTTTGTAACTCAGATCTTTCAGCTGAGTGAGTACTGGTAACCAATTCACTTGGCCCGGTAGGTCCACATGAACTGGGTGTTGGGCAGGCATGAGCCAAGTCTCTGCACGACTTGTTCTTCTTAGACCTTTCTTCTTTGTCTTTACAAACTCGCCAACCTCTTCAACATCGCATGTTGGTGCAACGTCTACCAGTGATGTAGCGATGGGCGGTAAAGCCAGATTAGTGCTGATGCTACCCGAACTAAGTACCGGTAGAGTGGCGCAAGGACTAGATGGGGCTCCCTTCGGAAGTAGCGAAATTTCCTCTTGTTTACCGGGTCCAGCAGTCGCGATATGTTTAATGTGACTTTTATGTAAGCTTGAAGAAGCTATAAATGAATACGAATTTTGCTTTGTTGTAGGTTTATTTCGAACAGGAGCTTTTTTAGCAGTTGGGCAAGATATAGATTTTTTTAAGTTATCTATTTCTTGTCTTAGATTCCTTATTTCCTGCTCCATCCCTGAGAATTTCTGCTGGAGGCTGAAACACCCCATACATGTTTCGTCTTCGTAAGCTGCATTAGTTAAGCTTACTGAACTTTTACCCCGTTTAGCGAGAGGTGAACAAAGAGCAGAATAACGATGGTTAAAATTGTTTTCTGCTTGTCCATTAACTTGCTTAACAAGATCCCCTGCCAATATGGCCGAGTGGGTAGAGGCGCCGAGAGACGGTCCCAAGCAGCTTGGTCGTGGACCAATTTTTTGTGACAATAAACTTATGGAACTTGAGTTTTGCATGTTATAATTGCCACAAAATTAATAGAGAGTCAGCTGAGTTTTCAGCAATAAGAATTTGAAAATATAAGGACTCAGCCTTTGGTTTGAGTCCCTTCCGCGATTGAGAGCAGTTGCAGGGATCACACAGCCGGCGTGAGTTTCAGAAAGCAGCAAAGATCGAGGGTCCAAGTTGCAATTTACAAACTCAGAGGAATATAAAGACAATTCTTTAATAGATTTTCCAACACCGTGTCTTCTACACTGAGGTAGAGACTTAAAACTCGTAGGCTCGAGGTACTTGAAATTCGAAACCAATTTCAAACAAGGCGCCAAGTATACTGAGAGTTATCAATTAGCGAACATTAAATTTCTGTGAATTAGAATATAAGAAGCTGGCCTCTGTTGTTTTTTACGTATTAAATCTCACCGTGCCAAGAATTAATGCCATTACTCAAATTTATGGATTTTAAGCAAATCGTAATTCCTCCATGATCACTCCACCGCTGCTTTGCCTTGCATCTGACCGTTCTAATTTTTGCCTCCAATTATGCATTCCTTTGGAGTAACCTTCCACTCCAAATTAGACCTTCTTATACGCCAGCGGTATTTAAAGATAAATTATGTTAGTAGTTCACCTAGGAGGATATAAAGTCATCATTATCAGTTTCCTTCCAAAACACTCAAATTTTGGACTTTGAAAAGAGTGCTCCTAGAATCTAAGGCGGTTCCTCTTGATGCTCCTTGTTTCTTACTGCACGGATATTTTTCGCTGCAGACACTATCTTCGCAGCCGCATTTTGTTCCTTCTTGATTAAGATTATCATTGTGAAACATTGATGGCCCTGTTGGTTTCTTCAGTCTTCGCGGCCTCCTCTTTTTGACCCTCTGCAAACCGCTATAACCTCGTCAGCCCTCACATCTGCCGCGCCTTAGGCCAGTGGTCTTTCTCACTGGTGTCGGCCCTGCATCAACTTTTGACGGCTGTGACGGGTTCCTCTGTTTATGTCGCCTTGTCAGTGGTCTCAGCAATCGGCAAGGGAGTATCATGATTGGTCATCTACGGTCCTTTCCTCGTTCGACCGTAGGCGTACTGATGATGCCCGCGATGGTTTCCCCTGTTTAACCTCCCTGACGGTTGCCCGTATTGCTAGTCAAACGTGTTATAATCACACCTGCAGTTATACGTCGGTAATTAGTAGTCACTGCCGATATGTGATTTATCCCGCTACGAGAAGCATGATGGTCTTAACTCCCGCGCATGTTTTTCTCACATGAGTGACAGTTTTCTCTCCTTAAATCCCAAATACCCCATTCAACATACACCTTTACCGTAAAAATGCCCATGAAGTTATTTTTCACTGTTTGATATTTTTTTACTTATTTTGTTTAACCTTATTGATTCGTCTAATTTGACATCACCAAGAGGTTGATCTAATATTCATAAATTAGCAACTGTACACGATTGAGCATTCGTTTTATTTTTTAATGACAGTGCCCTTCCAGGTTGTCAAGTAAAACATCCATATATATATATATATATTAACGTCAAAATAAATATACAGTATGAATCCAGCTAGCAGCAAAAAACGCTCAACGACCAAACATATTAACTCCAGTTTTGGGGTGAGTCTTGGTACTCAAGAAGAAAAACACTGCAGCGCATGGACTCACTGCACTTCGGAACTGGAAAGAGTGCAGTGGGCACTTTCGGTTCCCATTCCTTTTCAAGGAACGAAGAGTCTGTACAAGCCATGTGTGAATAGTTACACACGGTCGGCTCGAGCAGTTATCCGCTGTTGTGCGGCCTGCAGAGTCAGCGCCATTTGCCGCAAGATCAAACCTGGCAGAGACCATGAAATCCATCTGCACGAGTCAGGAATTTGGTGAATTCGGCGCTCAACATTTTTTGAAGTGTTTCGGAATACAGAAAAAGAATGATAAATCGCTTAAAAAATTATAATTTTGCAGTTTCGTTCGCAGAGAAGAACTGACGATACATCGCCGTGCTTACCCGAGGTAAAAATAAATAGACCTCTCGAAAACTGATGCACTGACAGTGTTCCAGATGCCTTAAATTAGAAAGATGGTTAAAGTTCGACAGTTTCAAAGCTCAACGAGTAAATAGTCCCTTTTTATCGGTGAAACCACAAAAGATGACGGCTGGTACACCCACGTCGCTCTTTGCACAAAAAAATTCACTTTTTCGAAGTAAAAATACCTTTGCTAAACAATGTGGACAAATTCTATTTTCCTCCGCTGCCTAGCGCGCACAAGGTTCAATACAACAGTATTCCAGACCAGGATTCAAGTACATTTCGTAAGGGTGGCCTCTTACAAAGCTAGTTTTAAAACGTCGTAGGATAAGGCTGTTGGTTCTGCGTACTTTGCAGACATTCATGACGTAATGCTGCGAAAGAAGGATACCCTTTAAGAAGTCTGGGCTCGTTTGCGTCTTGACGCTTTATGCTAACTTGAGACTGCTGATCGTCGCTGACAACCATAACTGGGCAGGCGATCGTTGGAGCCTGAGGCGGAATTTCTGCTGGAGTGGTGGACGCAGTCAAAACATTTACCTGCGCAGTAGATGCTCCTTGCTACGAAACCATCGTGTATATAACTACGATTATATCCGTGGCCGCAGTTTTCACCTGGTTCGCACTCAGAATACTAACAACTCTTCAGAGATAGTATCGTAGACTTATTCTATGCTACCGATGACTATATACTTTTCAAAAGCAATGTTTCAAAAACTGAGGCTATTGCTCTGAGCAGGAAATTTATGGACGAAAGCCTTATTCTCTAAATAGAGTGTTTTAAATGTTTCCGTGAGGTCGGCACGAACTTAGGAGTAAAACTATTCAGTAGTTCAGCGGGGAAAATTAAACCGTTTTTGTACAACGCTAGACAACTGCTTCCCAGTGGACAACAAGCAACATTTGGCACAGACTGGAGAACCCTCACTTGGCCGCCAACCCATTACACTAACAGCCCAGGCGTGTGCAATCAGTCATCGGTGGCATCTCGTTTAGAGGCTCCATAAATATCACCCTCGTGTAAAGATTCTGCAATCGTAGGGAGGATGATCGCAGTAAACTGAGAATCTTCAAGATATATGCCTGAAATCCCTTCTCAAACTTCAATGAACTGTTGGCGAGCTTTCTACCGACGCAGTTAAACTTTAAATTTCATGCGCCCTCGGTGAAATGGCAGTTGGGTGTGGCCACTGACTGATTCTCGAACTTTAGCCTCAGCCTGCGCCAACATTATTTCCTCTGAGATAATCTGACCTTCTTCATTGGGCAATTTATTCAACCAAGTATTTGACAAACAGGGCAGACAAGGTGGTTTTCTGTACATCGGTGAATGATCTTATGTGTTTTGTCTGGACCCAACGCCAAGCGATGCGTCTCTCTCAGATTCAATATCCAGCAATCGCATAACAGCGTGTATATGTGTTATTATTTACTTCATTAAAGACCTATTACAAGAATAATCGAATAAAATTAAAGTAAAATTTTGATTACGCTGTCACTGTACTGCAGCCAGTTAAAGAACAGTGGATGGGCTTGTGCACATGTACAGTCTGTCGTTAAGAATTCGATAATGCCTTTATCGAACAAGCGTGACCGTCAAGATACATGTAATTTCCTCCTTCCTCATCATTATGCCTCTACATAACTAGCTACTTTCGTTATCGTAGGGTGGTCAAGGTTACTAGTTTACTTCCTTGAGACAAACTAACTTAACGGGGTTTAGTATAAGTAATAAAACCTTAACGCATAGGAGGATGAAATTTTCATTGCATAAACCCAAGCCTAATTCGTTTCTTGCCTTCGTCTGCCGGGCCGATAAGTAGCTGGTATTAATTATGATAAAATAGCTTCACAGTGGTTTTCCGAGTTTATATGACATTTAATAGAAAGATATAATCTCCCAAAACAAAGATATCATGCTCTCGACCACCGTAAGTTACTAGGACGCCAAATCGGTCTTGGCTGAAACTATTTAGCCAAGTTTAGTACAGAAACCACCAAAGTAACTGCGCCAGTATTCAATAAATTTCGAAGATCGCTATCTAACAGTGGATTTTTTACATGTTTGAATAGGTTTAGCGTAAATTTTAACACTGATAGACTGAATACACTCGCAGTTTTCTCTCGGTAAGATAACATCCAAAGAATAATATAAACTGAACCACAACAAGTTAGGATTCACAGAAATCTCTAGGTGTTGAGCTGTTCGCTCAGTTCCTCTGAGGTGTAGTTCTTCTTTAGCACAACTGATCAATAATACTGCCCGGTTTTTGCAGTATCGATGGCGTGGATAAATTCTTTGCATAGATCACCCCCTTATAAACAATCTTACAACCAAGAAAGATCATGTTATTTGGCTCCGTCCTCTCCAATTCACACCGTGGGGCCAACGGCTGGGTTGTCGATTGAACGCCTCTTTCACACAATCCTCTGGAAACAATGATCTGAAAAATGGTTTTTCTATACGATTGATTCTACGGGTTGATCTGTGCAAATATTTGCCCTCAATATATGTGCTGAAAAAGCAATATTCATAATTAGTTGTGTCAGAAATAAAAGACGAACAACAGCTCAAATCGGGCCATGGCTCCGTCCACCACGATTTGATCCAGGTCCTAGGATGGGAAAATGCGCTAGCAAGAGATTAATCTATTTACACAATTTAAATATCCATGTCAACTTTTGGTCAGGCCTGAAAATGTTCGTTCGGAAAGATTCACTTCAGGGTAGTGCGTTACTTCCTTCTGGCATTAAATAAGCAATACTTAAACAATTGTCATGCTTTTTAAACTTGAATAGTAAACTCGTGAACAACAGGGCAGACGGATAAATTCTCTAAAACTTCGATATTCCGCTTTCTGAAGTATGCAACTTTGAAAGAGTGCGAATGTTTACACAGAAGCCTTGCTTGTTTATTAATTCTTCTTAGTACTAAAATATTTGCAACATGCTTTAGGAAAATGAATGGAAGAACAGGTGTGCTAACCGTATGTGATAATTTCACGTTGGTTCTTCTTCAGTGGTTAGAAGGGCTCTCAATGGAAAGCCGCTGAACGCACCATTATTGGTAGCATTTCAGGAATTCCGGGCAGTGTCTATTCAATATCGGTGTGTACTGTAGGTTCATCAGGGTGGTAATTTAACGGTCTTGTCATTTGAAACTGACTACAAAAGAGCATAGATAGTGTTGGCCTGCATCCACATTGTTCGACTGAAAAGGTTCACGTTTAAAAGTCTCGGTGAATCGCAGTATACTTCGGGTTCTGCAAACACATTGCAATTCAGTCTGGTTGGTTACCAAACTTAAAGTAAAACCTTATACAAACCTCTTCTAAGGAGTTACTGAGAAGAATCTCAGTAAAGCGTAATCCTCGCTTAGCAAGGCAGTCGTAAAGCTTTTAAAATCGAACACCCAAGAAAATATGAATATCCTTATTTAAATACACGCGCTGAAGCGGCCAGTCGAGATACTTTTCGATGTTATTCAGGTAAAGGACATATTCCGCGAGTTGTTTTTTTCGAAAACGGCAGAAATCGCATATAGCGAATCGAGTAAACGCAAACAGGATCACAAATTGAGCGCCAGGGCCTACATTACCATTAAGACCAAAACTTGTGTCTGGGGATCTCTAAATTCGAGTTCAAAACACACGAACCGATAGTTTTAGATATTTATTGCGTCCGTTGTGACCAACAGAATAGATACTCATTAGAAACCTTTGCAAATCTTCAAAATGTTTGCAGTAGCTTCCGACCGTTTTGCCGAAAAACGGCTTCAAAGTCACCACTGTTACGAATTGGTCCGTCTAATTCTAAATCTGTCGTGGCAGCGTCCGCCATCTGCATGCATTGGTCTATATTCCGCCTCTCTAGAGTCCCTGCTTCTGTGGGACTCGCCGAGTAAATCTAACTGTGTCGGACAGAATGAGATCGTGGGGCTTTCATCGGTGAACTGACGGAGTGTCAACTTAGCCCGAAAACTGAAGGTTTAGATCGGTAATTTTCTAAACGTGTCTGAACACGTTTCCCATCGCAAAGTGAGTTTAGATAAAAGGTTCAGTGGATCAGAGATTTTCTTTTCCTGATGCGAGTTATGATCGTGATTGTCCTCTTGAATAGCCAAGCCCTTGATATGGATTAGGTTCTGTTCTAACCAAGTCATGCGGTGGAATGCCTACAAATCTTTTTCTAAAGGTATTCCAGGCTTTCTTCGAGGGCGGCTTGTATCTCAGATCCTTGCGTGTCAAAAAGGCCAGGTTCAGAAGGAGTCATTGCAGTCTGACTCTGGGTACTCAAAGGACCGAGTTGGTCCCTCAGTTGGCAACCTTCCACGATGAATCCCAGTTCACGAAATTTCTTATAGTGAGGAATGTGCTCATATGTCGTGAGTATGGATTCCCCAATGTCCGCCTCGTTTCCTCTTGCCTCTCTCAAGCACTAGTCAACCGTCCGAGGCTGTCTCAACTAACAGGCGACGGGAATAGGCGCAGTGCTGTACAGTGTGTTCGAGCCTACGCTTAAGGCATGCCACAACCAGGGTATACCTCCAAACATTTGCGAGGTTAAGTGTTCGAAACCGTCGCGCATCAGAAAGAATCGCGGATGTTTGGTATGATTCACTAAAATACCTGGTTTATAACCTGACTTTTATTTAAAAGGTAGCTTAATAAATTGCACCTAAAAAGAAATGCTTTATTGCTTTAAAATAGAGTACAGTTTCGTCTATTGGGAACTTATTCTACTAGTGCGGTTACAGTAAGGTACACTAGGAGTACCGCTATACCAATTCACTGGCTGGTGTTTTATTTTGCACTCACAGTAACAAATTTGAATCTAAACTTAATGACCAAAGTTTTCTTTGTTATGACCAGGAAGGTAAACGAAGTAAACTTCATTTGTTATAAAAGTCCTATAACGAAGGTAAAATTCAACAAAATAAAGCAACCATGTATGTACTGCACGTAGAGCGTACAAGTATTCAACCAATTAGAAATTATGTCAAGACGTATGCAGATAAAATAAGTTGTAGAAATCTGCCTGCACGCTAACAAAGACGAAATAAGATAGAGAACAAAAATGAATCGGCACATTAAAAAATGTGTATTAAAGAAAACTGTAGTATGAGTACCCATCGATAGTGAACTAGCCACGCAGTACGGCTTAAGTAGCGAAAATGGCCGTACTCGAGGATTCGGAGCTCCTAAGTGTTTCTATCTTCAAGTAGAGGAGAGCCTTCTATTAACGTCTGAAACGGCATAAATTTTGTGAATTAATAGCTCATCTTGTCAAGTTTATATGAAATTTAAAAAAACATTTCCATAGGAAAGCAAAGTCCTTTCGAAAGAATTTGTTTTATGTCCTTAATTTTCTCCAAAAAACGAGTGGAATTTTCATTAAGAAACTTTGCTCACAAATCTTATATTAACAAGCATGATTAATTAGTAATTCCTTCAAAAAATTAAACAACAGCAATTCTGTAGGGCTTTTCATGGATTTCGCATATTGTGCTGCTCAGTTAAAGAAATCGAACACATAAGTTCAATTAAACTTTCATGAATCTGTGAATTCACGACTGCAAAAACTAAAAAGTGCGAGGTATTAATAATCTAAAGAGCAGGCTGATAAGCGACAACCACCAGCCAGTCTGCTCCCCGTATTGGTTCAGCACACCTACAAGTTTCATGAAAGACCTACCCAAAAAAAAGTAGGTTTTGGTCATGGATGAAAGGAAAGGGTTCCTTCTCGAACTTCGAAGCCACGAGGACTCTAAAAAAATCCCTTGAGTCACTTTTACTTTGTAACTACCTCGGAACCAAATTATGGGCATTCATGAGTAGAAGGCTTCTGTTCCACAGAGAAAGGAACGACAATCCCTCCTGTCTGGACTCTGGCGGGGCTCTAGAGTGAGCCCCAAGGCACAACGGGACGAGTGAGTCCCGCAACCGCTCGGTAGGCATCCATCTACTAATATTATTACTCCCGATCGAGACCGAGAAGACAACGAGCTCGTGGTGCTGTGGTTTTGAGTGTTGGACTTCTAACCAACAGGTCGCCAGTTCGAGCCTCGGGTGCCACAACACCTGGAGATGAGAAAGGCTGGCTGATTATGGCTTATAAGTCCAATTTGGTCATTCACGTCTCCTTTGTCTTTGTCGGTAATATTCATCTGCCTCTTCTTCTTCTTCTTCTGCCTTGAGGGTCACTCTCAAGCCTGAAGGCAGAGCGGAACGAGTGAGTTCCGTAAACGATCGATGAGCGTTCATCAACGAATGCAATGTAAATGTTATTCTTCATCTAATTGCAACTACTCGTCGGCATCTTCTTCCGGATCAGGCTATGCACGCCAAACTACCAGGCCTTTCTTTGTGGGGATATTCGCATTACCTAAACACTGACTATTAACATAGATAACTAATTCGGAAATTCTGTTGCCACAAAGAACACTAAGGTGTCCATTTGTTTGTCAGGGAAGCGGGCAGATAAGCCAGGAAAGTATGCAGTCTCGAGAACTGGTTTTCTCACGCGCGCACCCAAAAGCAACCAGAAAAACATGCCCTTGTACGTTGTAAGGTTCATCCCCCTGACGTTCGTGTTTACCGTGCACGGTAGTGCTTAGGTCCCTATGTTAGCACGTTCAGCAAATAAGACAAAGAAACACACGCCCTGTAGTTAAATAGGCGCAAGGCTGAGCCCCTACTGATTTACTTGGCTAAAATGTGTTTTGCATACAAGTTTTTGTATATGGGGTGCGCAGGGATGGGGCGAAGGAAGTTGGTTAGTCGACTGGATTTGCAGTCACACCAAAGCCGTAGATCAGAAGAAGAAGAAGAAGAGGCTGTCGTTGGAACATGGGGATCGCTGCTGGCAAAGGGTTCGGACGCAGCATCTTTTGGGGGCCACAGGATAGTTGGTTGCATAGTTGAGGAGAATGTTAGCATTCGAAACTTTCCAGTGAACGCTCGTACTCAGGTCACCATTCTCGAGTTTTTTAATACTTACGTCCAGAACCGGGAGGACATTTACCGTTGCCTTTTCAAAAGTAAATTGGATAGCTGGTAAAATGCTATTAGGACTCTGATGTAGCTGCTGAACCTCGCAGGTTATCTTTATAATAAAAGTATCATCTACGTATCGGAGCAACATTTTTGGCTTGAAATTTAGCATTGCACCCTCCTTTTATTGCTGTACTATGAAATCCCCGAGAAGACTCGACAGTGGCGAGCACACTGGGGATTCCATTAACCTAGTGATAATATTTTCCTTCGAATTGGCCATAGTAATTTCGACATAATTTAAGCAAATCTAGAACGTGTTGCAATGAAATATCGACAAAATATGTCTTGTAGGCGTCGAGGTACTCTCTCAGTTGCAAGGTCATGCAGTATGGAGGAAAATAGGGCGACTACAACAAATGTTTTTCGTTAGGTCCTCCCTTGTCTTTGTCGGTCACGTTATTCAGCCTATATCCTTAGCTGCCTTACACCTGCTGGCGGGGCTTGAGAGTAAGCCCCAAGGCACAACGGGACGAGTGAGTCCTGTACCCGATCGGTGAGTGCCCTACTACCATTGTTAATATTCCCGATCGAAACCGGCAAGAAAACGAGCTCGTGGCACAGTGGGTAGAGCGTTGGACTTCTGCCCAACAAGGTCGCGAGTTCGAGCCTCGGGGGCCGCAGCGCCTGGCGTTAAGTATCACTGGCTGATTACGGCTAATAAGCCAGAAATGGTCATTCTTGTCTCCCTTGTCTTTGTCAGTCATGTTATTGTGCCTTTATCCTTAGCTGCCTTACGGCTACTGGCGGGGCTTGAGAGTTAGCCCCAAAGACAAAACGGGAACAGTGAGTCTTGTACCTGATCGGTGAGCGCCCAACTACCATTGTTAATATTCCCGATCGAAACCGGCAAGACAACGAGCTCGTGGCGCAGTCGGTTGAGCGTTGGACTTCTGCCCAACAAAGTCGCGAGTTAGAGCCTCGGGCGCCGCGGCACCTGGGTTTGGCTATTCCTGGCTGATGACGGCAAATATGCCATAAATGTCTATTCCAGTCTCCCTTGTCTTTGTCGGTCATGTTATTCTGCCTTTATCCTAAGCTGCCTTATGACTGCTGGCGGGGCTTGAGAGTAAGCCCAAAGGCACAACGGAACGAGTGAGTCCTGTACCCGATCGGTGACCGCCCCACTACCATTGTTAATATTCCCGATTGAAACTGGCAAAACAAACAGCTCGTTGCGCAGTGGGTAGAGCGTTGAACTTCTGCCCTTAAGGGTCGCGAGTTCGAACCTCGGGGGCCGCAGCGCCTGGCGATGGGTATGGCTGGCTGATGACGGCTAATAAGCGAGAAATGGCCATTCCAGTCTCCCTTGTCTTTGTCGGTCATGTTTTTCTGTATTTATCCTAAGCTGCCTTATGCCTGCTGGCGGACCTTGTGAGTAAGCCCCAAGGCACAACGGGACGAGTGAGTCCTTTACCCGATCGGTGAACGCCCCACTACCATTGTTAATTGTATCTATCGACAACGGTAAGAAAACGAGCTCGTGGCGCAGTCGGTAGAGCGTTGGTCTTCTGCCCAACAAGGTTGCGAGTTGGAGTCTCGGGCGCCGCAGCGTCTGGGATTGGGTAAGGCTGGCTTATGACGGCCAATAAGCCAGAAATGTAAATTAAGATCTCCCTTGTCTTTTTCGGTCATGTTATTTTGCCTATATGCTTAGCTGCCTTACGGCTGCTGGCAGGGCTTGAGAGTTAGCCCTAAGGCACAACGATACAAATGAGTCCTCTACCCGATCGGTGACCGCCCCACTACCATTGTTAATATTCCCGATTGAAACTGGCAAGTAAATGAGCTCGTCGCGCAGTGGGTAGAGCGTTGGACTTCTGCCCAACAAGGTCGCGAGTTCGAGCCTCGGGCGCCGCAGCGCCTGGGGTTCTGTATGGCTGGCTGATGACGGCTAATAAGCCAGAAATGGCCATTCCAGTCTCCCTTGTCTTTGTCGGTCATGTTATTCTTCTTTAATCCTTAGCTGCCTTACGGGTGCTGGCAGGGGTTTGTGAGTAAGCCCCAAGGCACAACGGGACGAGTGAGTCCTAGACCGGATCGGTGAGCGCCCCACTACCATTGTTAATATTCCCTGTGGAAACCGGCAAGACAAAGAGCTCCTGGAGCAGTGGGTAGAGTGTTGGTCGTTTGCACAACAAGGTCAAGAGTTCGAGCCTCGGCCACCGACGCGCCTGGGATTGGGTATGGCTTGCCTATGACGACTAATAAACCAGAAATGGCCATTATAATCTAACTTGTTTTTGTCGGTCACGTTATTCTGCCTATATCCTTAGCTGCTTTACGGCTGCTGGTGGGGCTTTAGAGTTAGCCCCAAGGCACAACGGGATGAGTGAGTCCTGCACCGGATCGGTGAGCGCCCCGCTTCAATTGTTAATATTCCTGATCAAAACCGGCAAGACAAAAAGCTCGTAGAGCAATGGATAAA
Source organism: Schistocephalus solidus (assembly GCA_017591395.1). NCBI lineage: Eukaryota > Metazoa > Platyhelminthes > Cestoda > Diphyllobothriidea > Diphyllobothriidae > Schistocephalus > Schistocephalus solidus. Next base: position 78,085 of record WEDG01001108.1, on the reverse strand, counting down.
GCGTTGGTCTTTTGCCCAACAAGGTCAAGAGTTCGAGCCTCGGGCGCCGCCGCGCCATGGGATGGGTATGGCTGGCTGATGACGGCTAATAAGCCAGAAATGGTCATTCTTGTCTCCCTTGTCTTTGTCGGTCATGTTATTCTGCCTTTATCCTAAGCTGCCTTATGACTGCTGGCGGGGCTTGAGAGTAAGCACAAAGGCACAACGGGACGAGTGAGTCCTGTACCGATTGGTAACTGCCCCACTACCATTGTTAATATTCCCCATTGAAATTGGCAAGACAAACAGCTCGTTGCGCAGCGGGTAGAGCTTTGGACTTCTGCCATGCAAGGTCGCAAGTTCGAGCATCGGGCGCCGCCGCGCCACGGTTTGGGTATTCCTGGCCTGATGACGGCTAATATGCCATAAATGTCTATTCCAGTCTCCCTTGTCTTTGTCGCTCATGTTATTCTGCCTTTATCCTTAGCTGATTATGACTGCTGGCGGGGCTTAAGAGTAAGCCCAAAGGAACAACGAGACGAGTGAGTCCTGTACCAGATCGGTGAGCGCCCCACTACCATTGTTAATATTCCCGATTGAAACCGGCAAAACAAAGAGCTCGTGGAGCAGTGGGTAGAGTATTGGTCTTATGCACAACAAGGTCAAGAGTTCGACCCTCGGGCGCCGTAGCGCCTGGCGTTGGGTATGGCTGGCTGATGACGGCTAATAAGCCAGAAAGGACAATTCCAGTCTCCCTTGTCTTTGTCGCTCATGTTTTTCTGCCTTTATCCTTAGCTCCCTTATGACTGCTGGCGGGGTTTGTGAGTAAGCCCCAAGGCACAACGGGATGAGTGAGTCCTGTACCTGATCGGTGAGCGCCCCACTACCATTGTTAATATTCCCTATCGAAACCGGCAAGACAAAAAGCTCGTAGAGCAATGGGTAGAGCGTTGGTCGTTTGCCCAACAAGGTTAAGATTTCGAGCCTCAGGCGCCGCCGTGCCATGGGATGGGTATGGCTGGCTGATGACGACTAATAAGCCAGAAATGGCCATTCCAGTCTCCCTTGTATTTTCGGTCACTTTATTCTGCCTATATCCTTAGCTGCCTTTACGGCTGCTGGTGGGGCTTGAGAGTAAGCCCCAAGGCAAGACGGGGACGAGTGAGTCCGGTACCCGATCGGAAAGCGCCCCACTACCATTGTTAATATTCCCGATCGAAACCGGCAAGACACGAGCTCGTGGCGCAATCAGATGAGCGTTGGACTTATGCCAAAAAAGATCGCGAGTTCGAGCCTCGGGCGCCGCGGCACCTGGGTTTGTCTATTCTTGGCTGATGACGGCTAATAGGCCAAAAATGTCTATTCCAGTCTCCCTTGTCTTTGTCGGTCATGTTATTCTGCCTTTATCCTAAGCTGCCTTATGACTGCTGGCGAGGCTTGAGAGTAAGCCCAAAGGCACAACGGGACGAGTGAGTCCTGTACCCGATCGGTGAGTGACCAACTACTATTCAATGTATTCCCGATCGAAACCGGCGAGACAACGAGCTCGTGGCGCAGTATGTAGAGCGTTGGACTTCTGCCCAACAAGGTCGCGAGTTCGAGCCTTTGACGCCGCAGCGCCTGGCTTTGGGTATGGTATGCTGATGACGGCTAATAAGCCACAAATGGTCATTCCAGTCTCCCTTGTCTTTGTCGGTCATGTTATTCTGTCTATATCCTTAGCTGCCTTACGGCTGCTGGCGGGGCTTGAGAGTTAGCCCCTATGCACAACGGAACGAGTGAGTCCCGTACCCGATCGGTGAGCGCCCCACTACAATTGTATGTATTCCCGATCGAAACCGGCAAGACAAACAGCTCGTGGCGCAGTGGGTAGAGCGTCGGACTTCTGCCCAAAAGGGTCGTGAGTTCGAACCTCGGGCGCCGTAGCGCCTGGCGTTGTGTATGGCTGGCTGATGACGGCTAATAAGCCACAAAGGACAATCCCAGTCTCCCTTGTCTTTGTCGGTCATGTTTTTCTGTATTTATCCTAAGCTGCCTTATGGATGCTGGCGGGGTTTGTGAGTAAGCCCCAAGGCACAACGGGATGAGTGAGTCCTGTACCCGATCGGTGAGCGCCCCACTACCATTGTTAATATTCCTGGTCGAAACCGGCAAGACCAAAAGCTCGTAGAGCAATGGGTAGAGCGTTGGTCTTTTGCCCAACAAGGTCAAGAGTTCGAGCCTCGGGCGCCGCCGCGCCATGGGATGGGTATGGCTGGCTGATGACGGCTAATAAGCCAGAAATGGCCATTCCAGTCTCCCTTGTATTTTCGGTCACTTTATTCTGCCTATATCCTTAGCTGCTTTACGGCTGCTGGTGGGGCTTGAGAGTAATCCCCAAGGCACAACGGGATGAGTGAGTCCTGCAACGGATCGGTGAGCGCCCCACTACCATTGTTAATATTCCCGATCGAAACCGGTATGACAAACAGCTCGTGGCGCAGTGGGTAGAGCGTTGGACTTCTGCCCAAAAGGGTCGCGAGTTCGAACCTCGGGCGCCGTAGCGCCTGGCGTTGGGTATGGCTGGCTGATGACGACTTATAAGCCAGAAATGGCTATTCCAGTCTCCCTTGTCTTTGTCGGTCAAGTTATTCTGCCTATATCCTTAGCTGCCTTACGGCTGCTGTTGGGGCTTGAGAGAAAGCCCCAAGGCACAAGCGGACGAGTGAGTCATGTACCCGATCGGTGAGCGCCCCACTACCATTGTTAATATTCCCTATCGAAACGGGCAAGACAAAGAGCTCGTGTAGCAGTGGGTAGAGTGTTGGTCTTTTGCACAACAAGGTCAAGAGTTCAAGCCTCGGGCACCGACGCGCCTGGGATTGGGTATGGCTTGCCTATGACGACTAATAAGCCAGAACTGGCCATTCTAGTCTCCCTTGTTTTTGTCGGTCAGGTTATTCTGCCTATATCCTTAGCTGCTTTACGGCTGCTGGCGGGGCTTGTGAGTTAGCCGCAAGGCACAAAGGGAAGAGTGAGTCCGGTACCCGATCGGTAAGCGCCCCACTACCATTGTTAATATTCCCGATCGAAACCGGCAAGACAACGAGCTCGTGGCGCAGGGGGTAGGTCGTTGGACTTCTGCCCAACAAGGTTGCGTTTTCGAGCCTCGGGCGCCGCAGAGCCTGGGGTTGGGAATGGCTGGCTGATGATGGCTTAAAAGCCAGAAATTGTCATTCCAGTCTCCCATGTCTTTCTCAGTCGTGTTTTACTGCTTATATCCTTAGCTGCCTTATGGCTGCTGGCGGGGCCTGAAATTTAGCTTAAGGCACAACGGGACGAGTGAGTCCTGTACCCGATCTGTGACCGCCCCACTACCATTGTTAATATTCCCGATCAAAACCGGCTAGACAACGAGCTCGTGGTGCAGTGGGTAGGTCGTTGGACTTCTGCCCAACAAGGTCGCGTGATCGAGCCTCGGGCGCCGAAGAGCCTGTGGTTGGTTATGGCTGGCTGATGACGGCTAATAAGCCACAAAGGACAATCCCAGTCTCCCTTGTCTTTGTCGGTCATGTTTTTCTGTATTTATCCTAAACTGCCTTATGGATGCTGGCGGGGTTTGCGAGAAAGCCCCAAGGCACAACGGGATGAGTGAGTCCTGTACCCGATAGGTGAGCGCCCCACTACCATTGTTAATATTCCTGGTCGAAACCGGCAAGACAAAAAGCTCGTAGAGCAATGGGTAGAGCGTTGGTCTTTTGCCCAACAAGGTCAAGAGTTCGAGCCTCGGCGCCGCCGCGCCATGGGATGGGTATGGCTGGCTGATGACGGCTAATAAGCCCGAAATGGCCATTCCAGTCTCCCTTGTATTTTCGGTCACTTTATTCTGCCTATATCCTTAGCTGCTTTACGGCTGCTGGTGGGGCTTGAGAGTAAGCCCCAAGGCACAACGGGACGAGTGAGTCCTGTACCCGATTGGTGACTGCCCCACTACCATTGTTAATATTCCCCATTGAAACCGGCAAGACAAACAGCTCGTTGCGCAGCGGGTAGAGCTTTGGACTTCTGCCATGCAAGGTCGCAAGTTCGAGCATCGGGCGCCGTAGAGCCTGGCGTTGTGTATGGCTGGCTGATGACGGCTAATAAGCCACAAAGGACAATCCCAGTCTCCCTTGTCTTTGTCGGTCATGTTACTTTGCCTATATCCTTAGCTGCCTTATGGCTGCTGGCGGGTGCTTGTGAGAGTTAAGCCCCAAGGCACAACGGGATGAGTGAGTCCTGTACCCGATAGGTGAGCGCCCCACTACCATTGTTAATATTCCTGGTCGAAACCGGCAAGACAAAAAGCTCGTAGAGCAATGGGTAGAGCGTTGGTCTTTTGCCCAACAAGGTCAAGAGTTCGAGCCTCGGCGCCGCCGCGCCATGGGATGGGTATGGCTGGCTGATGACGGCTTATAAGCCAGAAATTGTCATTCCAGTCTCCCATGTCTTTGTCAGTCATGTTATACTGCCTATATCCTTAGCTGCCTAACGTCTGCTGGCGGGGCTTGAGAGTTAGCCCCAAGGCACAACGGGACGAGAGAGTCCATTACCCGATCGGTGAGTGCGCCACTACATTTGTATGAATTCCCGATCTAAACCGGCATGACAACGAGCTCGTGGCCAGGGGGTAGAGCGTTGGACTTCTGCCCAACAAGAACGCGAGTTCGAGCCTCGGGCGCCGCAGCCCCTGGGTTTGGGTATTGCTGCCTGATGACGGCTAAAAGCCATAAATGGCGGTTCAACTCTCCATTGTCTTTGTTGGTCATGTTATACTGTTTATATCCTTATTTGCCTTACGGCTGCTGGCTGGGCTTGAGAGTTACCCCCAAGGCACACCTGGACGAGTGAGTCCCGTACCCGATAGGTGAGTGACCGACAACAATTGTATATATTCCCGATCGAAACCGGCGAGACAACGAGCTCGTGGTGCAGTATGTAGAGCGTTGGACTTCTGCCCAACAAGGTCGCGAGTTCGAGCCTTTGAAGCCACAGCGCCTGGCTTTGGGTATGGTATGCTGATGACGGCTAATAAGCCAGAAATGGCTACTCCAGTCTCCCTTGTCTTTGTTGGTCATGTTATTCTTTCTATATCCTTAGCTGCCTTACGGCTGCTGGCGGGGCTTGAGAGTTAGCCCCAAGGCACCCCTGGACGAGTGAGTCCCGTACCCTATCGGTGAGTGCCCCACTACAATTGTATGTATTCCCGATCGAAACCGGCATGACAACGAGCTAGTGGCGCAGTGGGAAGAGCGTTGGACTTCTGCCCAACAAGGTCGCGTGTTCGAGCCTCGGGCACAGCAGCATCTGGGGTTTGGGTATTGGTGGCTGATGACGGCGTATAAGCCACAAAATGGTCATTCCAGTCTCCCCTTGTCTTTGTCGGTCAGGTTATTCGGCCTATATCTTTAGTTGCCTTTACGGCTGTTGGCGGGGCTTGAGAGTTAGCCCCATGCACAACGGAACGAGTGAGTCCTGACTGATCGTTTAGCACCCCACTACCATTGTTGATATTCGCTATCGAAACCGGCAAGACAACGAGCTCGTGGCGCAGTGGGTAGTGCGTTGTACTTCTGCCCAACAAGGTCGCAAGTTCGAGCCTCGGGCGCCGCAGCACCTTGAATTAGGTATGGCTGGCTGACGACGACTAATAAGCCAGAAATGGCTATTCCAGTCTCCCTTGTCTTTGTCGGTCAAGTTATTCTGCCTATATCCTTAGCTGCCTTACGGCTGCTGGCGGGGCTTGAGAGTTAGCCCCAAGGCACAACGGGACGAGAGAGTCCATTACCCGATCGGTGAGTGCGCCACTACATTTGTATGAATTCCCGATCTAAACCGGCATGACAACGAGCTCGTGGCCAGGGGGTAGAGCGTTGGACTTCTGCCCAACAAGAACGCGAGTTCGAGCCTCGGGCGCCGCAGCCCCTGGGTTTGGGTATTGCTGCCTGATGACGGCTAAAAAGCCATAAATGGCGGTTCAACTCTCCCTTGTCTTTGTTGGTCATGTTATACTGTTTATATCCTTATTTGCCTTACGGCTGCTGGCTAGGCTTGAGAGTTACCCCCAAGGCACACCTGGACGAGTGAGTCCCGTACCCGATAGGTGAGTGACCGACAACAATTGTATATATTCTCGATCGAAACCGGCGAGACAACGAGCTCGTGGTGCAGTATGAAGAGCTTTGGACTTCTGCCCAACAAGGTCGCGAGTTCGAGCCTTTGACGCCACAGCGCCTGGCTTTGGGTACGGTATGCTGATGACGGCTAATAAGCCAGAAATGGTCATTCCAGTCTCCCTTGTCTTTGTTGGTCATGTTATTCTGTCTATATCCTTAGCTGCCTTACGGCTGCTGGCGGGGCTTGAGAGTTAGCCCCAAGGCACCCCTGGACGAGTGAGTCCCGTACCCGATCGGTGAGTGCCCCACTACAATTGTATGTATTCCCGATCGAAACCGGCATGACAACGAGCTAGTGGCGCAGTGGGAAGAGCGTTGGACTTCTGCCATACAAGGTCGCGTGTTCGAGCCTCGGGCACAGCAGCATCTGGGTTTGGGTATTGGTGGCTGATGACGGCGTATAAGCCACAAATGGTCATTCCAGTCTCCCTTGTCTTTGTCGGTCAGGTTATTCGTCCTATATCTTAAGTTGCCTTACGGATGTTGGCGGGGATTGAGAGTTAGCCCCTATGCACAACGGAACGAGTGAGTCCTGGACTGATCGTTTAGCACCCCACTACCATTGTTGATATTCGCTATCGAAACCGGGGAGACAACGAGCTCGTGGCGCAGTGGGTAGTGCGTTGTACTTCTGCCCAACAAGGTCGCGAGTTCGAGCCTTTGACGCCACAGCGCCTGGCTTTGGGTATGGTATGCTGATGACGGCTAATAAGCCAGAAATGGTCATTTCAGTCTCCCTTGTCTTTGTTGGTCATGTTATACTGTCTATATCCTTAGCTGACTTACGGCTGCTGGCGGGGCTTGAGAGTTAGCCCCAAGGCACAACGGGACGAGAGAGTCCATTACCCGATCGGTGAGTGCGCCACTACATTTGTATGAATTCCCGATCTAAACTGGCATGACAACGAGCTCGTGGCCAGTGGGTAGAGCGTTGGACTTCTGCCCAACAAGAACGCGAGTTCGAGCCTCGGGCGCCGCAGCCCCTGGGTTTGGGTATTGCTGCCTGATGACGGCTAAAAGCCATAAATGGCGGTTCAACTCTCCATTGTCTTTGTTGGTCATGTTATACTGTTTATATCCTTATTTGCCTTACGGCTGCTGGCTGGGCTTGAGAGTTACCCCCAAGGCACACCTGGACGAGTGAGTCCCGTACCCGATAGGTGAGTGACCGACAACAATTGTATATATTCCCGATCGAAACCGGCGAGACAACGAGCTCGTGGTGCAGTATGTAGAGCGTTGGACTTCTGCCCAACAAGGTCGCGAGTTCGAGCCTTTGACGCCACAGCGCCTGGCTTTGGGTATGGTATGCTGATGACGGCTAATAAGCCAGAAATGGCTACTCCAGTCTCCCTTGTCTTTGTTGGTCATGTTATTCTTTCTATATCCTTAGCTGCCTTACGGCTGCTGGCGGGGCTTGAGAGTTAGCCCCTATGCACAACGGAACGAGTGAGTCCCGTACCCGATCGGTGAGTGCCCCACTACAATTGTATGTATTCCCGATAGAAACCGGCATGACAACGAGCTAGTGGCGCAGTGGGAAGAGCGTTGGACTTCTGCCCAACAAGGTCGCGTGTTCGAGCCTCGGGCACAGCAGCATCTGGGTTTGGGTATTGGTGGCTGATGACGGCGCATAAGCCACAAATGGTCATTCCAGTCTCCCTTGTCTTTGTCGGTCAGGTTATTCGGCCTATATCTTTAGTTGCCTTACGGATGTTGGCGGGGCTTGAGAGTTAGCCCCTATGCACAACGGAACGAGTGAGTCCTGGACTGATCGTTTAGCACCCCACTACCATTGTTGATATTCGCTATCGAAACCGACAAGACAACGAGCTCGTGGCGCAGTGGGTAGTGCGTTGTACTTCTGCCCAACAAGGTCGCGAGTACGAGCCTTTGACGCCACAGCGCCTGGCTTTGGGTATGGTATGCTGATGACGGCTAATAAGCCAGAAATGGTCATTTCAGTCTCCCTTGTCTTTGTTGGTCATGTTATTCTTTCTATATCCTTAGCTGCCTTACGGCTGCTGGCGGGGCTTGAGAGTTAGCCCCAAGGCACCCCTGGACGAGTGAGTCCCGTACCCGATCGGTGAGTGCCCCACTACAATTGTATGTATTCCCGATCGAAACCGGCATGACAACGAGCTAGTGGCGCAGTGGGAAGAGCGTTGGACTTCTGCCCAACAAGGTCGCGTGTTCGAGCCTCGGGCACAGCAGCATCTGGGTTTGGGTATTGGTGGCTGATGACGGCGTATAAGCCACAAATGGTCATTCCAGTCTCCCTTGTCTTTGTCGGTCAGGTTATTCGGCCTATATCTTTAGTTGCCTTACGGCTGTTGGCGGGGCTTGAGAGTTAGCCCCTATGCACAACGGAACGAGTGAGTCCTGGACTGATCGTTTAGCACCCCACTACCATTGTTGATATTCGCTATCGAAACCGGCAAGACAACGAGCTCGTGGCGCAGTGGGTAGTGCGTTGTACTTCTGCCCAACAAGGTCGCGAGTTCGAGCCTCGGGCGCCGCGGCACCTTAAATTAGGTATGGCTGGCTGACGACGACTAATAAGCCAGAAATGGCTATTCCAGTCTCCCTTGTCTTTGTCGGTCAAGTTATTCTGCCTATATCCTTAGCTGCCTTACGGCTGCTTGCGGGGCTTGAGAGTTAGCCCCAAGGCACAACGGGACGAGAGAGTCCATTACCCGATCGGTGAGTGCGCCACTACATTTGTATGAATTCCCGATCTAAACTGGCATGACAACGAGCTCGTGGCCAGTGGGTAGAGCGTTGGACTTCTGCCCAACAAGAACGCGAGTTCGAGCCTCGGGCGCCGCAGCCCCTGGGTTTGGGTATTGCTGCCTGATGACGGCTTAAAAGCCATAAATGGCGGTTCAACACTCCCTTGTCTTTGTTGGTCAAGTTAAACTGTCTTTATCCTTATCTGCCTTACGGCTCTGGCGGGGCTTGAGAGTAAGACCCAAGGCACACCTGGACGAGTGAGTCCTGTACCCGATCGGTGAGTGACCAACTACAATTCTATGTATTCCCGATCGAAACCGGCGAGACAACGAGCTCGTGGCGCAGTATGTAGAGCGTTGGACTTCTGCCCAACAAGGTCGCGAGTTCGAGCCTTTGACGCCGCAGCGCCTGGCTTTGGGTATGGTATGCTGATGACGGCTAATAAGCCAGAAATGGTCATTCCAGTCTCCCTTGTCTTTGTTGGTCATGTTATACTGTCTATATCCTTAGCTGCCTTACGCCTGCTGGCGGGGCTCAAGAGACAGCCCCAAGGCACACCTGGACGAGTGAGTCCCGTACCCGATTGGTGAGTTCCCCACTACATTTGTATGTATTCCCGATCGAAACCGGCATGACAATGAGCTATTGGCGCAGTGGGAAGAGCGTTGGACTTCTGCCCAACAAGGTCGCGTGTTCGAGCCTCGGGCGCCGCAGCACCTGGGTTTGGGTATTTTTGGCTGATGACGGCTTATAAGCCACAAATGGTCATTCCAGTCTCCCTTGTCTTTGTCGGTTACGTTATTCTGCCTATATCCTTATCTGCCTCATGGCTGCTGGCGGGGCTTGAGAGTTAGCCCCAAGGCACACCTGGACGAGTGAGTCCTGTACCCGATCGGTGAGTGTCCCAATACAATTGTATATATTCCCGATCGAAACCGGCATGACAACGAGCTCGTGGCCAGTGGGTAGAGCGTTGGACTTCTGCCCAACAAGGTCGCGAGTTTGAGCCTCGGGCGCCGCAGCGCCTGGGGTTTGTATGGCTGGCTGATGACGGCTTATAAGCCAGAAATGGCCATTCCAGTCTCCCTTGTCTTTGTCGTTCAGGTTATTCTGCCTATATTTTTAGTTGCTTTACGGCTGCTGGCGGGGCTTGAGAGTTATTCCCTAGGTACAACGGAACGAGTGAGTCCTGGGCTAATCGGTGAGCACCCCACTACCTATGTTGATATTCACTATCGAAACCGGCAAGACTACGAGCTCGCGGTGCAGTGGGTAGAGCGTTGGACTTCTGCTTACTATGTCGCGAGTTTGAGCCTCGGGTGCCGCAGCGCCTGGGGTTTGTATGGCTGGCTGATGACGGCTTATAAGCCTGAAATGGCTATTCCATTCTCCCTTGTCTTTGTCGGTCACGTTATTCTGCCTATATCCATAGCTGCCTTACGGCTGCTGGCGGGGCTTGAGAGTTAGCCCCAAGGCACAACGGGACGAGTGAGTCCTGTACCTGATCGGTGACCGCCCCACTACCCTTGTTAATATTCTCGATCGAAACCGGCAAGACTAACAGATCGTGTTGCAGTGGGTAAAGCGTTAAACGTCTGCCCAACAAGCTCGCGAGTTCGAGCTTCGGGCGGCGCAGCGCCTGGTGTCTGGTATGGCTGGCTTATGACGGAAATGGTCATTCCAGTCTCCCTTGACTTTGTCAGTTATGTTATACTGTCTATATCCTTAGCTGCCTTACGCCTGCTGGAAGGGCTTGAGAGGAGAGCTTTGGACTTCTGACAAAGAAGGTCGCGAATTCAAGCCTCGGGCGCCGCAGCACCTGGGGTTAGGTATTGCTGGCTGATAACGGCTAATAAGCCAGAAATGGCCATTCAAGTCTTCCTTGTCTTTGTTGGTCATGTTATACTGTTTATATCCTTATCTGCCATGCGGCTGCTGGCGGGTCTTGAGAGTTAGCCCCAAGGCACACCTGGACGAGTGCGTCCTGTACCCGATCGGTGAGTTACCCACTACAATTGTATATATTCCCGATCGAAACCGGCAAGACAACGAGCTCGTGGCGCAGTGGGTAGAGCATTGGACTTCTGCCCAACAAGGTCGAGAGTTCGAGCCTCTGACGCCGCAGTGCCTGGCTTTAGGTAAGGTTTGCTGATGACGGCTAATAAGCCAGAAATGGTCATTCCAGTCTCCCTTGTCTTTGTTGGTCATGTTTTACTGTCTATATCCTTAGCTGCCTTAGGGCTGCTGGCGGGGCTTGAGAGTTAGCCCCAAGGCACACCTGGACGAGTGTGTCCTGTACCCGATCGGTGAGTGACCCACTATATTTGTATGTATTGCCGATCGAAACTGGCATGACAACGAGCTCGTTGCCAGTGGGTTGAGCGTTGGACTTCTGCCCAACAAGGTCGCGAGTTCGAGCCTCGGGCGCCGCAGCAACTGGGTTTGGGTATTGCTGGCTGATGACGGCTAATAAGCCATGAATGGCGGTTCAAGTCTCCCTTGTCTTTGTCGGTCATGTTAAACTGTTTATATCCTTATCTGCCTGACGGCTGCTGGCGGGGCTTGAGAGTTAGCCCCAAGGCACACCTGGACGTGTGAGTTCTGTACCAGATCTGTGAGTGCCCCACTACAATTGTATATATTCCCGATAGAAACCGGCAAGGCAAACAGATCGTGGCGCAGTGGGTAAAGCATTAAACGTCTGCCCAACTAACTCGCGAGTTCGATCTTCGGGCGCCGCAGCGCCTGGGGTCTGGTTTGGCTGGCTTATGCCGGAACTGGTCATTCCAGTCTCCCTTGTCTTTTGTCAGTCATGTTATACTGTCTATATCCTTAGCTGCCTTACGCCACCTGGCAGGGCTTGAGAATTAGCCCCAAGGCACAACGGGACGAGTGAGTCCTGTACCAGATCGGTGAGCGCCCTACTACCATTGTTATTATTCCCGATCGAAACCGGCAAGACAACCAGCTCGTGTAGCAGTGGGTAGAGCGTTAGACTTCTGCCCAACAAGGTCGCGAGTTGGACCCTGGGGCGCAGATGCACCTGCGGTTGTGTATGGCTGTCTGATGAGGTCTATTAAGCCAGAAATTGCCATTCCTGTCTCTCTTGTCTTTGTCGGTCATGTTATTCTGCTTATATCCTTAGCTGCCTTACGGCTGCTGGCGGGTCTTGATAGTTATCCCGAGGCACAACGGGACGACTGAGTTCTGTACCCGATCGGTGACCGCCCCACTACCATTGTTAATATTCCCGATTGAAACCGGCAAGACAAACAGATCGTGGCGCAGTGGGTTAAGCGTTAAACCTCTGCCCAACAGGGTCGCGAGTTCGAGCCTCGGGCGCCTCAGCGCCTGGGGTCTGGTATGGCTGGCTGATCACGGCTCTTAAGCCATAAATGGCTATTACAGTCTCCCTTGTCTTTGTCGGTCATGTTATTCTGCCTATATCCTTAGCTGCCTTACGGCTGCTGGTGGGGCTTGTGTTTCATGCGATGGACTTCTGCCCAACAAGGTCGCGAGTTCGAGCCTCGGGCGCCGCAGCCCCTGAGGTTTTGTATGGCTGGCTGATGACAGCTAATAAGCCAGAAATGGCCATTCCAGTCTCCCTTGTCTTTGTCGGTTATATCATTCTGCATATATACTAGTTGAACTGTCGACTTCAACTATTTCCACTCTGTACTCCACATCGTGTAGGTGCAGGGACAATGACTTGTGCTGAATTAAAGTGAGAATTTACTTGTGATGTATCTACCTCACTCTCGGTTTCGCTCCCTCACCTGAGCCCGAAGTCATGACAGAAGGAGGAAGACCGTAGGTGAGAGAGTGTGCAGACCCACGCACTGTTGTACACCACATACAAGCATACAGCAACAAAAGAGGTTGATGGTTTGGATTGCAGCTCCGTGGGAAAGCCTTAAAAGCCGGGTGAGGTCCCAAGCAAGACCCCCTACCCCACCACATCCGTCTCAGTCGGATACCAGGTATGGCTGGGGACCAGAAACTCCCGTAGTACAGATAGCCTTGCACTATATTCCAGAGAGATTAGGATTTTAGGCTAATGGTAGGGCTAGACTTAAGGTAAGGTTAGGTTTAAATCTTGGGTTAGAATTAGTGTTCGGATTAGGAACTGAGAGGTGGTACCGTTTCTGGAATTCAGCTTGAGGCCACCTGTAGTACGGCACTGTTCCTATTCCCTTGTCTTATCGGGTTCATCGTTCTATTTTTTCATGCATGCTAAGTAGCAATCACTTTTCTTGTGTCAGGTCTGAGCAATCTGATCTTACGACTGATTCTTTGTTTACACCCAGCCAGGATCAGGAGGTTTGGGGGACGGGGAAGCCATTTACTTTCTCCACTTTCATGGGGAAATGGTCGCACAGAAAATGATGTTTTTGCAGACAACAAACCTGCTCTAACACCTGCTCCAGTAAATTATAACTAAGAGAATCAGCATACCCAAGCCAGTAGTAAAAGCTTTTCAAATCAAATCGACAACTGGTCTTCCCTACGGCCACCTTCTAATATCACCCAATAAGAAACAACAGTAGGGATGCCTTGCACGGCCGCCAAAACAGGACACATGAAAAGGAACCTACCGCCTGCTTAAAATAGGTCGCCTTAAGGTAAATTGTAGGAAGGTTACCTATATCCCTGGCTTAACGCTTACATGAAGCCTGACATAAAACAAAACTGTCACCTTGTTTTTAACCCCAGTCCTACCCTGAACCTAAAGCCTACAGTTAACACGATAATAATCTTAATTATTAGTTAATCATAACCCTTAAACCAACTCTGACCTAAACCTCAAACTTAAATCGAACGCTAAAATTAATCCTAACCCTCACCTTCATCCTTAACATAATTTCCTTGAAATTTAGCGTAAAGTCACATGTATTGTGGGCGGTCCTATTCTCGTATACTGGTTAGACAGTCGTACAAGGCAACCTTAGCGAAAAAACCAACATTTACTGATCGACGCTTGGCGACAGTCAACTAGGAGTAAAATACGAAACACCTCTCTCTCTCTCTCTCTCTCTCTCTCTCTCTCTCTCTCTCTCTCTGATGATAGCATTGCATTTGCTACGCTAAATTCAGGTTAACATTCGCAGAGCAGAACCCAGCAGCCTGTGGTACACTGGAGAAGTTGCAGTCCTCAATTTGACAATCCCTGTCAATGTCGCGTCCCGCTGGCATACGGAATATGAACGATGCAATCCGCAACCGTGTTATTTCGTCCTCTAGTCAGACTACATTGCCGAAAGCCATTCGCGCTTCCTAAACACCTTGAAAATAGTAGTCAGACTTCATTGGACAGTACGATGAGTCAGGAACATTTGCGTAAGTGTCTCTTTCTCAGTTAAATACCGCCTTATACAGTCAGTGACAGATCTCGTGAAATGTAAACCGAAATTCATAAATTCGTGTTCAATTCGAAACAGTTGCTAATGTGAGACTGTGAATCCCAAGCTAGTTGAGAAACGGCAGGATGTCGGCATTCGAATGCACTTTTCCGCCACGGTCGCCGCCTACGAAAACCACATCGGTGAAAATGACTATTTTATTCTATGAGTTTATTCTATTGAATTTCGCTGCCCTTATAAATTCAAATATATTTTTTTAGAAAACCATGCGCTAAAATATTTCCGCTGTATAGATTTGGTAACAAATCCCGTCTTCTTGAGATTTTATATCCAAAGAACGCGTACCCATAGATTTTAGAATGTTGGTACTTATGAGATTTTTTAATTCTGTGCAATTTCCATTCAAGTGACATCGTATCTGTCCATTTACCAACGCTTCTTATGACGTATTCAACGTAATCCACTAACCTTATGATTTTAATTAGCCCTATATGATATTGTCTTAATGGGATAGAGAAATGTAGACTTTTTCTTGTACGGAAAGTATAACCCTGCTAGCACAAGGCCCCGTCAGAGGCGGGGATATGCGGGGCTGTAGCCCCATTTACTTTAGAGCATACTTGCATACTCGCATCTGACAACCTCCGCCCATGCGTGTGATTCGATCGCCAGCTTGCAACGCTGTGAAGCCGATCGATAGTTATCTCTTCATCGATTGGGCGCAGCCACCCCCACTTAATGTCTGGACAACCAATAAAAACGGCTGGCAAGACTGGCGATGGGAGTGGTCTGGTTATAACGCTGGTGGCTACCGCTTGCTGAGTTACGTGTATTCTGCATCACCCTCAGTACAACTTTGTCCACCTAACTATCTTCTCTGACTTCCAATTCGGGAACCCTCGTGTTGTCTAAATCCTACTACGACAGGTCTCCCATCGAATAATCTGAATTTATTAGTCTATTTTGAAGTAATATTTACGAAGTGAGAAGGTGGAGTTGGAAATCCTTCTAATGAAAAGATATGTTTAACAAATTGGTTCTTTTGGCAATACTTCCCTTGAACCTGGCAAATTATTTCTGCGGGCTCGATCTGGCTCCTAGCACGTAGATATAGGCCGACTCGCAGGAAATACCGACTCAAAGCATTCGAAATGCTGTCAACTGCAACGACTGTATTACGGTGATTTCACTCCTCATAAGCACTGAAATCTGCCTCAGCTTAATGGTTTTTGTGACGATTTTCCTATGCATGGTATGCCTTCAAACTCGAAATGTCTCGATGCGCTCTGAAAGGGGAATTATAGCCTACAGTAAAGGATCTAATTCACGAGACAGTAATTAGCATTCTCAAATGTGATTTCGGACATGAATTTTTACCTAGGTTAGTCTATAACTTTGAGTAGAGTGCAGTGTAATCGAACCCAGGATGCTGTGTTTTAAATGTGGATCTTTCTGGTCACCTGTGTAAATGACACACCAAAAAGATTATAGAGACCATTTGAATATCTTATAAGGAGTTGGTGCAGTTTTACCAAAAACCATGCAAAAGGCACCCCAGTTCATACACTTTTTGGAAAAACCCACGTCATCCTGGAATATTCTGCTCAAAAAGGTTTGCCTTCGGTGAAAAAAAACGTTTCCCGATATACGAATACTTCCAAATTCTGTCCGTTGTTGTACTCTCGCGTACGATTTTTATTTGCTTGCTGCACACTTTCCATTTAAGGTGATTAATGCGTTGCTCCGTGCTATAAATAGAATGCCATCTGTCGCTCATAAAATTGCGTATTAGATATCGATTATTCAGTCTACTTCAATAGGAGCATTGGTAACCGAGCAGATAAGATGTTACGTGGACTTGGAATTTATCATAACTTAACATTTTAAAAGCAGGTAGTTGCATATATGCCAGGTAAAGCTAATTGAAAAAAGCGAAATGAGTTAGAAAAAAAAGTATAAATGAGAATGCATCGTCCATAATTAAAATAGCATGCATTCTAATTTATAATGTTAATGTTTATAAGTTAATGGAAAGTTTGGCATGGGAATGGGTGCCCCGCGTAAAAGATAGAATTTTTTCGCACGTGTTCCCTTAAGTACTTTGGAATACCTATATACATTGGAAAAAAACTTAAACTGCTGCGTTAACCATTTTTTAACATTTTACACTTCCTACAACTGATCCGGAACGCGCTCACCCGAACTGCCTTACTTTGACGGGAAGTTGATGTCTTGGGGATATATCGCAACCAAAGTTAAGGAATCCTTTACAACCCAAATCTTATTTTGGAATTTCAGCTGCTATTTCATAATTCAAGTCATCTAAAGTAAGCAGGGTTATTTAAATAAATGCTATGTAATGTAATCTAAAATTAATTCATATACACTAGCGTCCTGTAGGGGTATCCTTCCGGCTCTCTGTGCAAAGTACACCAGAGAAGTAGCTACTTAGGCGGAGAATTTTAGCGTCATCAATTATGCTTGCATAAATTAAAGCACGTCCGGGAAAGTAAAATCCGTTTTCATAGTTGTGTTACGCAAAAATGAGTTTGACTGCCGTGGGTAACGAGATCCACCATGTACCCCTTTGAGCGTGGGATGGTGACATACGCCTTGATTAGTTTATAGTATGACAGACTTGCGCAGCATCTACCAAAGGCCCTCCTCCCTCACTCGTCTGACTTCGAGGGCAAGGTAATGTCCAGGCAATGTTAGGCAGACTCGGGCACAGTGACCAACAAAGCTAACCATTCCGTCTACGCGTACAACACACGACCTGGTTTCAACAGCATGCATCAGGTTTCAATTAGGGCTGTTGGGATCTCACGTCAGTGAGCGCGTGGTACAGGCAACAGTAAGAAGAAACCACATCAACTTGAGTCTCAGTCTTGAGGGAAGGAGGAGGAGGGTGGAGTGATCTCATCAGTTAGCAGCCTTCCAATCTACTACTCTTATCGCGTTGTGCTAGAGTCAAATGTCTCAGAGTTGTTTTTGTGAAAAAAAACATACAGTTGCCCTGAGGGTGGATTCACCAGGGTTGGCCTCACCCCCTTTCGTCTCTCATGCACCAGTCGACTCTCGGATCCTATTAACCAGCCACTGATGGGATTTGACACAGTGGCTGATGCGGTGTCAGCAGTTATGGCCTCGTACGGGCTCCGTGATGCCGATACAAAGTGTACCGTTAAATGGGCGGATCCCTGTTTCACTCGAGCGTATCTACCGATTGGTCCGTTGTGGGAATGATAAGCTCGTTGCGCTAGATTTGGCAAAAGAAAATGGCGCCGAGAAGGGAAATTTCGTGTCCAAAAAGAGCAATTAGGTAACATCTTTAAAGGCAACAAAACTTTTTTTAACAAAAGAGCCCACATGGACAAGCCAAGCACACTGTTCACTTTGGACCCCTCAATAGCAAGGGAAAGTTGTACCGTAATGAGCATAGCAAAGCTGTGATTTTGAAGCTGCCTTATAGAAATCGTTCAACCAGATCTGCAACTATATTTGTAGACACCACCGCAAAAAACTTAAATCTCGAAGGCGCTTGCAGATAGCAGGGACTGCCCTTAACACTAAATTTAAGGCTTCATACAACTAAACCCCAGCACTGGATCAACCCGAGCCTAAACTGTAATCGGAATCAACCCCCAGCTCGGCGAAAATCCGGATGCTTCCAAAGGGAAGTGTAAGAACGGGTGGCTTTATCCAAATGTGACTCCCAGGCTGAATATCTAAATGGGGAGATTCAGTTGTTGGGATTTTTGTACTTCGGGTTTGAATCTTCAACATTTATCGGTAGAAGCTGACCTGTCCTCTGCACAGCCGGCATCATAAGCGAAGGGGAGGGCACTGGTGCACGCTTCCGTTCTCATCGGCGTCAGCATGGCAACTGACTCATGCTGCCTTCGTCTGTCAAGCCTTGTGTACTCGCATATGCTAATCTCTGCCCACGCACGTGCTTCAACCACCCGCTTGCGACGCCCTGAAGCCCATCGATATTGACGTCGTCATCTATCGATCACAGCGACCCACGCTTCTCTTCTGGACGATCGCTAAAAACGGGTGATATGGCTGGTGACTCGAATTGCCTGGTTAGAACGCTGGTGGCTACTGATTGCGGAGTTGCGTACATTCTGCTTCACCTCAGGAAAACTTTTTCCATCGAATTGTCTCCCTGTCTTTTCCAGCTTTCGAGGCTTTCCAGTTGTCGACCATCTTAACCGCAAAGTCACAGAACATGTGTTGTTTGCCGCCCAGGCCCCAAGATACCGGTCGGAATGATCGCGGGAGCTAGCAACCCAGTAGGGGTGCGTCTTGCGCCGCACCCTGGTGGGGTTTTTGTAAGGTCTGGGGTGAGTGGATTCGCTCTCAGTCGGACCAAAGCAACCCCTCTAGATTGCATTGCTTTTGTCGGGAATTTGTCGTGCCTTGCGGTGATCTTGGACGGTCTAGTGTTTAAAAGAAGCTCCGCACAGCGAAGAAGTCAAACACTGCTACTGAACTAGTCATCCTACCCATTGACAAAGACCGGTCTGTACCGAAGTGCCAGACTAACTAACCTTTGATAGTCTCATCTGCTTTGCTTAACGGTTTTTTATTTTAACGCAATAGACACAGCACTGCAGCTCAGTCCTCGTATCGCATGTGGGCTTGCTGATCAGATCGTATGACTTTTAATATTGATTTCAAATATCTACTGCTCATTTCCTAATGTTCGTAGTTAAACTGGTGGGTTTATGGATTCGTGATGCGTGTCTGTAGTAATGACGATGTATTCGCAACACTGGTGATCTTGACATAGTACCAACACGTCCATCGTCTTGAACATGATTGCCTACAAGTACAATTTCAGCCACTACTCTATAACCCAGAATCTTACACGCCTGTGACAGAGCCCCTTAGAAGTCACTAGTTAGGAAGATCCCCAAGACCTTCAATCGACTGGAGAACAGCAATATAATGCCCACTGACCGGTAACTGATGAAAATTAATATGGCAGGCCTCCTTCTGCTCACTCGTATCGATTCGAAACACGCCAACGTACGGTATATTGAAGTTGCTGATCCAGGACTCACCAATATCAGTCCAATCTTCTGAGTAATTTTTAAACCGACTCAAGGCAGTCACAGCTGAGTCTGTTGAATGGATGCTGGGTTTTGGTGTCACATTCCTAATTACTTCCAGCCTGCAACCGTTGGCAGCCGAGATGATAAATGCCCTTCTGGATGATTATCATGATGGCGATTACGGCAAAATACGACCAGGGATCTCATGGAACTCGTGAACGGTGTCCCTTGGACCTTCTTAAGCATCAAGGAGGCCACATAGAAGCATATCGGATGCCCGTCAATAGGTTCAACTTTGCTGAAGCAGATTATTGAAGCTGGCTTCCGAAGTTGCAAAGTAAAAGTTTTCTGGATGCATGAACATATATATTGGGGAAATGCCGTGTCGAAGCTGGCTTCCGAAGTTGCAAAGTAATCGCCATCTTTGCTCATCTCTGATATATGATTCATCATGGAAGCTGGAGTAGATAAACGGATCTCACCCTCTTAATATTCTTGTCTTTTACTAATTCAGAAACGACAAGGATTCACAGAAAATCAACGGGCAGAATGCTGCAACACTAGGAATTCTGGATGACCTGGGATTAGAACCCTGGATATTTGGTCATTGAAGGTTTAGTAGTTCAACA
Source organism: Schistocephalus solidus (assembly GCA_017591395.1). NCBI lineage: Eukaryota > Metazoa > Platyhelminthes > Cestoda > Diphyllobothriidea > Diphyllobothriidae > Schistocephalus > Schistocephalus solidus. Next base: position 58,127 of record WEDG01001108.1, on the reverse strand, counting down.
ACCTACAAGTGGATCATGGCCATTTTTTCCCATTATTTTTGATTGGGCATATTAACAATAGTGGAAGGACTTTCATCGATCACGTTCCGTTACCTACTCGTCCCGTTGTACTTTTAAGACTCGCTCTAGAGCTCCCTAGACAGTCGCATCGCGACCATTAATATATCCAGAGAAGGGAGTACCGCTGAATAGTTCCCTATATAGGAACTTTAATGCGGACTAGTATGTTGGCGAACATGAAGGCTGCTGAGATTTAAGTCTAAGAGGAACCTGGCATCCATCCTCTATATGAGACGTCGTCGAATATGCATGCTCACCACCGTATAAGCAGTAGCATTTTGATGTGACTTGTCCAAAGCTACTGATCGTCAGAGTGGCTGGCAAATGGCTGTCAAGAAAGTTAAATTTGGAGATGAAGTTAATTTGCATTTTTCAGTTAGGTGTGGGATGTATATTCAGAATGTCATAAAAAAGATCCCATTGTTTGATTTACAGCAAGCAACTCTTTGACAAATTGTTAAGGTGGTGTGTGTGCTCCGATTAATTAGCATCTTAAGGTTTGCGCTCTGAACAAATGTAAGTAAGCACCGAAACCGACAAACTTTTTCTCGACCCGTAGGGTAGATTGGAATACCCTAGTCCGAATCTATGCCTGCCTGCATTCCTTAAATCAGGTCATATAACCCGCTTACAAAATGGTATAACAAACGATGATTTCGACGTGAGCGGCAAAGGCTGGGATGTAAATTTTAAAGAAATGCCAAACCTCAACTCCCCGTTGAGAGGGTGGCCGATTTGGCCTACATTGAACTTTGCAGGTTTTTTGACAATTAGTTTCGAACCTGGACGTCCGGCTCGAAATTTCCCAAATTTTCTTTAATGTACGACTATGCGAGGCATCCTTATTTCCTGTATGTCTACTATCAGAGCTACAAGCGTAAAACATCAGACTAAATAGGCTTTTATTTCGAGATGCTCAAAGATTCAACAGGTTTGAATTGCAAAGGGAGGCTGAGATGATGATTTGCGGTTTATCAGTTGTCATCACTGAACCATGCCCATTCCTCGGGCTTAGATCATCCGGAAATCGAACTCAGTTTTTTCTGTCATTCAATGTCATCCAATCATCGTCCAGCATGCCACGAATCTTCTAAGCTGTCGCTTTCCGTAGGGCTATTAACTAGCGTGTGAGGATCATTTGCCAGTTAGTCTTGCCCCACTGTGACTTCGAACTCAAGCTAGGGCCTCCTCAGACAGTGACATAGTGAGCAGCAGTTATTCTGCAACTGATATAACCTGTTCCGTACTGTAACCAGATCCGTGACTGATCCCGTTATGCTGCAATCTAGGCTGCCTAATTAGCTATCTTTCAATTGCGTAGTTTACATGACTCCCATTCCTTCAAAGGTGTGAGGGCGTTCTCATTAAATGCTATCATTGAGGAGCAGAAACAAAGCAAAGAAGCATATTGAGTTAATGTGGATGGGAAATCAGCTTCCTGATCAAAACTAGTGTGTTAGACTGGTTTCTAGCTACCTCCTATCCCCCCTCCAAGAATGGCACGTATTGCCCTAACATTGGTTCATGGTCTGCGTTGGTTGAAGTGTTGTACGTCTGCATGGGATCTCAAGTATTTTCAATATTCGTGGAACATTTACAGGGCACCTAACACGCCATACCTCATAACTGATATTTGAGAAAGGGAGGGCGAAATCAAGCGAGGTACAAATGGCTTCATTGATAAATTTAAAGGAAATAAATAACAACTCAAACTCACAACCATGCTGAATAGTCCAATTCGACAATTGAAGTGATGCACAGCATGCAATCTATCATTCCCAAAACACCTTTTACCCTGAAATCTGCACGCAGGTCAACAATTTTGGTAAATTTGAATTGCTGACACCCTTCTCGTCAAAATACAACCAAAATTCCTCAAAACCACAATGCACTTTTATACTAAGGAAGTTCTGTTGTGCTCTCCACGACCCAAGGCAAAGTACTGGAAAATTCGAAAATAGCATTGTCGGTCGGTATTCGTCCATTCTGTTGAATTGGAGTCCTTGTGTTTTTCCTTTTACCAATTAGTCTAAACTGTACTTTGAGAGGTTGTTCCCAATGATGGAGAACTTGCTTCAGCCAATAAGGGGCTTATCCATGAAAGGAAGAAAAGCCACGTTCAAAACGAGACAAGTTACTAAACCTGAAGTCTTATTTGCACTTATTTATTTTATACTCTGCCACCCTGATAAAATACTTCCACTTTCGACTCGCATGTCTTAGGTTAAACGAGATCAATAAACGCGTCTAGCATGTTTTAGCTCCGAAAAATATTATATTAGACAAAAATGTTCTCATTTTTTAAAATTTATTTGAAACAGATGGCATCGTACTTGTCTTTTTGCGGGTCCAGTAGGAAAATGTCTGCCTTGAATTTGCTGGTGTAACGCCAATTTGGCGGGAGTTTTAGTGAGATTTTAATAAGTATGTCTTATAACTCGCGAAAAAGTGAAAGGTTATTACACACTAACAAAAGTATGCTCTATTTTTGTTACTCAGGTATAAGCTATTTCCGGTATATTTCCAGCGTTATAAATTAGAACAGAGATGTCCCCAGAAATAGAACATGCATGGAGTGAAGTAATAAATAACTAATAAGAGCGATATTTTGTGTAAAAACCGGGCGTATTGAGAGATACTAGGTGAACTTTGAATATTCACTTTTAGAATGCATGGGTCGCACATAATAAAATTTTGAGAAGTGTAATTGTTCAGTACTAAGTAGAGTTTTACAGGAGTTCAATGCGGAGACAAATTATCCACCGCGGATAATTACTGAAAACATTTAATCAATAAGATGGGTTTTAGCCAATCTAAAAACGCGTTTGCGTTGAGTCAGCACTTTTTGACAGACTTCTCAACTGGTCATATACACGAACAGTTGACAGGGATAAACATTTTCGGCAAGCACATGCGGAGGCGTTTAAAGTTACCTTAACGAGTGTCAAGCAGGACCATGAGGCATACATCTGTGGATTCCTGTTAAATAGCTGTCTTTGCGGAGGCGGGAGAGATATCTGGATCCGGATGGGGCCTTGATAATATGAATTATCAAACGCTTTCCTGTTTACTGTGTTCCGCATAACTGGTCACATGGGCTGTCGCACGTATTTTTCTGAGGCTCCACCCAATCAAATGCGACTGTTTCAGCAAATGTTTATTTTGTTCCAACATTCCCAAAGGGGATTTTTACTGCAGATGCCGAACTGGATCACTTATTAGGCTTCCCTAAAAGTAAAACCACATCGCCAAACTCATAAAGTTTTCAAACGAATGCCAGTAACCTGTATACGCTTTAGTGATTAACAGTTGATGTTAGCGCATTGGGTAGAGAAGGACCGAGTTTATTTATCGTCGCAGTAACTAGAATGACGGCCAGGGATTGATCATCTGCCATGTAGTGTTCCGAATCCCAATGAATTATTAGAGATCACCGTTGCAACAAGTACTGAGAGTTTGGGGTTACTAAAATTAGTCGAAACAACCCGATGGCACGCGCACAGAAGAATTTCGTAAGTTCCCTGTCGTTCTTCTGGCTTGGAGTTCCGCCAAGTTAACCTCAGCAACTGCGATCCAAAGGGCAGGGCCAACGGCTGGTACGTGAATAGATGGCCCAGTCCATCTCAGTCAGCTAAAAACAGTGGAACGTGTTTTTCTTGTACGATGGGTTCTACTTAATCAAACTGCCCACGCAGTTACTTGTAGTAGCATTAACCAGTTTTGCTAGAAATAAAATAAGAAAGACCAGTTAACTGGATCATTAACTGCTGTGGTTCGGCCCTTAGGATAGGCACATGTACGGGCAGAATCGCTTTACTTGTTGGCAAGACAACTGCTGTGATATTGATTAATTTGAGGGAAATAAGGTTATTTTTAAAAGTTCAGGCTTGGGTAAATTATGCCATTTTAGTTAAAAAAACGTTTTCATCGCTGTTTGCTGTTGAGAAACAAGCCATTTTACTACGTGTTAGTGAGCTCACTAAACTGCTTGCCAGTAAATTGGCCTGAATCGAATTCCTTTATCTGCTTACATTTTGTGTTGCAGACGCCTGTACAGTACAGTGAGAATACTGGGCCAGTCAGACGACCGAATTTCACGTCTGCTGCAGGAATCGTGGCACTCGACCGCGGAATTGATCAATAGACATATCGATCTGCCAGCTGCATATCAGGCCCTGCGCGAACAAATCAATGTCCATGACAACGGTCATAGTCGGCAGAGGTGAGTTAAATAAGCAGTGAGCCGTACAGTTTTTTATCCCTTGACGATGGCATCGCGTGAGAGTTCAAAACGTCGAATGAATAAACATCTGATCCCAGAGAACACCTTCCCGTCTTCTCTCTCCCTCTCTCTCTCTCTCTCTCTCTCTCTCTATCTATATATATATACATATATATATATATATATATATATATATATATATATATATATATATATATGTAATGTTAGCAATGTTCATCTGCCTATACTAATAGCCGCTGTGCGGCTGCTGGCGGGGCTCCAGAGTGAACCCCAAGCCACAAAAGGACAAGTAAGTCCCGTAACCGATTAGTGAGCGTTCATCAGCCAATGGTCAATATTCCCGAGGTGAACCGGCAAGAAAATGATCCCATGGTGTATTGGGTTAAAGCGTTGGACTTCTGATCAGCAGGCCATCAGTTTGAGTTTCGGGTATTGCACCACTTGGGGTTGATTATGACTGGCTGACAACGGCTAATAAGCCATAAAAATGGCCATTTCAGTCTCCCTTGTCTTTTTCAGTAATGCCATTCTGCCTATATTGATATTATTCTCATTTTGCCTCGCAAGCTGAACCCACCGTAGTCCCCCATGTGACTGTGCTGACAGGAGTGCACAGCGTGCCACTTTACAACACTTCGTCATTTGGCGGCGGCGGTGCCGTGGGAGAAAGCATAAAGCAGTGAGCACACCCCTGCACGTCTAACCACCAACCACGGTTCGACTGGCGCAACTCCCTTTAAGACGAATTGCAGCAGGATGAGTGTTGCGGCGGCTTGTACAGCCAGTGTCAGGGTAAACTGTGTGAACGAAGGTGGACTGCGGACACCTATTTCAGAATTGAAAGGTCGGAAACTTTACCCTACCAAACCACCCTGTAAATAGAGCAATTTTTTTCAAGAAACACAACCGTTCAGGCCTGTAACATTATTTACAGAGCAGGAAGAAGTTTGAGCACGCCTTTTTGATTATTTTCGAAGTGTGAGAAAAATTAAACGACTATCCGTAGAGGCGTGAAGTCAAACAGGAGCGTTAAGGGCGACAACTTGGGGAAACAGAGTTTAATGCGGCCCAATGGTAATCAATTTTAGGTAGTCAAGTAAGAAAAGCATGAGGAGTATGGTACTGGTGGATAGACGCTCATTGATCGGTTACTGGACTCACTTCTGCCGTTGTGCCTTTGGGCTCACTCTCAAGCCCCGCCAGCAGCCGCACAGCGGCCAGTGTTCTGTGTCTTTGTCGGCAATTTTCTTCTGCCTATAATCTTAGCCGGTTGCAGTTTCTGGCGGGGCTTGAGAGTGAGCCCGCTAACAGAACGGGACAAGTAAGTCCGGAAGCGGCCGGTGTGCGTCCATCCACCAATGTCAATATTGCCGATCTAAACCGGCAAGACAACCGACCTGTAGCGCAGTGGGTTAGAGCGCTAAACTTCTAATCAGCAGGTCACGGGTTCGAGCCCCGGATGGGGCACCACGTGGTTTTTGGGTATTACTGGCTGACGACGACTAATAAACCAGAAATGACCATTCCAGTTTCCCTTTGCCTTTGTATGCGATATTCTTCTGCTTCTATGTATAGTATTGTGAGGTCAGAGCCCCAATAGACGGGAACAAAGATGGCCTTGCGCAAAATTCCAGGAAGGACAATAATTCCATGTCCTAATTCTAATCCTAACGCTAAAACTAACCCTAATCCTAACCTACCTGTAAATTAACGCAATCACCAGAATAGGGTGGTTCCTATTCCCATATCCTATGGTCAGAGCCATACACGGACCCATCCATTTGGACATGCGAAATTTTTAATAGATATTCCGACATCAATGTTCGGTCTGAAAATACTTACTGAGATTTATTATCTTTTCAAGACTTGGACGTGGAGCTTCTGCTCTGTGTTCATAGGTAGGAGTCACTTCAGTAATCACTCACCGTTTTGGTATTTCGCATTTTACCTGTAAATGACCTTCCGTAATCTTCAGATGAGGGGAAGATTTCATGTCAACCGAAAGCCAGGTGTTTCATTATGTTTAGTAGGCAACATTGGGTGTTTAAAACACACAATGTACTTGCCCGAAAATCGCACTAACGACATTGTCATACTGCTGCAGCTATGTGGGGAACTTCTGTGAACCCACTGTCCTGTGCCCTAGTCCGTTTAAATTCGATCAGTATCTGAACCTACGGTGGTCAGGTGGGTGCTCATGACGTAATAATAAATATTGGTAGTGGATGCTACTAATAACCCCGAAATATCTGGTTATTTCTTTCTTCTGTCTTTCGCTGTTCCACGATGTTCACCGATCCATTCAAACTTCAAAGTGAAAAGGGACAGTTTAGGTTTACCTTATAGTTGCGGCGATCGAGAGCCTAGCATCGAGAAAGCAATTGAGTGATCGTTGACTGATTGGTTCCTTTTCAAAAGCGAGGTCTTCCAACCTAGACCTGATATATATTTTTTGAGGACGGCAGATGAGCCAGAAATTGTAATTACGGTTGTTCCTGCCCTTGGCGCTAATAGTTCTCGACTACAAAATTAGTCGCCGCTCTGCGACCGTCTTCGTGAAGCTTTAATTCGAAGCTCGAATGCAAAACTGGAACCCACATTTTAACCACCTGATCAAGGAACATTCGTGAATGTCGTTCTCCTAGAACTTTGAATGCTCCGATTGCAATTGGCCGTACATCGACTCAGGACTCAGTCGTCAGGGTGTTTGACCAACCGATTAATGTGGAACTCCCAGGTTTCCCAACCCGAAGGTGGGTATGTCTGACCGATGATGGTAACTAGGTCAGGAATTGCCATTTCAGTCTCCCGCGCAGGTTCCACTTACATTTTCAGACTGCGATTTTTCAAAATGCTTTTCACCTGCAGTCTGCCTATTCGGTTCAACCAACATGGCATGGTTTAAAAATAGTAAAAACAGTAAACTCGACATAATCCGCGTATACTATTTGAATCTCCAGCTCATAATCCCTGAAAATTCCGCTGTTCCATCACATAAATTGCCTCCATCTCATTGGCACAGAGTCCTGACAAGTTAACTACCAAACAGGCATCTTTCCACGCTTCATTCCATCCGCGTGGCATTTGACTTTGTTTTGCGCTCCTCTGTGTCCAGGGCTCGCATAACGCTGTGGGGCTGATCACGTGCTACAAAGTAAAAAGCAGTTTGGCGCAGACAGCCAATCGCCTGACGCGCATATAAATAGAGGACTGAGGGGCAAGGCAGTCGTCGAAAGCAGTAGAGAACAGAGCGCACAGCAACAATCAGGGCTCGCAGATGATGGCTCAGGTACAGCCCCCGTCTTACAGAGTCCCGAGCTGGGACATCGAGCAATCGCATTTGCACCCCCTTCTCCATCAGATCACCGTTGGAGGAGGAGGAGGAGGAGGAGGAGGAGGAGGAGGAGGGGAAGGGGGCGGAGGGGGAGGAGGATATAATCCCCGTTCGAGGGCTTCGTGGGCTCACCCATTCAGCCCACCGCCCCGACCAGTGCAGCGCTGCGGAAACCAGTTCGTCAGCCCCTGGTACAGCGGCGGCGGCGGCGGCCACCTGGCAACGCATTTGCCCGTCCCTCGGGAAGGATGGGCGGATAGCAGACCCAGGACAATCAGAGGAAGGATTTCCGTCGGTGTCGTTCCCCCCGATCACCACTTCAACGGCCACTACGTTCACCAGGCACAATCAAAAGAGGGCGCAGCAGCGCCGAACCAACAACAGGAAAGGTATCAACATCAACTCGAAAACCTGGTTCCCATCAGTTACAGCCCCAAATTTGTGCATCCACTCCCCAAATCCATACTGGTCTCGAGGAACGCAGACCCAGCCCCAGCCCCAGCCGAACCCACAAAAGCTAGCAGGCATGTACAATTTGACGAAATTTGTTTGGAAATCACCTTTTCTCCATTTTGATGTCAGTTTTAAAATAAAAAATGTACATACGTTTCACCCTGTCCTCTACGGACCGTATCAATCTGGTGGCTGCTGCTGCCTAGGCTTACCGTTGTAAATCCGATAGCAGAAGTTGAACGTGGCGGTTTCAGCTGTCTTTTATAATTTAGTTGGATCATACTTGCCAAAAGGTAGCTATCTTGCCTAAAAGCCTCGAGGCCAGAATTCAAAAGGTTGGTTTCGGGAGTATGGGATTAAGGTCTCGAGGATAGGCATAAACATTTCAAATACTGTGTCTATCGTTGACTAGCTTTTATAATTTTTTCTACAAAGGTAACCAGGACAGATATAAGATTACATGAAAAGGTATCTGAGATGGTCACCAAGCCCACTTGTAATTATTTACTTTTCGAAGTTCAGTCATATAAGTCGGAAGAACCAATAATTATATTCAAGGTCATGTGGGAATTTGCACGCAATATTTTCCATAAACTGGACCGTTGCATGCTCTATTCTGACTCTATAAATTTGCACTTGCCTTTGAGGAGCCCCAAAAACAGAAATGCAATTGCTAATATATGAATAAAATACTTCTATGTGCATAAGTCATTAAATGTACGGTTTGACCTATTTTTGTGCGTACACTCTACTAAAAAAAGGTTCGTTTTGTGCACACAGAGGCGTGTTTTAAATCTAATAAATGGTTTTTTTCGGCCAGACGTAAACTCTGTTTTGGTACTTTAGATGCTTAGCTCGCAGTTAGACCCGCAAATTAGGCTGACGGTGTATTTTCCAATTAAAAAGCTGTTTCTATCCAGTTGGATTCCTTATGACAACCCAGGCTTTCGTCCATGGGTTCCAGCTAGTAAGTTGAGCAGAGTCATCTAGTCCGATTTAAAATTCACAGAAAACCTTTTCCGCTCCCGGAGTAAGGGAATCATCTGCGATTTTTTTGCAAGATTTAACAAAAATTATGAAACTAATTTCGAGTAAATAGGTGATATAGTAATAAATTTTATTTTTCATTGGGAAAACGAGCAAGTTAATCGATACATCCGTTTTCTTGTTGGATGCTCCGAAAAGTTGACATGTTTGAGCAAAAAATAATAAAGCCAATGCAGCATAAACTTTCAGCAACAAAATCATGAAATATGTTTTTTCATAAATAACTGGTGATATTTCTCTCAACAAAAGTCTCGACCATAAAAACTCTCTAATGTATGTCATACTTGTTCGTTAGAATAAAATTTGGATGAATTTGAATCAATCTTTACTGACTAAAATGCCTTGTGAATCTGACAAAATACTAAAACAATATTTTTTAAAGGACGACGTAGCCAAACTACTATCAAACAGTTTCATTTCTGAGGCGTTCAAATTGACTGTTTGACTAGTCCAAGGAAATCATTAAAAGCTAACCTTTGGAAGCATGAAATAGGCCAATTTCTCCGAAGATCGTGTGATTTACTACGCCATCTGCCTTGTTACCCACGTGGAGACATAAAAATCCTCAGAAAAGTTAAACTGTGTTGGTAGCTGACTGCTTCAAATAAAATTTACCACTAGAAACGATTCTTCCATGACCTCAACAGTCCAGTGTATTCAAGTGGGGTTAAAGTGCGATCGCAGGCGTTGGACGATGGCCGTACTCGAAGTAGCGAAATTTGTAAGTATATAAATTCGGTAGATTCGCGGTACTGGAACAAGTCAAAAGAGGAGGGACAATAGAAAATGTGGATACACTGATGCAGCCTGTTTCGGGCTTATTCTACCCTCATTCAGCCAAGAATAAACCTGCCTAGCAGCTTACACAAGAAGCACAAGCATGTACTGATGATGCAGATAGGTTATAAGCACTTCATCGAACCAAAGTTCACCTGTGCCTCGAAAAAGGGCTGCACAGAGTTCAGGAGAAGTGAGTCGCAACTCCTTATTCTCGGAACCAAGATTCTTGGGCTAATCTTGTACCTTAGCTGTCTACAACTTAAGTTAGTGACCTCGATATCCCAGGCAGAAGACGCGGCAAATCAACACTACGGTTCAGACAAACTTCGCCTATGAAATTGACATACTCAGTCCATGTGCAAGCCCCAAGGCGTTAAAAGCTGCAACCACCAGTGTTTGGTTACGTGATCGCCGTCAGTCTCCTTGGACGCGAAATTTGTACCCACCTGAAAGACGTTTCTCTTGAAAATAATTCAGGAATACCAAGGGTCCTGTCATTCCTTGAGGAATTAACAGCACCGTGTGTTGCATGTCTTCAGTTCAGTTCACTTTGTTTGAGGGAAATTTAGGTGTGCAACGTTGAACTCCCTATTTGTTACATGCGGCTGAATTATGTCAAAGATCGTGAGAAGGCTAACATCAAAAAACTGCCAAGGAACTATTCAAAAACCCCATAGATGAACGAACTATTTCGTGTCAGCAGCATTAGAAGACATATGTACACACATAGGTACGCATTTCTTCAAATTCAGGTGGAAGCACATGTAATTAGCGTTTATAGAAGGAACATGAGGAAGCGAAGTCTGCCTATGTAACGCGAGTAGGCAATCCTATAAGAGCTTGCAGTGCAATAAAGAGCGCATGAATGTGATTCCTACCACTTCCTGTGGGCACTTAACCACTTTCACTTCACTACCTAATAAGACTTTGGAATTTTTAGGTCGATTTACCTTCCGTGTGCAGAGTCGCAATCGATGCCAGCCCACGTTTTACATTTAAACTTTGCTTGCCATGCAGCGTGACAGAAGTCAGTGAACTTCGCCTCCCAAAAAAAAACCTCCAAACACTTGATGGAATTTATCGGCAAAATTTTGATTGAACAGATGATGGGTGGTGGTGGTGGTGGTGGTGGTGGTGCTGATGCCTCCTCTCAAATCAAAGATGCACAAGTAGCTGTTGAAATAACAAACCCTGGTGATGGACCACGTGTTTCAAGCCCTCATTTTAATTGGTTGAGGAGACAACCTGTATCTGACTTGCCTTAAGGTATTTCTGGGCGTGTTACGGGCTCTGCCAAAAATATGGACTCAAACTGAGAACTACTGCATGTTTAGTTTTATCGAAGACAGCTGAAATATTGTTTCTGCATACATCCAAATAAAAGTCTGGACTTGAGGTTCGAAGATTTTCTTGGTAAGGATGCCTTGTATGGCCGCCTAAACAGGAAATGGGAAAAGGAACCGCCTACAATACATTTGGCTTCGTGCTAAACTGCGAGGAAATTACAGTACGCGCCCAATCTCATGAAATTTCATTTACTTAAATAGTTCTGAGACAGCCTTTCTAATGCAGATGGCCGTTTGAGTCATATTTGTAGACTCACCCAAACATGAAACCTCGTTGCCGAGAAGAATAAACGCCCACAACATAATTCGCCCTTTAATATGTCTAAGATCGATCTTAGATATATTAAATGGCAAAGTACTAGGGCATCGAAAACTAATGAGAAAAGCCATACTGCTTAAGCAGCAATTGCTTTACAGTGATCGGAAATAATCTTGTTTAAAAGCCGACCTCCTGAAGAGACTAACATATCCCGGGATTTCGCTGCAAGATAATTATTTTTACAACCCTACTGAAGTACTCTTTACAAAACGATAACATATCTGAGAATTTTGTTTAGCATTTCACGAACCAGCAAATTTACTGTACCTGTTTATTAATTTAACCAGAAGGACCTCAGACCCACACAACCTCACATGAAATACAAAACTTTGAAGGCAAAAGAAAGAACGGTAGAGATCGTTTCTATCCTCCCCTTCCCCCAGCAGGACAACTGGCCGGTTATCGTTACAGCTTAAGTTATTAAGGAGGAGGGGCCCTAGCTGCTACGACCTTCGGGTCGGGCTCCGTATGGGACGAGAAGAAGTGGGTTGCCAGTCTGTATAGAGCTATTGGAGAATGGGTTAAAAGAAGTTGGCAGCCGGACGAGGGCACGTCCGGAGTCTTGATTGCGGCTTACCAAAGTCAGGCTTTACGAGGATTGGCTGGTTAGGACAGCCGGGGTTGGTCACCATTGGTGTGCATGTGCAAGTAGTCGCGAGAGATTCACCGTTGTAACATATGGCCCGAGTTGAACCACTACAAGGTACTCCTCAAAATACGATTAAGTTAACTGGCAAAATTTTGGGACACATGACAACCACAGCAGTATTCGAACTCACTAGGGACAAATCAAGGTTTCAGTAGAAACAATATTCTGGTCGCTTGAGCTATGAGCGCTTTAAGTTTTTCGCAGTTGTACAAAAAAGATATTCAAAATTGAGTTCGATGGTCATCTGATGAATTCGACTGTCGTGAGCGTCTGTATTCAACATGTGTCCCACAGCATGGTGGACGTAGGGTCGGTGACTTGCCTGTGAATTAGATTTTACTGAGAGTAGACTTGCGCTGCATCTGCCACATTTTCCCACTATCATCCATCTGAGCCTGGTGTCATGACAAAGTCAAGAAGACAGGAATCGGATGCAGTGATTGACAATGCTACCCAGCCCGTCTACGCGTGCTACACACATCTAGTCCCCACGCACAAAGACGACAAATGGACGTCCCGGATCCCAACTGAGTATGAGTGCTATAGAGGCCACAGCTAGAACGGAATTCAATATTAATTGCTTAGAAAAACATACTTGAGAAGTCAGCCTACCCTAGTATAGTTCCGTATGTTTATGGAACTAGGTATTGCATTTGAAGACCATATACTCAAACTGATTAATTTCATACTTTGCCGTAGGTTGAGCGATTAACGTAGCCCAAATGTGGAAAATTCAGGGTTCATGGTCAGGGCCTCGTAGCTCAGAGGGTTAGCGTGTTGGCTGTAAACAAGTTTTGTACTTAACGTTGTAGTTTGGAAACCCAACGCGGACGCCGCATTTTCTCCAATTGGGTCAGGTAAATTATTCAAATCCACTAAAAAGATACCCCAAAGAAACAGGCATATATTACGCACCACATACTTTTCGCATTGGTTAGAATGAGCCGACACAAACTCCTTTTCTGTGATGATCGTTTGAGTAAATAGGATTTTTGAAGAGCAAGTTTGAAGAAACTAAATCAGTTACCTCTAAAGCAATCAATTCTTGTTTATGTCGAACAAAACGCCGTGACAAAGTCCTAGACTAACCTGTGCAATTATCTTGTCTTCGTTGAGTCAATCACAATCCTGACCACGTTCCTGTATCAGAGCTACAAACATGCGTGTGCACGCAGCGCAGAACCTCCGCATAAGCACTTCATCTAACCAAAGCTCATCAGCGTCTCGACACTTCTCGCTCTCTGTCGGGTATTTTTTGCATACAGGAATCAGCGCACACCGATTCTCGAATTAAAAAAAGCTCCGAATGGGTGACAGAAGTCACCGAACTCTTTCTGCTATCATAGCTTGCCTGGGTTCGGCCTGGCTGGTGGTGAACTCTGTCACACAGACTCGGACATTTTGGTCTCAAGACGTCAATCGATCGATGTGTTCCTGCATGCGTACTTTGTTGCTTCTTTCGGAACTGGCAGTTTTTCTGAGTCGGTTGACTAAATCTTCAAGGATTTAAGCAAAAAAATATGTACTTCAATTGAAAACTTTTACTTCAGTTTTTCATCTGTTTCACGTACTGATTCGCAGAAGAAGGGGTTTTCTATAAATAAAACGTAAAGGAGGTAATAATAATAATGATAAGTAATAATAATTAACAACCTTAAACGAATATAAAAACATAAAGGAAATGTGGAAAGTAATATTACATTGTTGAGAAATACTAACTCTTTGATAAAAGGTGGCAAATTCTTGTACTTGCCTTCACCTGAGTTTCATTTAATTGGGATCGAAAGTTTTGGTTCCAGAAGTGATTTAATTGCGATCTTTCCTGCTTATATTAATGTTCTTTTATAGCACAATGCACAAAAACCATAGAATTTGCTCTGAGATATTAAATAGCATAGGACCTTTCTGCGACGTCCAGCAACCTCCGATTTCACCCAAATCCTGCCTGTTTTACTTCAATATATAAGATTAAACCTATAGTAAAAGGCTTTCCGAGCCTCAACTTTAATCAACGAACCAAAATAGCAAGGCCAACTGTTCACTTAACTACTCACTTAAATGTTTCGTGAGGTCACCTAGTGTATGTATTTAAATGGTAAATTTTTAGTTCCGTGATTTTATCTGCTCCACTAAATGATTAGTAGAAGAAACAATTTTCTATAAATAAGATTTAAAATGCGATCTTCTATTAATTATTTCTATGTGACCTCAGTTGCCTTTCCTACTAACCAAATTAGGATCGCTTTTGAGAGCTAGAAAGGGTAACAGTTGAAATTTTGAATCTTATCAATAATATAACCCGACTTTAGAGCAACTTTGTTTGTGGCACAATGGATGCCGATTTAAGTTCGTTTTTATTCCTTTTGAGGCCTACCCTGTTAGTGGCACTCACCTTCAAACAGCCTATTAACGCGCGGACAGACAGTTGAAATGTCAACCCGGTGTGTACATCTCAAGCCCAGAAAGTGATCTAAAAATTAACCAAATGTCTTTCAAAGCTATGTGAAGAAAAGTGCCCTCGCCATGAACTGTTGACGGAAATACTGAAATGTGTTTTCAATTAAGAAAGATTACTTAAGTGGAGTTTTAATGTCGACAATTCAGCGACCACATCCCGTAATATTTCGGACACTTCAGGGTGCCAGTTTTCGAATGCACTTCTTTGTCGCTGGCGCGGCCTTTAAAGACGACACTCAGTCACAAATGGTTACTTGAGTAGTATGCATGTTTTTTCTTGAGTTTCGATGCCCTTACACAGGAGATGACTTAACTCATGCAATGTGTGATCGAAATTTGAATGAGTACTTTAGTTTGTTATTTTGGTTCGTTGAATAGATTTGGATGCTGAGAAAGCCTTTTTCTAAAAAAACACTGCATGTTCAACTTTATATATTGAAGGAAAACACGCAGGATGTAGGTGAACTCGGACGTTGCCGGACATTCAAGAAATTTATTGTGCTATTTAATATCACAAATCAAAGTCCATCATTTTGTGCATTGTGCTATAAAAGAATGTTTATATACGTAAGGTTTTAAATAAATATCTTCTGGAACTGGAAAATGTGAGCTGAGGTCAATAAAAATCAGATGCAGGCATGTGTTAAGAATCACCTTTTTCTAGGAACGAGAATTTTGCCTCAAAACGCAGGAATGAACTTATTTACTAGTATTTTGGTTTTACTACGGTCAAAATTAATACCGGTAGTAAAATACATGCGAGATATTGTGGAGGTGGACTATAGAATCATCTATATTAAACTGGAAGGATGCGGTAAGATACTTTAGTATAATGTAGCTTCCACTAATCCGGAATTTAGAAGCAAAATGGACAGAAAGTCAGAATTTTTTGCTAACTCGAAGAATATATTCAGCTTAGCTATTGTGTATTTGCAGCCCTTATAAATTAAAATATTTCTTATAGAAAATTGATCCAAAATACTCTTTTTGTACTCACGTCTTCTTTAACCCGAATATATGATGCCTTTCCATTTTTATAAAAGTTTCGAATTATGGGATTTTTAAGACTATTCGAAGAACTTCTTCTTTGCACTATTATTAATGCTCATAAGTAAGTATATAAAGTAGCCCAGATCCATAAAAAAATAATGAGCACTATGTAGTATCTTCTTAGTGCCATACAGAAATGTATGATTTTCCTTCCATTCAAATTATACAGCTTGCAGGCTGAAAATGCTACAAGCAAATACAACGACAGAGGGGGCTCAACATTGTTTCAAAATTGGAACAAAATTTTAAATATAAAGATACCCTTTGTTTGAATACAAATCCTGCGGAGGAAATTATTTTTTACCTTTCGAGTACAAGAAATAATACTTTAGTGTATTTGGTCTTCAAAATATTTATAAGGGCATCGAATATCATTTTTTAAAATACTACTTAATTAGTCCTTTTTATCGAGTGTGCTTTTGGTGGGTGGCCTAAAAGAAGCGCAACCAAAAGTTAAAATCCTTGCGTTTCTCAAATATTACGAGATTTTACCACAAGCTGATCAATATTGCAGTCCTACTTATGCAATCCATCTTAATGGAAAACTCATTGCAGTCGCTAACTGCATTTTACCCAGTTGTGCCTCTACAATCTTCAGGGGGCATGCACTTTCTCTTAAAGCGTTCACATCTCGTTTCGCTTATGGTAGCATAAGACCAGTCGTGCTCAGCTCAAGCGCCGACTTGGATCCTGGGATCAGTGGCAAACAGCTAAGAGGTGCACAAAATCTGCACTTAACTCTTTCCTGGGGAGGGGAACAGATGGTACTGCGGAACATCTT
Source organism: Schistocephalus solidus (assembly GCA_017591395.1). Classification (NCBI taxonomy): domain Eukaryota; kingdom Metazoa; phylum Platyhelminthes; class Cestoda; order Diphyllobothriidea; family Diphyllobothriidae; genus Schistocephalus; species Schistocephalus solidus. The sequence continues at coordinate 41,608 of WEDG01001108.1, read as the reverse complement.
GGACGTAAATTGCAGCTTCTTTGCCTGCTTTTATGAATCACTTTTATTTAATCATTTCTTCCACTTGGGCCCTCTCAGATATTATACTGGTAGAGATATCGAATCCACGTTAACAAAACATCAGTAAAATAGCCGCCCTAAACCGGAAATCAGAACAGGCATTGGCCGCGATGCAGGTGATTTTTTGCACAATTCCAGAGAAATTAGGGTTAGGTCTGAGTGTGGGGAATTCCTATTCCCGGCTCCTGGTTAGGAGGACCATCTAAGTTATCCGTACCAATTCATCTTCCTAGTTCCCTCGGCAGCTGCATGCGCGTAGGAGGTTGTTCCGAGCAGGAAAAATGTTGCTTTTCAAGGGCACCGATGCAGCTTTTAAATGTTATTAATCACTCTGTTTAACCGGATATTTTTGTGACTTAGCGTTGACCGATTTCTTGTCGAGAGCTTCTTTAGAGCACGTGCTAACAGGTTGACTAAAGGAAGTCTTTGTTTGCGCCTTCTTGAGTGATTGCGTACTTGGTCACCAGCATGGGTGGTATTTTTATGCGGAATGCACCAAGTGTCCCAGCATTTGCCTCAAATACTTCGTTCATCTCTAGCAGTTTGATGGTCAAGAACGCGAGGTTGCCAAACCAGAAGGCGGTAAAGCCAGTTAGCTGTACAAGCCGGCCGAGAGCGTACACGCAGAAACGCAAGCAGCTTGAGATAGCGTACTCACGGGCCAAGTCTCAGCTAAAGTGCATACGCCGGAAACTCCTCCAGCTGAGTACAGTCGGTGAGGATGAAAATGTCGATTGGTTTCACAACGTTGCAAGCCGGAATTCGAATCACCCGTGTAAGCGTTGCTTGACACGCGTGTTAGATGGGCCACAGGCGGCATGGGTAAACGGCGGCGCTGATGACCAGGAGAGCAAGCAGCTACAATATGTCCCACAATTGGTTATTCCAGCCTAAGCTTGCTACCACTTTTCAGCATCAACCGACTTTGTAAAGCAATTTGATTGGATGAGCATGCTGCTGCCGCTGTTGCTGCTGCTGCTGCTGCTGCTGCTGATGATGATGATGATGATGATGATGATGATGATGATGATGATGATGATGATGATGATGATGATGATGATGATGATGATGATGATAATGATGATGATGATGATGATGATGATGATGATGATGATGATGATGATGATGATGATGATGATGATGATGATGATGATGATGATGATGACATTGATGATGATGATGATGATGATGATGATGATGATGATGATGATGATGATGATGATGATGATGATGATGATGATACAGTGCGAGCGCCCTGATTCTCCAGACAGGCTGAGAGGCTGTTGAATCGGAAAAAAACGGGCGACAACATTAAGTAATTGCATGCGTTTCGAGGGCTGCTCTTAGTCCACGACTAACCCCTAATTAGGGCAGTCAATGTGTGTGATACGTAGTCAATGGAGACAGAGTTCAAGCCGGTCACTGTCTCCAGTCTCACTCCCAAGTCGGGCCGATTCGTAAAAGGTGGTGGTGTATGAATGAGGAGAGAGGTAGATAGATAGATAGATAGAGAGAGAGAGACTACGCTTTGTTTTCACTATGAGCAGTCACATTCGTTCCAAAACTATCTCGAGGTGCAAAACAACGGCACTTTGGAAGGTTGCCAACTGACCGGATACGTCGGGCTCAGGCTTCAAAGCTTCCTTTTTAATGTGACCCACTTTCATGAAATCCAAAACACCCCTTTGAACGAAGTTCGACTCGTGTGGAGTTAGAGATCAGGGCATGTGTGTGGTGAACACAAACGGGCTATTTTACTATGTCATTTACCGTGCTTATGCCCCTCATCCACTGTTTTCAATTTGTACTGCAATCTGAGTTAAATGTTCCTTAGGAGCGAGTGAGGTAGATACTTTGAAAATCTGTTTCACCATAGACAAATTGGCTTCATAACACGGTGATCCCTATCATCAGTATGCTGCCTACCCTGATACTTGCTGCTCACAAATAAAAATCAGATTTAAATATATCATCATTATTATGAAAATTAAGTCCAAATTAAATAACAACAGTTAAGCAACAAATAATTTTTCTTAGCATCGCTTAGCATTGATATGAAGGGTCTTCATCTCCTTTCAAAAAACGCCAGCAGTGTTAACCTAAGGGTCCTTGAAGTAAATGCTGAGAAAAGGCGTGATTTTTCGTCAAGATCTGTATTTGGCTGTCTAACTAATGCCACTCGATTTGGATCAACATAATTTTCGAGGTGATTAAGGGTTTTGTGATTTTGCCCAGCCTGATTAAGTTGCCAATAAGCTGCTCATTCGTCAGAACGTATTTTTGAGCCTGCTTCCACTTCGTGTTCAATGATAGGGATCAACGTCGCTGTACCTCCCCCATGCACGTAGAAATGCCTAATATCGGTACTCTGATACAATCCAAAGACCAATTAACCATCAATGCATGAGCCATGGTTTCGATGATTCTCTACTGGATCACCAATTTTTTTTATTCGGCAGGTACATCTCCATCTAAAAGTACGACGGTGATTGTACTTACGGCGCCCTGAAAATATGGCTTAGTTGATTTTTACGGGGTTTTCCGGTGTCACATTCAGCTTCCCTCACCTATCGACAGACTTCCCGGCAGTAAATAAACCCATTAACCACAGCATTTGCGCATCTACCAGCAGGCTTCGGCACGTCTTCCAGTAGCATTCTGTTGTTCCAACGATAAACTTACTGTAAAATTTCACAGAGCTTCAAATTACAGTAGAGTCTTCCCATCAAATCACAAAAATGAAAGAATTCGTTCTTACTAACCAAACAGACTGGCAACCCTTTCTTCTGCACCCCCCCTCCATACTGGCACATTCTATTTACGAACCTTCTTGTTCGTAAACATCGCCAGCCCATTGCACACATGCGGCAAGGTTTTTCCTCTTCTTAGGCAGGATATCGAAGGAGATATCTTGACGCCGCTTTTTCACTCGGTACCACTTCAGCATAAAACTCACTTAACAACATTGTGAAGGGTATGCTGAAATCGGCACAAACAATGAAGGTAGTAATCACGCTATAGTAACCCCAAAAATTTAAGTGTACTTCGCGGCTCCTCGGACAGCAGTGGACGCCGTAATTTCTGATGGTCGAACTATTGCTATGGTTGATACGAAAGTGTCCGGTGACTCTTACCCGAACCCTAGCTGTGGTGACGAGATTTCTTCCAAAGCTCAGTAATGCTAGCATGCTGTTGGTTGTCGATAACTTGTAGTTGCTTCAAGAGGCAAGCCTCGCTGAGGAGAACGAGGTTGCCAATGGCTATTTTCCGCACCACCAGGCTGGTCATTCCAGGCTTCCTTGGGGAAAAAATCAGAATGATTTCATAAGCAGGGATAGAGCGCGTTCTTCTCCACTAAGCTGTGCTTCAGTAGTCAATAGTTTTAACAACTCCGGTCTACTAATCGCAAAACAGATGTGTCGGCCTAGGAGTATAGACCCTAACCCTTCCATCACCTGCGGCAAATATAAGGTCGCGTGATGCGTACCATCAACAAACTCCCACCTGCAGATACTGTATCAGACAGAGAAAAGCAGCAGCTGTTCATAAGGAAATTCCTTGAAGATGCCACTGACTAAGGGCCTAGAATTAGCGTAGAATGAGTCACGAGTGTTTTAGCCTACTACCGCTAGGTTGCACGCTTGTTTCCAATCCTTGCCAATGCCAAAGAAAGCAGATCCTCAGCAGTGGGTTCAGTGGCTGAGCATATATTCTTGCGTGACCAGTGATTACTGGTGAAGTTTTAAGCCCGTGAATGGATACTGAAAGGCGGAATTCTGAACACCTGGCGCTTTTAGGCATGGTATGACACCAAAAGCTCGCAGTACCCCCACCAAAGCGAATCAACTTTAAGTCTGAGGGTTTAGAACTGGAAAATGACGCTCTCACAGTAGGAGGCACTATGTTCCCACAGACAAGTTCCGGTAGGAACCGCTCGAAGTGAATACATGCTTATCCTTTTCCGATCCTAATATGTGGGGTCACCCGTATGCCTGGCGAAAGGGAAAGAGCTTGACAAATGACCCACCTGCAAATGGACTGAGCATTAGATGGAGACACGTTTGAAGGTTCGATCATCACTGCTATTCCGAAGCAAAGTAATTCCTTTGCCAGAAAGACTGTTTACCGGGAACGATAACTATATTATATGAAATAAAAGAAAAAGCTTGTCGATCTGATTTGATAAGAATGGACCTTCCTAAGGCAGCAACTAACCACCACACAAAACCGATTATGATCACTGGTTGATATTCGGCTTCGGCTTTAATCCGCCGCCGCTCCATCAAGCCTGTTACGCAGAATAAGCATGACGACATGCAACAGAATAATTAGCGCTTGAAGTTCAGATACTGTAAAAAATGCCGAAGGCTGTCATTTTGAAGGAGCATTAAGACCTTGAATTGGCTAAAAAAACTGCTATAAACTCAGGAGAAACCCGCAAATTGGATAGAGTTTCAAGAAAATGGACTGCAATACCCATAGAAATTGGTCTAATTTACTTGCCTCTAGAGCACTTTTACGAGCGCAGATACGGCAGTGTTGATGGTTGCCAACATCTGTTGCATCTAAAAATACCTTTTGGCTCTTGTAGACAGTCGAAAAAACAGTTGTCTTTCTAGCCAAGTCGGTCTCCACCCTTTATCAGTCCTGTCAAGATCTCTATGCTTAAACCAAACAATTTTGGGTGTGTCTCCTGCATGGCTTGTCTCATCCCGGGGCAGATGACCTACATTAACCACCGAGGGTAGTCTCGAGCGGAGACAGTGAGAGCTGATGGTCCTGAATAGACAAGACCCATTCCTTTTTGGTCTCATCTGTCTCACTTGCTAACCTCTTACCACGCTGACGTCTAAGGTGCACAGCGAACTAGCTATTCGATATAAATTTAGGTTTTGTTGTTGCTACCATCAGATTCGCAAAAGTGCCTGCCTTAGTTGGCAATGATAATGGTTCAAATTAGGCCGAGGTGCGCTTACTGTCGCATCTCATAATTGTTTTCGAGAATTTTCGGCCATGGCGGATAAACCCCAGTCCGAGATCCCTGAACTTGTTAGGTCAGGATCAGGAAAAAATGACTCTAGTGACCATTCAATCTAATGACATATAAAGGAGGTTTAAGATTTTTCTTCAAAACTGCATGTGTGCAAATGTGGAGCTAATTTTCTGATGGCTTCCTTTCTGTCCTGCTTTTTCCTTCTACAAAGAAGGGGTGCCGACGGGGTAACATTCTGTTCTCACAAACATAACCCAAGGAAATCTTCCTCGATACAGGTCGCCAACCAGCACGTGCGTGGCACGCCAAGATCCACTCAGCCACTACAATCACTCTCATCTAGCTAATGTGCCTCGGTAAGGAGTGCGAATACGGAGTCAGGCCAGCTTGGTGTGCTCTGTCAACTGTCGCGGCGCCCTAGAAGTTTTGCCTTGGAAGGCTACAGATTGTCTAGACAACTCGGTCCTCCGAACTAACAGTCGGGTTGAAATGGGTACTCCTGCCGACAACGATGGCAGGGTGAAACTCAGGCCATACCACTCTGCGAGGGTGCTTCAGTCTGGACTTTTTGTAGGCGTGGGTCTAGACCATGGTTGGTTGTCGAGTGCAAACAGTGCAGAAGTGGTCATTCCCGTCGCCTTGGGGTCACTGTTGGAGTACTGGCTGCCCATCACACTATGCGACCGCCCACCTGGAGCCTAGACAGGAGCTACCAACAGACAAGAACACCACTCGCAGTTCGTTCTAGGATCAGTACAAGGGTCTGAGAATTTCACTCCCGTGGATGAATAAAACGCGGATCTGAGTGCTAATGCTAAACCAGTCCAGAGCTTGCAGCATCTGTCCTGTAATAAGACAGCTTTTGGATAACCATGTCAACAATTTCAAATGATCAGGCCTCTGTATGGGTGAGACAAATTATTCGGTCGACTTTCCCCGAGAACTGCCATTTTTCAAATATATTTTTAGTGGTTTTACCGTTTTGATTTTTAGAAAAACAACGTCGGTATACTTCTTTAGGTCGGGGATATAAGTGCGCAGGAGCCATTGTTGTCTTCGCTTTCGCTTATGTCATCTTGTAGCCAGGGAGGAGCCGCGGCCATGCTGAGGACAAAAATTGTGCAGATGGCCATACAAAAGTTCATACATCGTTGAATTGGAAATGTTGGCTTACTTTCAAAGCCTACTCGATCCCAGGTAGCCTGTCAGCGGGATGTCAATTTACATCAATCTTTATGGCAGCCTTACCCTAAAAGTAACTTCGTATTATCCACACACTTACCCTACCCTTAGCCCTAACTTCATGGTAGGGCATTGCAACAGTAGGGGGTTAGTATATGTCCTTTTTGGAGCTCAACTTACACAAACATAGCTAAATATCGTGGGAAGGCTCATCACATGATGAAACTAAAACAGCCAATAACAGCAACATTAACTTCCATCACGCGAAATATGCCTCCAACTGGTTGACTGAAACTCACTATTTCCACGATCTCCGTATCGGTACCGATGGGGTCGGCAAATATAAAAGCCCGTGATGGAAATGGAGATATGCGTAATCGCCGGGAGACAGTAAGTGAAATTACATACGCACGCAACTGTAGTGACGCAGCTCCGGGCCTGTTGAACGCTGAACCTCTCGCGTCTAGATGCACGTGCGCACCAGTGGCTGTCTGGCCCTTGAAAATCCTGGCTGTCCACACCGGCCAATCATTATCAAGACTAACCCACATCTGACCGCGTTGGAGGCCCCGTGACGACCGCACGGCCCCACACTCGTGGAACGTAGCAGACGTGCCCTCATCCGGCAGCCAACTTCCTCCAAGCCCTTCTGCGATAGTTCTGTACAGAGTAAACTATCCTATCAACCGGCGTCCCACTTCTTCTCTCCTTCTACGGAACCTGGCCTGAAGGTCGTAGCGGCTAGGATCTAGCCTATCAACATAACCTGCTGCGATATATCTTCTCTTGGTTAACAGTTCACACACTTTTCAGCTTAAGTGATCTCCCAAATTCGTGCTTTTGTATGCTGCCTCGACCTGCTGTAAAAGAGGGCTCAGCAAGAATTTTGAAAGTGCAAACGCTTTTCCCGGTAAGGTGACCTTTGCTTGACGAAAATGCCGTGGGGGTTCTAAGTAGTACCTAACATAGCTTCATGGTTGCGCTGTTAGCGTCAAGGCTCTGGCGTCGACACCGACCGGCCCTCAAGATATATTGCGAGTCTGTATCCCCGAACCAGCAGCCGCGCTGTTTCGATCACATTCGCGCATGGCAGGCGTTAGTTGAGATGCGTCGATTCTGGCACGTGTAGGAGGGAGGCTTGGTGGCAGATCAGTCAGCGCGCCCAGTTGCATCAGCAGTCACCCTGGGAAGCACAGCCAGATGGTCCGTACAAAGAAGGGGAGGGGCCGATCCTGGGGTACCCGTTCTCATGCCAACTCAGCGCATTCTCTACGACAGTACATCTGCCATGCTATAAGGCCCTTAATGAGACCTTTTCGTATTTCGTATACTGTTTTTTTTATCACATCGCTACATACTAATACCAAAAGCACGAACCGAAATGTGGTGTGTGCTGACAGTTATGTGCAGATAAATAGATTAAGGTTTACTTGACTAACAACTGCTGAATTCCGTGGGCCAAGACTAAACCACCAAGGCAGCGTTACTGTTCGTGGGTGTTTTGGGGTGTAGGGGTACTAGTTAGAGGTAGCACCACACAGATAGCATTTGGTCGCTCCATTTGTCTCGTACAGGTGGTGAATGCTCCTGTGGCCGCCTCTAACTGGTACCCAACTCTCATCGGTGGCTCCTCGAAGTTGGGTCCTTCCCAGCAGCCACACCCCGGGGAACCGTCACGACCGGCGGGCTAAACCAGGTAATGGTCTCCGGTGTTGTGTGTGCCTCCACACCCGGTATGTCTGACTCCCGAACTTCCCACCTCCCCCCTCTCAAAAAGTCCTACGGTGGGGGCAACAGCAACCCCATAAACAGACCCAGGCTAACACGGGTCGTTCTCCCACTAAAACAAAACCGTGACACATAGTGGAGTTCGGCAGCCGTCTGGGATGTCCGAGCAGCCCTAATTAGGGACAGCTATGCTTGTCTCCTCGCGGAGGAAGTGGCTAGAAAAGGTGCCCAAAATAAATGCTGGTTGTCACGTTTTCTGCAGCCGGCCATGGCTCGCAGATCGCAAAAATACGCGGTCGTAAAACTCAAACAAACCAGCAATACCCCCGTCCCCATCCCCATCGCCATACTCTCCAGGCTGCTCGGGTGAGTCCATTTCACACTAGCAGCCTGGAATGTTCGTTCCCTTTTAGACAATCCTAGGAGCAACCGGCCGGAACGGAGGACGGCGCTAGTCGCTCGGGAACTGGCGTGCTACAAGGTGGACATTGCTGCTCTCAGCGAGACCCGATTCTCTGAGCAGGGTCAGCTGGAGGAGGTGGGTGCTGGCTACACCTTCTTCTGGAGCGGCCGGCCAAAGGCAGAGCGACGCGACGCTGGTGTTGCCTTTGCCATCCCGTAACGACATCGTGGGACGTCTGCCCTGTCTGCCGCAGGGTATCAATGATCGCCTGATGAGCCTCCGCCTGCCTCTTCGGGGAGACCAGTTCGCCACCATCATCAGCACCTACGCTCCCCAATGACGAGCTCTGATGCGGCGAAGGACAAATTATACGAGGACCTGCACGCCCTGCTGGCGACTGTGCCGAAAGAGGACAAGTTAATTGTCCTTGGTGACTTAAACGCCCGCGTCGGGACGGACCACGCTGCCTGGCAGGGAGTGCTGGGTCCCCACGGTCTCGGCAGCTGTAAAGATAACGGCCTCCTTCTTCTGCGCACGTGTGCGGAACACCGTCTCCTGCTGACCAACACCTTCTTCCGCCTTCCGACGCGGGAGAAGGCCACGTGGATGCACCCTCGGTCGCGGCGCTGGCATCTGCTGGACTATGTTCTCGTCCGGAGGCGAGATCGATAGGACGTGCTGGTATCCAAGGCGATCCGCGATGCCGATGGTGGGACAGATCACCGCCTCGTCATCTCCCAGGTGAGGCTCCGACTGCAACCCCGACGAAGGCCCCAAGGTAAGAGACCGCCAGGTAAGTTAAAATCTCTTTTGTTAAATTTGACTGCTCATTGTTCTGATTTCAGCAACCAAATAACCGATGAACTGGAGGACCTGCATGCTCCAGATGATAATGCTACCGTGGAGACACGATGGTGTCAACTGCGAAATGTCATCCAGTCCACCACCCTCGAAGTCCTCGGATGCACACGCCGTCAACACCAGGACTGGTTTGACGACAATGACGCTGATATCAGCAACTTACTCGCGGAGAAGAATGGACTACACAAAGCCTACATGGACCTTCGGACTGACGCCACCAAAACAGCCTTCTTCAGATAACGGTGCCTTGTACAGCAACGGCTGCGGGAGATGCAGGATGCCTGGATGATCCGTAAAGCTGAGGAAATCCAGGAGTATGCGGACCGCAATGAAATGAAAAACATTTTCAAAGCCATCAAGGCCATCTACGGCCCGTGTATCAAGGGGACCGCACCGCTGCTCAGCTCTGAGGGCACAATACTGCTGACAGAGAAATCACAAATTCTGAAGCGCTGGGCCGAGCACTTCAGAAGTGTCCTTAATTGCTCATCAGCCATCTCCGATGCTGCCATTGACCGGCTGCCTCAAGTGGATACGAACAATGACCTGGATCTGCCACCTTCCCTACTAGAAACCATCCGGGCCGTGAAGCATATTTCCAGCGGGAAAGCACCGGGATCCGACGCAATCCCAACGGAAGTCTACAAGCACGGTGGGCCCCGACTGATTGCAGAACTCACAACACTCTTCCAGGAGATTTGGCGCCAAGGACAATTTCCTCAGGATTTCAAAGACGCGACCATGGTCCATCTCTACAAACGGAAGGGGAACCGGCAACTTTGTGATAATCAAAGAGGCATCTCGTTGCTCAACATCGCCTGGAAGATCTTCGCCCGTATCCTTCTCAATCGTCTTAACGGTCACCTAGAGCAGGGCCTGCTCCCGGAAAGTCAATGCGATTTCCGCGGACACCGTGGAACAACCGATATGATCTTTGCCGCCCGCCAGCTACAAGAGAAGTGCCAGGAGATGCGAACTCACCTTTACACTACCTTCGTTGATCTAACGAAAGCCGTTGACACGGTGAATCGCGACGGACTGTGGAAAGTCAGGCAGAAGTTCGGCTGTCCTTAGCGTTCACGCACATGGTGCGTCAGCTTCATGACGGGATGTCGGCGCGCGTCACTGACAACCGGATGGTATCCGAAGCATTTTCAGTGACCAATGGAGTGAAGCACGGCTGCGTACTGGCCCCCACCCTGTTCAGTCTCATGTTCTCGGCTATGCTGATGGACGCCTACCGTGATGAGCAGTCTGGGATCCGCGTGGCCTACAGAACTGACGGGCACCTTCTCAACAGTTGGCGTATGCAGGCTTCAACCCCCGTGTCTACGACTACAGTCCATGACTTGCTCTTCACGGACGCCTGCATCCTTAACACTGTGACGGAGGAGGACATGCAAAGGAGCATGGACCTCTTCACCGAAGGCTGGGCCGATTTTGGATTAACAATCAGTACAGCCAAAACGGTTGTCATGAACCAACCGCCACCCAGCGCTGAATACAATGCTCCCCAAATCAATTTCAGTGATGCTCAACTCAAAAACGTGGAAATATTCGCTTATCTAGGCAATATGCTGTCACGCAACACGAGAATCAATGACGAGGTTGCCCAACGGATCTCCAAAGCCAGTCAGGCCTTCGGCCGCCTGCAGGCTTCCGTTTGGAATTGCCACGGTATTCACCTGAACACCAAACTGAAGATGTACAAGGCCGTCATCTTGACGACACTCCTTTACAGAGCGGAGACCTGGACCGTCTATTCGAACCAAGCCAGGAATCTGAATCACTTCCATCTCAGCTGCCTCCGCAGAATACTGAAGCTGAGATGGCAAGACAGGATCCCGGACACAGAAGTCCTAGAGTGGACCAGAATCCTCAGCATTCATGCCATGCTGAGGCAAGTGCAACTGCGATGGAGTGGCCACCTGGTAAGTATGGACGACGAGCGACTACCCAAACGACTTTTCTACGGAGATGTCGCTACGGGTGCTTGCCTGACAGGAAGGTCAAAAACGACGCTACAAGTACACTTTGAAGAAATCGCTGAAGCAACTGCAAATTAACCAGGCGACCTGGGCGGACCTCGCCCAGGATAGACCGGCATGGAGAAGATCCGTGAAGACTGGTTCAGCAATCTATGAGGCCAACTGGATCGCCGCCACCAAGGCCAAAAGAGTGGCACGGAAGTCACCAGCGCCCCGAACCAACATCGTCGATGCTCAGGCCCTGCAAACATGCCAACGCTGTCAACGCATCTTCCGCGCGTGATTCGGCCTGGTTGGACATCTTCGGACGCAATTCACCAATCATCCGACAATTCCAATTTCTACGTCAAATTCTGCCAACCCTCCTTCAGACTCCCCAATCTCACTCCTGGCATCAATTCCATTACTCCCACCATCATAGAGACCACATCCCTCTACTCATCGCCTGTTACCGCCACCACCGCAACCACCACCGACTTCGCCTTCACTACCACCACCACAACCATCAGCGATGGGAACTCTCTCCTAAACTGTCCTCAATGCGACCGCACATTCACCTCACGCATCGGCCTGTTCGGTCACTTGCGAATCCATCGTACACAGACTGGTGAACCAGTGCCTGGAGCACCAACACATAGCAGAGATCGTCACCTCCACTGTCCTCCCTGTCCTCGCGCATTCACTCATCGCATGGGCCTATTCGTTCACATGTGCATCCATGACAGCGGAATACACTACAATTCCGACAACACCGATACATCATGCACACCCTCCGCTCCTGCCATTCTTAGCGCCCCTGCCACCCCCACTACCATGAATGACATCCTCCCAGCCTCTACCGATTTCTCCTGCCCACACTGTGCCTGCAACTTCAACTCAGGCATCGGCCTGGTCGGTCACCTGCGAATCCATCGCACGGAGGCTGTTGAAAAAGTGCCTGGGGCTCCGACATACAGTCGCCGCGCCCGCCTACACTGCCCTCACTGCTCCCGCACATTTACACACCGCATAGGCCTATTCGGACACATGTGCATTCAATAAAACCTGCGGTAAACCACCGGAGGCTAAGCCACATCAGCGCACACCATCTTCACTTATACATAGACAACTCTCTCACAATCATCATAATATACCTGATAAAATCCCGATTTCCTAGAAACCGTGGCTTGGAAGGCTGCCAATCGGATGCTTACACCAGACCACGCTGTCGGCCCAGTGTATGTGTTGTGTGTTTCGAGTGGCTGACCAGTGGACTGGGAGACAGATGGCAATGGCTCCTCCATATCTCCTGAGTAAGTAAATCCTGGTGTGTGCGTTATGGGGGCCAGGTCGTGCTGTGGCGTGCGAAGACGAGTAGGCCGACCCATCAGCCAATGCACCCACTCACACCTTAGACAACTGACTGACTCGGATTGTGGTCTGATTGTGGGGATGGGGGGGAGAGTGAGGTCAACAGCTCAGCGCATTTTCCTCACTATAAAAAATATGACATGCTTGAAACAATCACGGTGCGCTAAAAGCCGTGGCTTGGAAGGTTGCCAACTGACGGGATAACTTGTACCGCGTGGTCAGCCCCAATGTGTGTTTTGTGTGTAGTGGCTGACTGGCGGACTGAGAGTCAGGCTGCAATGGCTCCTTCTTAATGTGGCCTTATGGCACTCCCACTCCATGGGATCCGAGCCAGGTGTGGTGGTACACCCAGGGGCGTCTCCGGCAGCGTCAGCCACCTGCGCCCTCTCCCATCTCCGGTCTTCATGACTCTGTCATGACACCGGGCTCAGGTGGGGAGGAGGGGAGAGTGCGTTAGCTGCAGCGCAAGGCTTCTATCACTTTAAACTAATTCACACGCAAGTCACCGTCGCTGCACCACCTGGGGTGGAGCATACGGTGGACCTCGTCAAAATCGACGGTCGAACTGTCGACCGGGTGTTTTGGGATGGCATTTCCTTCACAGCAATTACATCCAGCAGCGTAAATTTCCGCTATAAAGCACTTTCTAGCTTCAAACTTAAGTCACGGGTTCCAACTTTGATTTGAATATTGGGTGTGGAGCTACTAAGAATGTCTAAGTGCTTTAAGGCAGAAACTTATTTAATTTATGTAACCACATTATGCCTAGGTTTACGTCAGTTCATTTGACAAAGTTTGAGTGAGGTTTGGGCTTAGGGTTCAATTTGGGTGCTCATGTGAGGGTTAGGAATTAGGTCAGTGCTACGGTTGGATAATGGGGCTAGGGATCGGGTTTTAGGCTTACGAAAAAGCTCCCGTTACAGAGGCATAAGCCTTACTTGCCGAAAGTTTCGGATTCATACCGAAAAAAACTTATCAGACAAAGAAAATGACAATAGCTAATACAAGGCGACAGCCCGAGCGTCACGATAGACAATTTGCGCATTTAACCCCAGATCACACTGGGCGCTGGACAGTGACTTGCGCGTGAAGTAGTTTATCGTGAGGCAGACAAGTGTAGCATCCTCCGCACTTTCTCCTCCCCTTCATAAATAACGACGGAGCCTGACTCTCAGGCCTGATAGGACCGAAATACCCTCCTCTGGTTGACAACCCTTCAAGCACAAGTGGGTCAAATGAACCAGTCAAGCCTCGGTTGTTAGCCCGTCAGTAAGGATTCCAATGCGCCAGATTTTTAGTAGTGAGAAATGGGCTGATGTGTCATGGAAATGGGATCCCTGTCTCGGTATCACTCCTTCTTCCTTGCTGCCGCAGGCGTAACTGGACGCAGTGGCTGACCCGACCTGACGCCTACACCCAGGCATGCCACAACGACCTCTAGTGCGACAGTATTGATCGGATTTGCGTTCACTGTGCAGCCCCATTAACGTGTGCCATGATCCAGTCTGTCCCCCGATTTGCTCCAGCTCAACGACAAGGCAACCCGTTATGGGGTCTCTGACACTATGCCGTCACGTTCCATTTAGCTGGTAGGCATCATCTGGGTCAGTGGTTGCTGATGCTTCATCACCGGTGTTCGAAGTTGACGTGACAACTTAGCATATCCCCCCCCTCAGTACCCTCCTTAGGAGTAATTTTTTGGTACTAGCTCCTGTCAGCATTGAGACTGTCCAGACCGAAACTTAACTATGTGCCTATTGAATAGAGGTGTGTGCATTTAGCATCCCACCCCCAATTGGAGACCGGTGATGGAGGCAGCTCATGTCTGCGAAAAGTTCCACTTTGTCCACTCGACAGGTGTGTACGAACCGCTTCCCAAATTGTGAGCTTTCCTCCTCACAGATGCACATTCAGTCATCCACCTCCGCAGTAATTTGCGCGTTTCTCCGGTTCAGCCGATTTTCCCCAGACTGCATCGGATGCGCTAAAAGAATCACACGCTTTTTGGGCTGACAGCGAATCCTCTAGCTTAATTATTTAGCTTTCGCTAACCGTTTCTTTGGATGGGCTGAAATTCCGACCTCGAGTAGCCGACTGTGAAGAAAATCCCCTTGAGACGTAAGTCCAGAAAGACTACATGGAAGCTTTCTTCGAATGCTAACGTAGGAGTGCATTCAGTCGGCTTCCGATTATGCCACCGGAGAAAAGAACCCTCCGACACACCTTCAGCAGTTCCAGAAACTTGGAAGTGTTCGGTGTCCTTTATCGTTGCATTGCATTCACTTTCCAAATTACTTTAAATGATTCCAACTGCCAAATCCTAGGGAAGATTGTGCGGAAATAAGTAGGTGATGTGGAAACACAGACTTGCTCCTATCCAAGAGGAGATAATTGTGTCGATTTTGTTGGAATTTATGCAAGTCTTTTTCTGAAGGTTACACGTCTGTTGAGATGCTACCAACACACGATAGTTCGACCGTCAATTTGGACGATGTCCACCGTATGCTCCACGGAAGGGTGGTGCAGGGACGGTGACTTGCGCGTGATTTAGTTTAAAGTGATAGTCGACTTGCGGTGCATCTACCGCACTCTCTCCTCCCCCCACCTGAGCCCGGTTTCAAGACAGAGTCAAGAAGACCGGAGGCGGGAGAGGACGCAGGTGGCTGGCGCCGCCGGAGCCGCCCCTGGGCGTGCCACCCCACCCACGTGTTCGGCATTTTTTATGGGAGCGCAACCCGAACAACGCCTGTCATGCCCTGATGTGGCCTCCGTGTTGGTCCAACGCATCTGCCACATGGCCCGTTTAGGGGGCACTGCTACCAACAAGCGCTCATGACAAGGACACATAGAGTGGCGGGTAAACATCATCCTTTGCCGTTTTCGATTCCATAACACAACCGTCTCGTTGTTATCCATCCTACAATTGCTCATTCGCCTATCTCTGACAGGCATGAAACTGTCGAACTTTGCATAATCTCTCCTGCCATTCCCTTCATTAACGCTTAGCCTTGGAAAAAACTCAAAGGCGAAAACTTCCATCTACGGAATGTCTTAGCAGAGCACTTTTTAAAGAAACCCGAGTAAAGATTTTTCATCCGATCGTCACATGCCTTCCATGTGAACGTAGCTCGTTACTGTGATGATTCACGTTCAGATAAGCCTAAATCATCATCAACAAAAAGGAAAAGTTTATTTTTCCAGTTCTCGAAATTATAAAATGCAGATAGTGACTTTTCGCACGATCCAGCAAACACACCCGACAGCCTCAACGTATTTGCTGACATTTCAAGGGCACCTACAATGGACTCCAACGTGGTTAGAATGTGCACATTAATTAAGCGAAAGAGAAGTTCATTTGATACCCAAAACGGTGGCATGCATACGATCACATCTGCTTAATATATTCTAATTCATAATCACTGACCAGCATCAGACAGTGTGAACGCGTAAAAACTGTATTCCTTTGAACTCCCCATCTATGAAATCAGAAAACTATTTTTGTCGCAATTAATCCTATCTCGAAAGATGAAAATGTGACCTCTTCTCATTTATAGTTCTCGTAGGTTATGTTACATAGTGCTTAGCTTAAGCTTAAGGTTGTGATTTGACTTTAAGACTGGGGTTGGTGTTTTTGCTTTTGGTGGAGGGTTTGGAAAACACCAACCCTAGCCGTAAATTCAAATCAAAACCATAATCCACGCCCAACAACCCTAGTCCTGAGAATAACCTTAAGCCCGGCCATAATCGTAACCCAAGCATTGAGTACCGCTATGGTTTCAGGGTTAGGGTTGGGATTATAGAATTAGGGTACGTTTGAGTTTTCCTTAATGGCCTAGGTGTTAGGTGTTAGGGTTGTCCATGTCCATGATTGGTGTTGGGGTTGTAGTTAATCGGGATTTGCCCAATGGGGTTACCCTCGCTGAAAAATACTCCTGATACGCTAACTATGGCATGCTTGTGACCACATCTACCAAACGTAATTAAATTTGTAATCAATGCCCAGCATTCTGATATCTGAAATCGCAAAATCTACATTCATTGAACTCCCTGCCTGTGAAATAAAAAAAATATCATTGCTGTAATCAAGCGCAGCTCAAACAAGGCAAAAGCGACAGCGTTCCATTTACCGTTTTCTTATCTTATTTTAAATTCCTTTGCTGAGCATCAGGCTGCCATGCTGCAGGTGATGTTAATTACTGGATAGCATTTCGATCAAGGATTACCTAAAGGCTGTTCGTAAGCATTATTTTGCCTTCACTGTTATATGCTGGGTTTTTTTATTTCCTCAGAAAGTAATGTGATATGTCTGAGTAATTTTTTTGGCGCAAGCATCTCGAGGTTAGCTCTGAAATTTTATCCGCATATTTCAGGTGAAATCCAGCACTCTCAAGGGAAGAACCACTGCCTTGTGGTTAGGTTCTTGAGCCAAAGCGCTAGAGGAGACAACCTCGAACAAACAATCCGAGCGGCTATTGGGGACCCGTCTGTATTCAAAATTCCGAAGAAACCCCATGACAAATGTTTCATTGTAGTTCTACGATCCATGTTACAGCGTCCGAGGGAACCGACGCATTCCGCAACCCTAGTCAAGTGATGCGGATGAATAGTATGCAAGCTGAATTACTCAACCGGGAACGGACTCTTGGTATTAGATGCTGGAATGTGCGAACATTTCTGGACCCAGGTACCCAAAGCCTGAGGGCACGCAGTCTTCATCAGTACCACGTAGATGTCTGCTGTCTGTCTGAAGTCCGAATCCCCGACGCAGATGCAAGAGAAATAAATATCCCGGGAGTCAACTTCCACTTCACCCTGTACCACAGTGACACACGGGACTCAGTCTCATAAACACGGTGTGGCTATTGCCCTCTCGGAACAAGCAACCCGTGCACTACTTGCATGGGAACCAATCAATGACCGCCTGGCTTACGCGCGACTGAAGGGTCACTTACCAAAATGTATGTGGTCTCCGTGTACGCATCAGCATCAGCTGCCGAACAGCGCGATAAAGATGCCTTCACTTTGCAGCTGCAGGAGTAATTTGAAAGACTCCCTCGCCGTGACCTGTCGGTTGTTTCGGGGGACTGAAATGTTGCGTGTGGACCTGGGGACTCATCAAACAGTCATCTTATTGACCGGTTTGGTCTTGGATCTCGATGCAACAATGGTGAGAGAATGCTTATTTTTGCTGATCAGAACCGACTTTTGTCCCGAAAACGTGCTTCCAGCACCGCCACAAACATCTGCTCCCTTTGGTCTTCAAACGATGGTCAAATCGACTACATTCTAGTTGGTTAAAGGTTCCGCAGCTGGGTTCAAGATAGAAGATCTGGTGCTGAAACTGGTAACGCCCACGGGTCCGACCATGTTCTCGTTCGCACACGCCTGAAAGTTCACCTATCATCTGCACCCAAAATGCCAAGTGCGAGACACCTCGATGTCGCAAACATCCGGCAACCCAGCACTGCCGAGGCCCTGAACACAGAAATCCGGTCCCATTTTTCGATTCGAGCCGACAGAGAAGGCAGTGACCAATGGTCCTCACTGAAGACATCCGTCTATGGTGCAGCTGAGAAAATTCTCTGCTTCACCCAGCGGCACCACTGTGACTGGATCAGTGGACGAAGCCTACGGTTGTCTGCCCAAACGGCTCAAGCCAGCTCTCACAACAATGCTTCCTTCCGCCAACGCCGGAACACGACAGCAAAGTCAGCTAGGGATGAACAGCAAAATTATTGGTCTGAAATAGCTATGTCCATCGAGCAGGCCTCAAACTTTGGTAACACTCGCAAACTCTACGAAATTATCCGCCAATTTAGGGGTAAGCCCTCGACACTTAGTGACTCTGTTCGCGATGTGTATGTTGACTTTATTACTGACAACTAGGCCAAGGTCGATCGCTGGAGTGAGCACTTCGAGCACCTCCTCAATTCTGATGAGCAACCAATCACACCCTCACTCTCCCCTCACCCGAGTTTCATCCCTCTCCAGCCTATGCAGTGTCTTGTGACCCCCTTTCCGAGGTAGAAGTTTCCGATGCAATCTCGATACGACAGTTCGACCGTCGTAGTCCGACGATGTCCAACGTATGCTCCATGGGAAAGTGGAGCAGGGACGGTGACTTGCGCGTGATTTAGTTTAAAGTGATAGTAGACTTGCGCTGCATCTACCGCACTCTCTCCCCCCCCCTCACCTGAGCCCGATGTCAAGACAGAGTCAAGAAGACCGGAGGCGGGAGAGGACACATGTGGCTGGCGCGGCTGGGTCCCCTAAGTCCTAGCCGCCTCTAGGCGTGCCACCACACCTCCATGTTCGGCATTTGTTATGGGAGCGCAACCCGAATAACGCCTGCCGTGCCCTAATGTGGCCCCCGTGTTGGTCCAACGCATCAACCACGTGCCGATGCAATCTAGAGGCTGCACAATAACAGGGCGCGCGGAGAGAACGGTATTTCCACAGTCTGGCACCCTGGCTTCATGAGGTGAGTGAGCAAGTGTGGAGGGACAAAGTAGTTCCTACTGACTGGGATTCGGCCATCCTCTTGTCTGTCTACAAGAAGGGAGATGAGAAAAAGTGTGAGAACTATCACGGCATAAGCCTCATCGACGTTGCTGCGAAGGTCTTCACTATTTTCCTACTCAGGCGGTTTCAGTCTGTAGGTGAATCTAGGACGAGGCCCAACGAAGCCGGATTCCGAGCTGGGTGTGGATGTGTTGACCAGATATTCACTCTGAGGCGCATGCTGGAATTCCGCCATGGCTACCAGCAGCTGACGGCTGTCTGTTTTATTGAATTTGCCGCTGCGTTAGAGTCTGTCTATCGTGAGTCCGCGGTGAATAATAGAATAAGATGGTGTGCTGGCAAACAACATTGCTTGATCAAAGCCTTCTATCGCTCCACTACTGCGTGAGTCCTCGTACATAACAATCTCTTCTAACCCTTCGATGTCCAATCTGGTGTTCGACAAGGTTGCATTCTGTTGCCCATTTTATTCAACTACACCATTGACTGGAATATTAAGAGGGCCTTAAACTGTTCTAAAGGTGTGGAATTCGCACCCGGACGCCGCCTGACCGACGTAGACTACGCTGACTATATCGCATTGCCATTCTCAAGCTTTGGTGATCTACAGTCTGTGGTGTCGCGGGTGAATGAGATCGCTACTTCGGTCGGCCTATCCTTAAACACTGGAAAGACCGGATTGTTTTCGAGCTGCATCCCTTACCAGGAGAAAGACGACTCGGCATTAATGGCTGTCAACTAAAAGAAGTAAACAGTTTCAACTACCTCGGGGCGAGGATGCAGCCGAATGGGCAGAGTAAGGATGACATTGTCTCCCGAATCGACGCTGCTCGCCGGGTTTTCTCGATCCTTACAAAGTGCCTATGAACCCGACGCGATATCTCCGTCGCCACAAAGATCCGCGTGTACCGTGCATCTGTCCGGTTGGTCCTCCTCTACGGTTGTGAATGCTGGGCTGTGCGGGTGGAAGATGCACAAAGACTTGAGGCATTTTACCATCGCTGCCTGCGGACCATCCTTCAAGTGAAATTCACCGACTACGTCTCAAACGAGACAGTCCGCACTCGCTGCGAAAATATCGCCAGGATACCTCAGGCTATCCAAGAAAGACTAATTAGGTGGTTTGGGCACCTCATGAGCTCAGGTCTAATGCTCTCGATCCGGCGCCGTTGCCTACTTGGAGGCGTCGAAGAGGAGTTCAACTAAAAACCTGGATCGGCACGGTTCGGCAAGACATGAAGGCGGCTTTGACTTTCAGTAATGGGCGGCCGTCGCTGGAAAAATGAATGGGTTGAGCTATCCAGTTCAGCTGCCGCGAATCGTCACGCATGGAGAGGTACAAAACGTGACATCATCGAGGCCGGCTAGAGCAGGCCTGATCGCAGCCGTAAAAAGTGCAAGTAAATAATATTTGCCCGTCAGCATACCGTCACCAGTATATATCTATTGGTTGATTTACCGCAATCTCAAAAAGAGTTCTAGTAAAAACTCAAAAAAATGAGTTTCGTTGATTTTCTGCATTTGCGTAACACAGTCGCAAGGGGTTCTGTTTGGCATCGGGTTTTCTAACATCCCCATTTATTTTCTGGTGTGTAAGTTACCCAGTTCTTCGTCGTTTGAATGGACCTGCGTGTCATCTTTTAGAAAGTAAATGACCTCACTGTGGCAGTTTCAGTCTCCTCAAAATGTGCTATTCTCAGCTAAGTGAACATTTTCCATGTTTAACTGATTACATAAGTTGGCGCGAAAGTTTGTCGTGGCCTCGAATCCTGACTATATCCGTTGGTGTATATCTGGAATATATGCACACACTAAGACACGGACAACGATCTGCTCGACATAATAGAGCCAACAGACCTAGATTGGACTGGCTTATAGCTATCAGCGTTCTCCTGAAATATTTCCCGAGAGCACCCATTGCATGGTTGGTTTTGGGTCATATAACATCCATGGCACTGTATCAATTTATATTATTGCTAATTAAATAGCATTTTGGGTGCCTTATGTTGTTTCCTGCATAATCTTTCCTGGTCTATTCACAAATCGGCTTGCGTGAACTGACTACAGTCATCCCCAGTTGCCAGTCATTTTTGTCTGTTTGACTTCATTGGCATTATAAGGCGAGCTTTTGAAGTTGAGTCGCCATTTTTGTTTGCTCTCCATTCACGAGGAAATTTCCTGTAACTGTATACTCATCTACCTATGTTTCTTTTATATTCTGATCTTTTTCGCTACCTTTTTTGTCTGAACTATGGTTATGAGGTCATCTTTACACTACGCCAGCACCTTTTTGAATGGATGTAAACTTAAAAATTTACCGACCCATATGTCGGATTTGTGATCCTTCCGTGCTCACTTCCTGACGTTTTATCAACAAAGACTTTCGCAGCTGAAAAAACATCGCTGCGGTTGGAAAATCGCCTCGAAGCATCAACCGAAAGGCAAATTGTCAATTCCAGGCTTCCTGTCGACAAATTGTCATTCTGATATTCAACAAGACTCATGATATGGAGCTACATTTGAAGGGATTTTTCTTCAAGGGACATGATTAAATAGTGACATTGACGCACAACTAATTAGCCCCCGTCTTTCTGTTGCTTTCAAGCTGATCGAAAATCTTCGTCCTCCAGCAGAGGCAGTGGGGTGGCTATTTTGGTCAACAAGAATTGGTGTTTAAACTGTAAATCCTTATTTTCGTACTCTGATGATTTTATAGACGTTATCGCTGTCATATGAAAACCCCGATTGTTAAATGCATTTAAAGGCATTATATTTGTTTGTATTTATATCTCATTCTCTACCTGTGAACGTTCCCTTACCGGTTTTTGACTTTCTTTCACAAAAATTGCTTTATTGTCCTGCGAGCATCTTATTCTCTTATTTGGGGACTTTAATCGTGTGAATCTACGTCCGTTTACGCTGTTGGGCTTTGATGACCTTGTTTCCTTCAATAATCGCGCTGATGCCCCTCTTGATCCCGTTTTAACCAACCAACCCAAATTTTTCTTCGTTAAGAACAGAGCTCCATTGTCCGGTTCCGATCATTCTGTACTATTAGGCCTTCCAAAAATTTATTCCTATTCTACGCGTGCGCTGCTAATCAAACCCGAAAGGAAAATTAAGGTTCGTGACACGTCCCCAGCAAACATTTGCCTTCTGGAGACTTGTATATCGTACGCTATCCCCATCTTCCTCAGGCAATCCAAAGTCGAGTCGTGCTCCAGCTATCTTCCAATATTTTTAAAATAATTTTTTTTATTTGTTGTCCTCTTGATACCATTATGGTCCAACCTGACATAATTTATACTTACTATCTAAAATTTTCAAGACGTAAAAAAGATCTTCTTTACAAGGTAGGCCTCCATGGCAGTCTAAAGGACGTTAACGTCTTAACAAAAACCGAGATTTTCCGACTAAATAATTTGTTTGTTAGCCGGTTTTTTGCCTCTCCGTCCACACCTTCTTTTCCGCTTTCCTCCGCTGAATTCTGAAGGAATCTTCAGCGTCTCACTGGCCAATGTGGTAAACTGGTACATGTTGATGCTGATTTAGACTCCCTAAATGAACATTTTATCCATACTTCTACTGATTCCAATCCCCCCACAAACAACCTTTCGTTACTACCAAGCGTTTTTCTCCTGTGTCAGTGGCAACAGTGGAGAAAAGGGTCCATGATTCAACTGCTGCTGGGTCGAATGAGGTCTCACCATTTATTTTAAAATATTGCTGCTCTCTGATTCCCCCCTTTTTGGCACACCTTATAAACATGTCCTTCATGGATCCAAAGATTCCTCATATTTGGCGTTCAGTAAGAATCACCCCTATCCCTAAAAAAATCGCTAATTTTGATCCTAAGTCTTTCCGCCCAATCACCTGCTCTTGCGCTTTACTGAAGCTTACTTAGCGAGTCGCCTTCGATATAATTAAGCAATTTTCCTCCAATTTCTCCTACCCATTACAATTTGAATACAAGACCAGGCGTATTACCCTAGACGCCGTTGCCCTTGTGGTACATTCGGCTCTAATATATTTAGATAAGGGCTGCCATGCGTACGCATGCGTCTTTTTTGACTACTCCTCTGCCTTCAACACCATCCAGCGCCATCTCCTTCTTAATAAATCATCCGCGTGTGGCTCTCCCGACTAGGTTGTCTCTTGGCTCAAAGACTATTTTAGTTCCCGCACTCAATTCATACAGTCCGGCAGGCGGAAATCTACTGTCCTTCCAATCAATTGCGGTGTTCTTTAAGGTGCCATCCTATCCTCTCGCCTCTTCTCCCTTCATAATGATGATTTGAGATCAGCAAACGACTGCCTGTACATCAAATATGCCGACGATATGGTTGTTGGTCATCCTCTTAACAATCAGACACATCTCCAGTGTCTGATGGATGGCCTGGACAGCGTCTCAGCTTGGTCGTCAGATAATGGTCTTCAACTCAACCATGAGAAATCTGTACAATGTGTTTTTCACCTGCGACCCTCCCCTAGTTCTGAATCATCAGCCGTCCTCCCCAACGAGGTATCCTCTTTCCGGTACCTTGGCGTTACTCTGACATTCCATCTTTCATTCTCCCAGCATATTGGTAATCTTTTTACAAAAATTCGTAAACTTCTATATTATATCTGTCGTTTACGTTCCTTTCACACACCTCAAGCCCTTATCTGGCGATTTATAGAGGCATATATTCTTCCCCTCATACTTTATTGTTCTCCCAGGATTTTTCCCGCTTTGCTTAAAAAGGGAAATTTGTTGATTTTAAAACGTATCCTCCGAATGCTCTCTTCTGCTGCCGGTGTTTCTTGTACTGTTTTAGTGGATTTGAGGACAAATCGGCACTTCACAAATGTCAAACAATTTGCTGGGCGAATTCTCGATGATACCTATCCTCTCCACTCTGAGCTGATTGCCTTGAAGTCTTCCCGTTCGATGCGCCGAGGCTTTCGTCCTGCCGTACATCGGCATATCAGCGCTCTGTTTTGCCATTTCTAGCACGCTACCTTACGCGTGAAGAGACAGAAATACAGAGGCTGAGATTGGAACTGTCTCCCCTGCTAGATGTCGTTGTTGACTTTTTGATTCGTGCATCATATTTTAACTCATCCTATTCTCTTAGTGAATGCAAACATTTCTTTATTTGCTGAAAATTTTGAATGATACTTCAAAATAAAGTGTATTCCCCCTCTCTCTCTCTCTCTCTCTCTCTCTCTCTCTCTCTCTCTCTCTCTCTCTCTCTCTCTCTCTCTCTCTCTCTCTCTCTCTCTCTCTCTCCTCTCTCTCTCTCTCTCTCTCTCTCTGTGTCTCTCTTTCTCATCCCAGAGCATGTTTGGACATCAAAACCATGATCAGTATCTGTCAGTGATTTAAAATTAAAATCTTACTAAAACCATCCGCCAAACTGGCGTTAGGTCAGCAAACGCAAGGCAGCATTTTTCCTACTGGACCCGCAAAAAGACAAGTACGATGTCATCTATTTCAAATAAATTTTTAAAAAATGAGAACATTTTTGTCTAATATTATATTTTTCGGAGCTAAAACATGCTAGACGCGTTTATTGATCTCGTTTAACCTAAGACATGCAAGTCGAAAGTGGAAGTATTTTATCAGGGTGGCAGCGTATAAAATAAATAAGTGCAAATAAGACTTCAGGTTTAGTAACTTGTCTCGTCTTGAACGTGACTTTTCTTTCTTTCATGGATAAGCCCCTTATTGGCTGAAGCAAGTTCTCCATCATTGGGAACAACCTCTCAAAGTACAGTTTAGACTGATCGGTGAAAGGAAAACACAAGGACTCCCATTCAACAGAATGGACGAATACCGACCGACAATGTTAGTTTCGAATATTCCAGTACGTTGCCTTGGGTCGTGGAGAGCACAACAGAACTTCCTTAGTATAAAAGTGCATTGTGGTTTTGAGGAATTTTGGTTGTATTTTGACGAGAAGGGTGTCAGCAATTCAAATTTACCAAAATTGTTGACCTGCGTGCAGATTTCAGGGTAAAAGGTGTTTTGGGAATGATAGATTGCATGCTGTGCATCACTTCAATTGTCGAAGTAGACTATTCGGCAGGGTTGTGAGTTTGAGGCATTATTTATTCACACCTATGACCACAGTTGATATCCATACAGGCGTACAACACCTCGACAAACACAGGCCATGAACCAAGGTTAGCTGCTGTTGGAGTCAGTGCAACATCTACCATTGTTGAGAGGATGGGAGGTAGCCATAAGCCAGGCCACGATTCCTGCAGCAGGCGTGAAATTCGGTCGTCTGACTGGCCCAGTATTCTCACTGTACTGTACAGGCGTCTACAACACAAAATGTAAGTAGATCAAGGAATTCGATTCAGGCCAATTTACTGGCAAGCAGTTTAGTGAGCTCACGAACACGTAGTAAAATGGCTTGTTTCTCAACAGCAAACAGCGATGAAAACGTTTTTTTAACTATAAATGGCACAATTTACCCAAGCCTGAACTTTTAAAAATAACCTTATTTCCTTCAAATTAATCAATATCACAGCAGTTGCCTTGCTAACAAGTAAAGCGATTCTGCCCGTACATGTGCCTATCCTAAGGGCCGAACCACAGCAGTTAATGATCCAGTTAACTGGTCTTTCTTATTTTATTTCTAGCAAAACTGGTTAATGCTACTACAAGTAACTGCGTGGGCAGTTTGATTAAGTAGAACCCATCGTACAAGAAAAACACGTTCCACTGTTTTTAGCTGACTGAGATGGACTGGGCCATCTATTCACGTACCAGCCGTTGGCCCTGCCCTTTGGATCGCAGTTGCTGAGGCTAACTTGGCTGAACTCCAAGCCAGAAGAACGACAGGGAACTTACGAAATTCTTCTGTGCGCGTGCCATCGGGTTGTTTCGACTACTTTTAGTAACCCCAAACTCTCAGTACTTGTTGCAACTGTGATCTCTAATAATTCATTGGGATTCGGAACACTACATGGCAGATGATCAATCCCTGGCCGTCATTCTAGTTACTGCGACGATAAATAAACTCGGTCCTTCTCTACTCAATGCGCTAACATCAACTGTTAATCACTAAAGCGTATACAGGTTACTGGCATTCGTTTGAAAACTTGATGAGTTCGGCGATGTGATTTTACTTTTAGGGAAGCCTAATAAGTGATCCAGTTCGGCATCTGCAGTAAAAATCCCCTTTGGGAATGTTGGAACAAAATAAACATTTGCTGAAACAGTCGCATTTGATTGGGTGGAGCCTCAGAAAAATACGTGCGACAGCCCATGCGACCAGTTATGCGGAACACAGTAAACAGGAAAGCGTTTGATAATTCATATTATCAAGGCCCCATCCGGATCCAGATATCTCTCCCGCCTCCGCAAAGACAGCTATTTAACAGGAATCCACAGATGTATGCCTCATGGTCCTGCTTGACACTCGTTAAGGTAACTTTAAACGCCTCCGCATGTGCTTGCCGAAAATGTTTATCCCTGTCAACTGTTCGTGTATATGACCAGTTGAGAAGTCTGTCAAAAAGTGCTGACTCAACACAAACGCGTTTTTAGATTGGCTAAAACCCATCTTATTGATTAAATGTTTTCAGTAATTATCCGCGGTGGATAATTTGTCTCCGCATTGAACTCCTGTCAAAACTCTACTTAGTACTGAACAATTACACTTCTCAAAATTTTATTATGTCTTATCAGTTATGTGCGACCCATGCATTCTAAAAGTGAATATTCAAAGTTTACCTAGTACCTCTCAATACGCCCGGTTTTTGCACAAAATATCGCTCTTATTAGACATTTATTACTTCACTCCATGCATGTTTTATTTCTGGGGACGTCTCTGTTCTAATTTTATAACGCTGGAAATATACCGGAAATAGCTTATACCTGAGTAACAAAAATAGAGCATACTTTTGTTAGTGTGTAATAAACTTTCACTTTTTCGTGAGTTATAAGACATACTAATTAAAATCTCACTAAAACTCCCGCCGAATTGGCGTTACGTCAGCAAAAGGAAGGCAGAATTTTTCCTACTGGACCCGCAAAAAGTACAAGTACGATGCCATCTGTTTCAAATAAATTTTAAAAAAATATTAAAATTTTTGTTTAATATTATATTTTTCGGAGCTAAAACATGCTAGACGCGTTTATTGATCTCGTTTAACCTAAGACATGCAAGTCGAAAGTGGAAGTATTTTATCAGGGTGGCAGCGTATAAAATAAATAAGTGCAAATAAGACTTCAGGTTTAGTAACTTGTCTCGTCTTGAACGTGACTTTTCTTCCTTTCATGGATAAGCCCCTTATTGGCTGAAGCAAGTTCTCCATCATTGGGAACAACCTCTCAAAGTACAGTTTAGACTGATCGGTGAAAGGAAAACACAAGGACTCCCATTCATCAGAATGGACGAATACCGACCGACAATGTTAGTTTCGAATATTCCAGTACTTTGCCTTGGGTTGTGGAGAGCGCAACAGAACTTCCTTAGTATAAAAGTGCATTGTGGTTTTGAGGAATTTTGGTTGTATTTTGACGAGAAGGGTGTCAGCAATTCAAATTTACCAAAATTGTTGACCTGCGTGCAGATTTCAGGGTAAAAGGTGTTTTGGGAATGATAGATTGCATGCTGTGCATCACTTCAATTGTCGAAGTAGACTATTCGGCAGGGTTGTGAGTTTGAGGCATTATTTATTCACACCTATGACCACAGTTGATATCCCATGCAGGCGTACAACACCTCGACAAACACAGGCCATGAACCAAGGTTAGCTGCTGTTGGAGTCAGTGCAACATCTACCATTGTTGAGAGGATGGGAGGTAGCCATAAGCCAGGCTACCACATTGATTTTGATCAGGACGATGATTTTCCGTTCTCCATTACAAAATTCAACCTCCGCCTTTTTTGGCAGGGTTCTGAGTTTAAAACCTCTTTAATTCCCCTTCTCTTCACCCATGAACGTTTTCCTGCTTTTTATTAAATCCGCTGTCTCCCCAAACTAACCATGCGGACAACCTCTGATACGGGTGGCTTTTGGCAACCTCGATCCCCCACCGATTGGTAACTTAAAATTAGTTCAAATTAATTATCACCCTCGATATATTAGAGTCACCTACCTTCTTCTTTCATGCTCAGTTCACAACCAATGACTCTTAATTAGCAGAAAGCAGTCGAGTTGGCGTTTAATCCCGCTTTCTGCCATGCAACTAAACATCTGGTTATCAGTAATTCATTAATTCTTTGCCCTTCCTTTTCCTGTTCTCTTATAATATCCTCCTTAGTTCGAAAGGCTGTATTGGTACCTCCAAATGCATGATACTATCGGCCTCACTTTCCATTACCACTCCCAGATATCAGCATGACGTGTGAGGTTCCGTCTACGTGTGCTACCTATATACATGCGGAAACAGGTGAGGTCCCACATATACCTACAACCACGACCAATGCATGCCATGGACCAAGGCTAGCCAATTTTTGGTTCAGAGCCAGTCTAACACTGGTGTTACTCACCCACATTAAGTCCATTTGCCTCTGCCTTTTCCTGCAACTTAATGATGGCATTTACTGATAAGGCCATGGGAGCCTTAAAGGAATGAAATTGTTCTTTGACATAAACGGCTCAAAAATCGAGTATTCAACAGTTTAGATTGTGGTTTAGGTGGATTATTCACCGATCTCGTATCAGAAAATTCACCTTCACCTGCAGAGTAAATGTTGATGGATATGCGACTGTCTGGGGAGGCCCTAGTTTGAGCATTTATGTGCAGCCCCATAACAGGACTAGCGACTAATCCTCACATGTTAGCTAATATTCCCTATCGAAATCGACGGAACAGCGGATTCATGGCGTGTTGTAAAGGGTTGGGGATTATTGTTCAATGATCAAGACACTCGGGTTCAAGTTCCGGATGATCCAAATCTGAGGAATCTGTCTGGTTGGATGACGCCAATGGATAAACCGGAAATGATCATCTCGGCCTCCCTTACCTTTTTTTGTAATTCAGACCTGCTTAACCTTTGAATATCTCGAAAGAAAGGTGCATTCATTCTGAAGTTTAGCGTTTGTAGCTTTTCAGTGGCAATAGCGGAAATAAGTATGGCCCACTTAGTCGTGTATTTAAGAAAAACTTAAAATTTGCGAGTTGAAAGCCCCAGTTCAAAATACTGTAATTTACAAAAAAATCTAAAACGGCAGGCAAAATTGGCCAATCCCTTACTGGTGACATGAGTTTTATATTTTTATGATATTTTCATGCCAACCGCTTCTGTTTACGTCAAAACGCTTTTTGTTAAGCCTATTATAAACTTTTTATACGAAATGCTTTAAAGAACGCATACCGGCATAGATTCGGTTTACATTGAAATTATTCTGATCCTCCAAACGGGTCCACTAAAAATCAATTTTCAGCTCCGGCGCATTTGTTCAAAGCATGGGCCTTTAACTGTTAATTAATATGTGCACGCAGATCTCCAAATTGCTTACTGCAACTTAAAAAAAACTATGTTTTTATGGCTTTCTGAAGATAAATCCCACGCTAAGTGCAAAATACAAAGTAACTCAAGCTCAAAAGTTAACTTTCTTAAAAGCCATTCACCAGCAGCTCTCCCGATCAGTGGCTTTGAGCAAGGCGTAGCAGCTTGCTACCGTTTATATGGCGACCAGCAGGCAACCACATATTCGACGGCGTCTCATCTACAGTATAGAGCTAAGGCCACTCCCTTACATAAAACTCTGCTGGCCTTCAATTTCGGCAACATACCAGTCAAAATTACTGTTCATTCGTGTGGGAATATTTATCGGTATGCCCTTCTCTGTATATTTACCGGGTCACTACGCCACTGCCTATGGCACTTTAGATCGAGTCTCAAAACACAACGGGACGAGTAGGTCGCGGGACGTGCTCGGTAAACGGCCTTTCACCATTGTAAATGTGCCCGGTCGCAAAAAATGGACCCACTAGTGGATTCTCGAACTACCTCACCGCTAATTCATGACCTCCACTCGTAAGCGGTTACTATGGGAAATCCCACTGACGTGTTTACCCATTTTTCCTTAATATATTAAGCACCTATGAGATGTTCGACTCTTCATCGGGTCCTCCCAGACGTTTTTCATATGGATTCTATTGTACTTACAGATACCATATTATATTTCCTAAAGTGGGTAAATTAGGTTGCAGTTTATTTATTTGGAAAAAAATGGCATGTTCAGTCGAATTTCTTATGCGGATGTGTAGAGTAAAGACTAATACATCCAAAGACCTTGGTGTGTAATGCTACAGTCTGCAAGCTGGCAGTAAGCAGTGGCAAGTACACATAGAAAAGAATTAACATAGGAAGTGAGCCATCGAAGTTGTGTTAGGTACCAGAAGGAAGCGGCAAACCTTGCACCTTGGATTTCAGGTTTCCCCAGTTTTGGACTGTGAGAAGAAAACATAAAAAAATAACAGTGATAAGGTGGGCTGATGATGATGAAGAGGAGGATGGCGGAAGATTAGTAGTAGCAGCAGCAGCAGCAGCGGGACAAAGATGAAGACAACATCGATTTCAGTGCTTCATTACTTAGCCTGTGTGTTTGTGGGGAGTTACCGCCTGTTTACTTTAGGACACTCCAACTCATTGTTGATCCGATTCCTCTCCGTCTTCCTGTAGTGTGAAATTGTGGTCCTTTTTGTGTAGACCACGGGCTGTGGTGGCACGCTTAGTTGCGGGTTTCCACCCCACCAGCCACCTACACCCGATCCCACCTCCAGTCTTCTTGACTCTTTTTTGCCTCCAGGCTCGGGTTGGAGAGGAAGAGAGATTGGGGTTTATTTGGGGCAATCCCACTATTTCTATAAATATATTATTGCGCAAATTCCCGATCCCAACACAGACAAGGAAAAATGATGCCTTATATACCTTACTATTAACTTTAAGTGTAAAGCAGAGCCTCTTCAAAAAGTCCGATCGAAACATAAATCTTAAAGCTAGCCAATGATGGAACACAATGCAAAACCCAAGTTCTTCTAACCGCCATTACCCTAAAGAAGATGTCCGTAAGTCTTCTCCTATTTCTCTTTTCTGGTTGAATATTTTAGGTTTACCAACTGTCCACTATGGGGGCGAGGTTAGGGGCCGGATTAGAGAGGTCGCGGTACCCCAAGCTGTTCCAAGCGAAGTTTTCAAATGAGAGCAGCACACACATAAAAATAATGCACGCAAAAATAGTTTTAAAGGTTTCTTCAAAGCATTCTCGAACGAGCTAATGTTAGCAAGCATCCGAGGGACTGCGTCTGGGAACACCGCACCCTCGTAGTAGAGGTGGTCTTGCTCAAATAGTAAGACCTGACCTTAACCACAACTCAAACCTTAACCGTAACCCACATTATAAATCTAACCCTACCTTAACCTTGACTCTAACCTGAACCCTAACCCTCCTCATAGCGCTAACACTCATAGCCCTGGAAATTAGCCCAAGGTCCCCACAAGAGGGCGTAATTACTACTTCTGTGTCCTGCCTGCGTTCAGCATAAGAATCGTTCAGTGTGCGTGTGTGCGATCTGAGCTTCACAATTTCACGCGGCGATCAGCACTGTGCGTTGGAAGGTTGCCAAGTGACAAGTGCACACAGTCCTCGCAGTCAGTCCAATGTGAACTGTGTGGAGCGGCTGACTGGTGGTCTGGGAGTTAGGCTGCGATGGCTCCTTCTTAAAGTGACTACTGGCACTCTCACGCATGTGAGATGTGGGCCATTCAACCTCCTGCTTTGTGAAATCCTGGTCGATTGTGTTTGGGGGCCAGGTCTTGCACGCAGAAGGCGTAGACGAGTTTATCAGCAGCTGCGCCCACTCCCACATCAGACAACTGACCGGCTCGCACGGTGGTCTGATTGTGGGGGTGGGGGGGAGAGTGAGGTCGATGGCTCAGCGCGTTTTCCTCACCATAAACCCAATCTGAAGCGCTTTTGAAACTATCACGGTGCGCGAAAGGCCGCGGCTTAGAATGTTGCCAACGGACCGGATAACTCGGGCCACGTGATCGACCCAGTGCGTGTTTTGTGTAGAGTGGCTGATTGGCGGACTGAGAATCAGGCTGCAATGGCTCCTTCTTAATGTGACCTTTATGGCACTCCCACTCCGTGGGATCCGATCCCAGTGCTGCGGCTCGCTCAGGGGCGGCTCCGGCCGCGCCATCCACCTGCGCCCTCTCCCAGCTCCGGTCTTCTTGAATCTTTCATAATACCGGGCTCAGGTGGGGGAAGAGGACAGAGTGCGGTATCTGCAGGGCAAGCCTACTATCACTTAAAATTAATCAACGTGCAAATCACTGTCCATGCACCATCTTTTGTGGTGCATACGGGTGATATCGTCGGACTGTGATGGTGAAACTGTCGTGTGTTTGCCTGTGTGCGTGTGTGTGTGGGCTGTAGGGGGTATTATTTAGGGGTAGCACCACACAGATAGCATTTGGTCGCTCCATTTGTCGCCTACAGGTACTGAATGCTCCTGTGGCTCTTCGAGGCTCGGTTCTTCCTAGCGGCGACAGCCCGGGCTAAACCAGGTGAAGGTCTCCAGTGCTGTGTGTGCCTCCACACCCGGTATGTCTGACTCCTGTACTTCCTACCTCCCCCTCTCAAAGTCCGGCTTCCGGTGAGCTTAACCTGCGTAAACCGACCAGGACTGCTAACTCGGGTCGCTCACTCCACGAAACAAAACCGTACCCCATAGTGGAGTTCGGCAGCCACCTGGAATGTCCAAGCAACGCTATTTAGGACCAGCACTGCTTGCCTCCTCGCGGAGGAAGGGGTAAGAAAAGGTGCCCAAAACAAATGCTGGCTATCACGTTTTCTGCAGCCCACCGTGGCTCGCAGATCGCAAAACACGCGGTCGGAAAACTCAAATAAACAACAATATCCCCGTCCCCATTCCCCGCGCCACACCCTCCAGGCTGCTCGGGTGAGTCCACTCACACTAGCAGCCTGGAATCGTCCCGTTATACAGACAATGCTAAAAGCAGCCGGCGGAACGGAGGATGGCGCTAGTCGCCGGCGAACTGGCCCGCTACAAGGTGGACATTGCTGCTCTCAGCGAGAACCGATTCTCTGAGCAGGGTCAGCTGGAGGAGGTGGGTGCTGGTCACACCTTCTTCTGGAGCGGCCGGCCAAAGGCAGAGCGATGCGAAGCTGGTGTCGCCTTTGCCATCCGGAACGACATCGTGGGACGTCGACCCTGTCCGCTGCAGGGTATCAATGATCGCCTGAATAGCCTCCGCCTGCCTCTTCGGGGATACAAGTTCACCACCATCTTCAGCGCCTACGCTCCCCCAATTACAAACTCTGATGTGGCGAAGGACGAACTATACGAGGACATTCACGCCCTGCTAGCGACTGTGCCGAAGGCGGACAAGTTAATTGTCCTTGGTGACTTCAACACGCGAGTTGGGACAGATCACGCTGCCTGGCAGGGAGTGCTGGGTCCCCACGGTCTCGGCAGCTGTAACGATAACGGCCTCCTTCTTCTGCGCACGTGTGCGGAACACCGTCTCCTGCTGACCAACATCTTCTTCCGCCTTTCGACGCGGGAGAAGGCCGCATCAGATGCACCCTCGGTCGCGGCGCTGGCAGCTGCTGGGCTATGTTCACGTCCGGAGGCGAGATCGACAGGACGTGCTGGTAACCCCGACGAAGGCCCCAAGGTAAGAGACCGCCATGTAAGTTAAATACTCTTTTATTAAATTTGCCTGCTCACTGTTTTGATTTCAGCAACCAAATAACCGAGAAGCTGGAGGACCTGCATGCTCCAGATGATAACTTGCTACCGTGGGAGACACGATGGTGTCAGCTGCAAAAATGTCATCGAGTCCACCGCCTTTGAAGTCCTCGGATGCGCACGCTGTCAACACCAGGACTGGTTTGACGGCAATGACGCCGATATCAGCAACTTACCCGCGGAGAAGAATGGACTACACAAAGCCTACATGGACCTTCGGACTGACGCCACCAAAGCAGCCTTTTTCAGATGCCGGCGCCTTGTACAACAACGGCTGCGGGAGATGCAGGATGCCTGGATGATCCGTAAGGCTGAGGAAATCCAGGGGTATGTGGACCGCAATGAAATGAAAAACTTCTTCAAAGCCATCAAGGCGACCGGACCGCTGCTCAGCTCTAACGGCACAACTCTGCTGACAGAGAAATCGCAAATTCTGAAGCGCTGGGCCGAGCACTTCCGAAGAGTCCTTAATTTCTCATCAGCCAGCTCCGATGCTGCCATTGACTGGCTCCCTCAAGTGGACACGAACAATTACCTGGATCTGCCGCTTTCCCTACCAGAAACCATCCGGGCCGTGCAGCAGATTTCCAGCGGTAAAGCACCGGGATCCGACGCAATCCCACCGGAAATCTACAAGCATGGTGGGCAACGGGTGATGGCAGAACTCACAACACTCTTCCAGGTGATGTGGCGCCAAGGGCAAGTTCCTCAGGATTTTAAAGACGCGACCATTGTCCATCTCTACAAACGGAAGGGGAACCGGCAAAGCTGTGATAATCACAGAGGCATCTCGTTGCTAAACATCGCCAGGAAGATCTTCGCCCATATCCATCTCAGTTGTCTGAACGGCCACTTAGAGCAGGGACTGCTCCCGAAAGCCACTGTGGCATCCAAAAACACCGCGAAACAACCGACATGATTTTCGCCGATCGCCAGCTACAAGAGAAATGCCAGGAGATGCGAACTCACCTATACACTACCTTCATGGATTTGACAAAACATTTGACACGGTGAATCGCGACGGACTGTGGAAAGTCATGCAGAAATTCGGCTGTCCTGAGCGGTTCACGCACATGGTGCGTCAGCTTCACGACGGGATGATGGTGTTTGTCACTGTCAACGGACCGGTATTCGAAGCATTCGCAGTGACCAATGGAGTGAAACAGGGCTGCGTACTGGCTCCCGTCCTCTTCAGTCTCATGTTCTCTGATATGCTGATGGACGCGTACAGTGATGAGCGCCCCGGGATCCGCATCCCCTACAGAACTGACGGGCACCTTCTCAAAAGTCGGCGTATGCAGGCCCCAACGCGCGTGTCTACGACTACAGTCCATGGCTTGCTTTTCGTGGACGACTGTATCCTTAACACCGTGGCGGAGGAGGACGTAAAGGAGCATGGACCTCTTCGCCGAAGAGCTGCACCGATTTTGGATTTACAATCAGTACAGCCAAAACGGTTGTCATGCAACAGCCGCCACCCAGCGCAGAATACAATGATCCCCAAATCAATGTAAAGGGCCCTCGACTCAAAAATTTGGAAACCTTTGCTTATCTGGGAAGCACACTGACTAGCAGAATGAGAAGCGAGGACCAGGTTGTTCAACGGATCTACAAAGCCCGCCAGGCCTTCGGCTAGCAGCAGGCCTCCGTATGGAGTCGCCACGGTATTCATCTGAACACTAGACTGAAGATGTACAAGGTTTTTGTTTTGACGACATTCCTGTACATAGCGGATACTTGGACAATCTACTCGAACCAAGCCAGGAAGCTGAATCACTTCCATTTCAGTTGCCTCCGCAGAATACCTAAGCTGAGATGGCAAGACAGGATCCCGGACACGCAAGTTCCGAAGCGGGCCGGAATCGTCAGCATCCACGCCATGTTGAGACAAGTGCAACAGCGGTGGAGCGTCTACCTGGTGAGAATGGACGACGAGTGACTACCCAAACGACTTTTCTATGGAGATGTTGCTATGGATGCTCGCCAACAGGGTGTCAAAAACGGCGTTACAAGGACATTTTGAAGAAATCTCTGAATCAACTGCAAATCAACCCGGTGACCTGAGAGAGGACCTCGCCCAGGGCTAGACCGGCATGGAAGATCCGTGAAAACTGGTTCAGCAATCTATGAGGCCAACCGGATCACCGCTTCTAAGGTCAGGGCGGCTCGCAAAGTCATAAGCACCACGGATCGCACCGCCAATGCCCGCTGCCCTGCCAACGTGCCCACCCTGTCAACGCGCATTCCGCGCGCAGATCGCCTGTTTGGAAATTTTCGAACTCGAATCAACAACAATCACACCATTAACTTATGCCATCTGCCTCAGACCCGATAGCCACCCCAACCACTGATAACAACTTCGTCGATGCCCCGCCACCCACGATCACCGACACCATCCTCCACTCCCCACCCCTTTGTGCTATCACGGCAACGAACACCGCTTGCCTCTTTCACCACCTCGGTGGCCACTCCGACTCCACCGCAGCCTGCTACCTCAAACGCCATCACTGCTGCCCCCCGAGGTACCAGCGATGGGGACTCGATACTAACCTGTTCTTTATTGCAGATCCGAACATTCGTCATACATCAACCTGGTCGGCCCTTTGCAAATCCTCGAGTGGATTCCACCGGGATGCCAACACACCTATGCACATCTTGTGACCATTAACACTTCCTACAGTCCTCACATGAGCGCAACCGCCAGTAACAGCAGCACAACCCCGTATATTCAGCACTGATCGACCTATCCTGTCACATCTCGCATCGGTCCGGTCGGTCACTAGCGAATCCATTGCACAGAGATGCGAACCAGTGCCGGGGAGCGCCAATATACACCCACCGCACCCGTGAACTGTCTGCACTGCTCATGCACATTCACGCACTGTATAAACCTATTAGGCCACATGCGTCTACATGAAAACTTGCTGTAGAACACCGTTGGCTTTACCACAAAACTACATCTGTCCTCCTCAGCCTCTACATCTCACATTCTCACACACAACACCACAAAAGGATGCTTTCAGCCTGCATATCTGATCAAGAGGCGAGTATGATCCTCGGCTCCTTTGCCATGTGGCTCTTCCGCTGTATGTGTGATCTGAGCTCGAGAATATCACGGGGCGATCAGCGCCGTGTGTTGGAAGACTATCGACTAACAATTACCCTCAGACCTCTCAATAAGTCCAATCTGTGTTGTGTGGTGTGGCTGACTAGTAGTCTGGGAGCTAGGCTGCGATGGCTCCTTCTTAAAGTGACTACTGGCACTCTCACGCATGTGAGATGTGGGCCATTAACCTCCTACTTTGTGAAATCCTGGTGATTGTGTTTTGGGGGCCAGGTCTTGCACGCGAACGCGTAGAAGAGTTTATCAGCAGCTGCGCCTCCACATCCAGACAACTAACCGGCTCGCACGGTGGTCTGACGGTTGTGAAGTGGAGAGAAAGTGAGGTCGACGGCTCCAGCCGCATTTTCTTCACCGGGCCCAATCTGGAAGCGCTTGCAGGAAACTATCACGGTGCACGAAAGGCCGTGGCTAGAATTTTGCCAACGGACCGGATATGCTCGGGCCGCGTGAGTCGACAGTGCGTGTTTTGTGTGTGTGGAGTGGCTGATTGGCGGACTGAGAGTCAGGCTGCAGTGGCTCACTTAATGTGACCTGTTGCTATGGCGCTTCGCTCCCGTGGGATCCGATCGCGCGCTGCGGCTCGCTCCGCGGCTCCGACCGCCATCCACCTGCGCCCTCTCCCATCTCCGGTCTTCTTGGCTCTGTCATGCCTTACCGAGGCTCAGGTGGGGAGGAGGAGGAGAAGTGCAGTAGCACCAGCGCAAGGCTACTATCGCTTAGAACTAGGTCATGCACCAGTCACCCTGCCTGCACCAGCAGACCGTAAAGCATGCTGTGACGGACATCGTCGGATTCAAAACGGTTGAACTTACGCGTAGGAGTATCAGCAAGGAAAATTTGTCTG
Organism: Schistocephalus solidus; assembly: GCA_017591395.1. Taxonomy (NCBI): domain Eukaryota; kingdom Metazoa; phylum Platyhelminthes; class Cestoda; order Diphyllobothriidea; family Diphyllobothriidae; genus Schistocephalus; species Schistocephalus solidus. Next base: position 3,819 of record WEDG01001108.1, on the reverse strand, counting down.
AGATGCTGCCTTCAGTAGTGTTAGGTTTTCAAGTTGTTGGTGTTTTCTACGCTTCCTGTAAATGCATGTGCCCCTCGTGCATTACTATATTCCGCAATGCAGAAATCACCTGCTAATACGATCTACGCTCACAAAAGATGAATTTGAATCATGGTCACACCTGCCTACACGGAGAATGGATGGGAAGGAAGTCACATCTGCAAGAAACTTCAGTCCTCATGATTTAGTGCGAGGCGTGGAGCGCCCTTCGAAGCGCAGTCACTTATGAGACAAAGAGAAAATTCAAAAAACGCTAGTGGACGCCTTCGCGTCAGTAACTTCGTTCGAATGGCTGGGCGTCTCTTGCTTTTAGTCCCGCCACGTCAAAATGTACTATGGCGGCGCGCTCGCATACTCAATTGGTTGGGTGTGGTTTTACTTCAGGAGAAACTTTATTTATTTCGAAGGTATGATTTCAAGAGTACCAACGCATACTCCATCCACCGTGAATATAGAGTACGCAAAACGAGACCAACGATGGAAGATAACAAACTATATGTACTGACCGAAAACACTCGACTGCAGGATGCCATAAAGAATACTCAGTGAATGTGTCGCAAGATTAGGCGTGAGATTTTGCTACCTTCAAAATGGTGCTAGGATTGCTGTGCAGAGGACCAAATTGTTGTGGTTGAAATATAAAGCAGCGATTTACAGATCTGAGCGATAGACTAACCGATGTAGAGATAAAGGAAATTCCTGCCGTACCGGAGGGCAGCCTGAGCATTTCGACTCGAATAGTCCATCCATGCGAACGCGTTTCGCGGCTCTAAATAATCGTTACAGACGTCTGTAAAGTTCACCAACACGCTGTTTTACACGCCAAAGGCTGGAAATCGATCCAACATACAGGAAGAAAGCATGAAAGCGCTTGCTTGTACCAAAACCACATTCAGTTCCTGCTGCGCTTTTCGTCGACGCCGCGGTGAGGCATTCTATCCACCAAACTGACTGGCAATTTCGAAGGCCGCGTCACGCCCTGCGTTCAGTTTCATTGTGGATCACTTAATCGGAGTTCATGCCTAGGCTGATGACGGATCAAAGCCTGTTGTAGAGGCTTAGTGGGTTTGAAATAGAACCAAAGAGAGCTGCGCAATTCTTTTTCGTCAATGTGCATTTTTAGATCGATTTTGGCCAAGTTCTCCTGGAAAGTTGAGGCCAGAGGGCGCTCTTAAGTGCTTTCGCGGGTGGGTTACAGGTCTGCAATCGGGCTGACGAGGGCTGAAGAGTAGGCGTTTGTTTTTAAAATTGGTAAAATTTCAAGAAAATATATCTCGGCGCCTCATGGCTAGCACGGACAGAAACGTTCAGCTGTGCTTGCTTTTGAATTGTACCGGTTATATTAGACCATGACTCCGTTCAATTACGTGACAGTTGGTCATGTGGGCGGCATCGATAAATATATTTAGGTGGAAGTATTGTTAAAGGTGATGGAATAGGTGTTTTCTTGGTCAAAACAAAAGAAGACCATTAGTGATTGGATACAAAGGGACAACGGCCACATTCTTACGACTGTGTCTGATGATGCTTTCAATTAGAGAGGTCGAATCGTCGCACAAATAAACCTCCCGTTCAGCGTGCTTCGCCTAATACCATCTGGCCAGCTTAATGTCGTCGTGTGAGTCTGATGACGCGATTTAGAGGTGACTGGGGGCGCATCTGTGGACCCACAAACCGAATCTCCAGTCTAGTTTCTCCAGGGTGACCTCTTCAGCTACCACCGGGTGTATGTGGATGCGCGTGCCTGACGCTTTCATTAAAGTCCCCAACTTATCATCCCCTGTAGCAGCAGGTCTCATCCACCTCCTCGCCAATATAGCGCTGACCAATGAACCTCATAAGGACCGTCTATCATTCGGTAGTAGTCTGGGATAAGCCATTTTCAGCATTCATTACCGAAATTAATTTATAACGGGGAGCAAAATCGAAGTTTATTCAAAGGGTCTACAGGCGCAGACCAAATTCCGACGATCCATCCCAGCCACTGCGTGGGGTACAAGCTGCCAACGGGCGACCGGTAGTATAACTTATGAAATTATTCACCATACTGTCAGCACAGAACTGGCTGAAGCCCAGACGTGTTTAGCCGTATTCTGCCCTGCATGCTGGCTGCTAGATTTTCGGCTGATGGTGATCCCCGCATTGCCTGTACTTGGCTACAATGGATATTACGCGGTTGCACATAATTGGCTGATAGTTTATTTGTTCATATCAAATCTCTGCGATGTATGGACGTTTTGGCTGGTCGTCTGTTGAGAAGTTTATGCGCAGTTTCTGGGGTAATCCTTAAAGCCAAAATTGCAAAACTGAATTATTTGTAGAGAAAGCACACACAGGGGAATGCTGGCGGACCCACTGATAGGCCGAACCTCTCGCAGTTATTGCCATGCTGCGGCAGAATATCGGTGAAACACGCGTGTCTCGGAGCGTTTGCTGAATGCCTTCACAACACTCTGCGTTACCTCTAAATCACGTCATCCGACTCACACAACGCACTATTAAACTGGCCGGAAGAAGAAGTAGCGTCAGCGGGACGGGAGGTTTGTTGGCTTGATTGTTTCCAGCTCTGGCCTCCATCAGACGCAGTCGTAGAATGTGGCCGTTGTCACTTTTTGTCTCCGCTCACTAATGGCTGCTTTTGTTTCGACCAAAGAAAACATCCTGTTATCACCTTTAACAATATCTACTCAAGATATTTATCGGTAGATCTGATGACCAACTGTCGTAATTGAGCAGAATCATGGTCACAATATCAGCTGCACAATTCCAAAAGCAGAAGCTACATCTGGTACGTTTCGTTACATCTGCTCATGAAACACCGAATATTTCTTGAAATTTTACCAATAAAATAAACGCCTATCTCAACCTCGTCAACTGATACGAACTATAACCTAAACAGAAAGTGTCTGGATTTCAACTCAGGAAACAGCTAAAATCTGCATCTACGATGACAACGGTATCTCTTGGTTCTAAATAAACCGCAACTCCCACAACAGGGGCCGATCCGTCAGCACCAGAAGGCTCAGTTAAAGTCTATCGAACGTCGCAGGAGCGTGACGCATCTTCATGCAGTCAGTTGATGGACTCTTTCACCGCGGCGTCAATCGCAGATCGTGATGCTGTTCAGTACAAGTAGGGTATCTTTCATCTCTTCTGTATCATTGGATGAACTAAAAATACCCACCTTGCAGAGATGGTTCTGAGCGCCAGAGAAATGAAGACCTAACTGCGGTGTCTGGCCAATGCTGCTTAACGGGGCGAACGCGGAAGCTGGGTACGAGGAGGCCCAGCGACTGTGCAGGCACATGCAGCCCTTCGGCTCTTTCTTCTCATATCACTCAAAATGCCTTTTCTTAATTGAAATTTAAAGGCATACATTCATTTTTGTCGATTTCCTTGTGCTCATGCGTGTGATTAGTTGTTTAATAGTGCTGTTACCCGGGGCACTCCCGAGCTAACAAACCTCGCCCGTTTGCTTGAGGATTAAATTAGAGAATTGCTTGACGCGCAGATTTAACTAATCAGAATTGAGGAGCTTGGCTTGATTCCTGGGGGAACTCGTAATTTCCCCGACGAGAGCATTCTATCGCCTTCATCTGCGTCTCCCTCTTTGCGTCAGATCTTTTTGGCCTCCACGACTGATTCACTACGGCATCCATGGTGTCTGGCATTTCATATCATTTTTTAATTTTCAGGCACGATTCCCTTGGACCACAATCTTCTGACACCAAGCCTCTGCTTCTGAAAGCCAGACTTCCAGTATTATGCTGTTTGCGCCAT
>WEDG01001105.1:0-28784 GCA_017591395.1 Schistocephalus solidus | reverse complement strand
TTTACTCTATACTGGTCTATTCAGTCACATGCGCATTCGTGACAGCAAAATCTGCCACGATGTTAACACACCAATCGTAATTTTTCATCCCCTGCGATCCAACGACGCGATTATCACTAAAATTAACCCAACGCCTCCCTCCCCCTCATATGCATCATCTTCCGACCTATCCTGACCCACTGTTACCGCATCTTCACCTCACTTTTCGGCCGGGTGGGCCATCTGAGAATCCGTTGCAAGCGATCTAGTGAAGCAGTGCCTGGTATCCAGACATATGGCCACTGCGTCCGTCTGCACTGTTCACACTGACCACGCACATTGACTCGCTGCATGGGCCTACTTGGCCACATGTGTCTACACGAAAATCTGCGGTAAATCACCGCAGGCCGGCCCACGTCACCACTCTACTAACTCATACATAGCCCATGTATTCCCACATTACCACAAAACACCGTGACCTATCACTTAAATGAGAAGTCTGTTCTTCAGCTCTTGTCTATGTGAATCCTTAGCTACATGTGAGACCTGTAGCGCAACTAGCATGTTATAGGCTAATCCAAGCTAAATGTAGGCTATGATAGGCTTCAGTGAAACGGAGGCCCAGGCTTGGAGATCTGATATACGACCGCTATCGCTTCCCGTTTTTTGTTGTGTAAAATACTGGACAAGTGTGGGCTGTGACCAGGTGCTGAGTGGTTGGATGTAATGGCACGAACGGTCACGATGTATGATTTGGTATGAGTGGGTTTGACCCGTCTTCTAGCTGTTACGTTAAAATCCTGCTCAAGTGTTTGGTGTTGATTGGGAAGCGCTGTCGTACGCCTAGTTTTGAACTTTACCGCGCTGTCGACCTGCGTCTGATGCCACCTCAACACTTTCTGTCTCTGTTTTGGCAGGACGCAAGGGTGGGTGGGCAGGGGAGTGTGCGGTAGATGTCACATAAGTCACTGCGTTTACTTTCAGCCTATTGATGCACGTGGTGAACACAGCCGTAATATTTCAAAAAATCCCGATCGATTTATTATTTCGTTAACCAAACAATTCACCGTGTGTAATTTTACGCAGTGTGAAGATCAACGAAAAATTTTAAATTAAAGTTCCTTGTGCACATTTAAGGAATGCGCAAAGATAAGAACGGAAACTACACAACGTTTTACTCAATTCACATTCATTTTATAACCAGGTGGTCAGCTGCAGAAATAATTATCAGAATACTGCAGAAAAATAGGGCCTGTTGACCACTTCAACAGGTACCGGCCCTATGGCGGCAGTTCGACCGTCGATTTCGACGAGGTCCATCGTATGCTCCACACCAGGTGGTGCAGGGACGGTGACTTGCACGTGAATTAGTTTTAAGTGATAGTAGCCTTGCTCTGCAGCTACCGCACTCTCTTCTCCTCCCCAACCTGACCCCGGTGTCAAGACAGAGTCAAGAAGATCGGAGATGGGAGAGGGCGCAGGTGGCTGGCGCGGCCGGAGCCGGTCCTGGACGTGTCACCACACCTGGCTCGGATCCCACGGAGTGGAAGTGCCATAAAGGCCACATTAAAAAGGAGCCATTGAAAACCTGACTCTCAGTCCACCAGTCAGCCACTCCACACAAAACACACATTGGGCTAACCACGCGGTTCGAGTTATCCCGTCGGTTGGCAACCTTCAAGCCACGGCTTTTAGCGCACCGTGATAGTTTCAAGCGCGTCAGATTGTTTATATTGAGGAAAATACGCTGAGCTCTCAACCTCACTCTTTCTCCAAGCCCCACCATCAGACACTGTCCGAGCCGGTCAGTTTTCTGATGCGGAAGCGGGCGCAGCTGCTGGTGACCTCGTCTACGTGTACTTCGTACTCCACCTGGCCCCCCCAAACACAAGCACCAGGATTTCACACAACAGCGGGTTGAACGGCTTGCATCTCACATGTGTGAGATAGTCAGAGGTCACGTTAAGAAGGAGCCATCACAGCCTGACTCTCAGTCCGCCAGTCAGCCACTCCACACAAAACACACATTGGGCTGACCCCGCGGTCCGAGTTATCCCGTCAGTTGGCAACCTTCCAAACCACGGCTTTTAGCGCACCATAATAGTTTTAAGCGCGTCAGATTGTTTATAGTGAGGAACATGCGCTGAGCTAACGACCTCACTCTCTCCCCAACCCCACCATCAGACACTGCCCGTGCTGGTCAGTCGCCTGATGTGGGAGTGGGCGCATTGGCTGACGGATCGGCGTACCCGTCTTCGCGCGCCACAGCACGACCTGGCCCCCACAACGCACACACCAGGATTCACAAACTCAGGGGATATGGAGCAGCCATCGCCGCCTGACTCCCAGTCCACTGGTCAGCTACTCGACACACACAGCACATACACTGAGCCGACGGCGTTGTCTGGTGGAAGCGTCAGATTGGCAGATTTCCCAGCCACGGTCTCTAGGAAACCGTGATTTACTGTGGTAAATGGTGATTGTGAGGGTTTTGTCGATGTATTGGTGTAGTTAGTGTGCGCTGATGTAGCTTAGCCTCCGGTGGTTTACCGGAGGTTGTCGTGGAGGCGCATGTGTCCTTATAGGCCCATGCGGTGTGTAACTGCGTGGGAGCAGTGAGAGCAGTGAAGGCGGGTGCGTCGACTGTATGTCGGAGCCCCAGGCACTGGTTCACCAGCCTTCGTGCGATGGATTCGCAGGTGACCGACCTGGCCGATGCGTGAGTTGAAGTTGCGGGCGCAGTGTGGGCAGGAGAAATCGGTAGAGGCTGGGAGGATGTCATTCATGGTAGTGGGGGTGGCAGGGGGGCTAAGAATGGCAGGAGCGGAGGGTGTGCATGGTGCATCGGGGTTGTCGGCATTGTGGTGGATTCCGCTGTCATGGATGCGCATGTGACCGAATAAACCCATGCGATGAGTGAATGCGCAAGGACAGTGAGGGCAGTGGAGTCGAAGATCTCCGCTGTGTGATGGTGCTCCAGGCACTGGCTCACCGGTCTTTGTACGGTGTATTCGCAAGTGACCGACCAGGCCGATACGGGAGGTGAATGTGCGGTCGCATTAAGTACAGCTTAGGAGAGATTCCCAATCGCTGATGGTGAAGGTACTGAAGGCGAAGGCAGTGGTGATGGCGGTCGTTGGGGTAACAGGCGATGAGTAGATGGATGTGGTCTCATGATGGTGGGAGTAATGGAATTGATGCCAGGAGTGAGGGTGGGGGAGTCAGAAGGAGGGTTGGCAGAATTTGACGTAGAAATTGGAATTGTCGGATTGTTGGTGCATTGCGTACGAAGATGTCCAACCAGGCTGATTCGCGCGCGGAAGATCCATTGACAGCGGGCCTGGGCATTGATGGTGTTGATCCGGGGCACTGGTGACTTTCGTGCCGTTCTTTTGGCCTTGGCTGCGGCGATCCGGTTGGCATCATAGATTGCTGAGCCAGTCTTCACTGATCTTCTCCGTGCCGGTTTATCCTGGGCGAGGTCCTCCCAGGTCGCCGAGTTTATTCACAGTTGCTACAGCGATTTCTTCAAAGTGTCCTTGTATTGTCGTTTTTGACCTCCCTACCGGCGAGAACCCGTAGTGAAATCTCAGCAGAAAAGTATTTTGGGTAGTCGCTCGTCGTCCATTCTTACCAGGTGGCCGCTCCATCGCAGTTGCACTTGCCTCAGCATGGCCTGGACGCTGAGGATTCCGGTCCGCTCCAGGACCTTCGTGTTTGGGATCCTGTCTTGCCATCTCAGCTTCAGTATTCTGCGGAGGCAGCTGAGATGAAAGTGATTCAGCTTCCTGGCTAGGTTCGAGTAGATGGTCAAGGTTTTTGCTTCGTAAAGTAGTGTCTTCAAGACGATGGCCTTGAACATCTTTAGTTTGGTGTTCAGATGAATACCGTGGCGATTCCACACGGAGGCCTGCAGCCGGCCGAAAGCCTGACTAGCTTTGGATATCGATGAATATAATAACAAATCAAAAAATGACCCCCCCGTGACACTAGAAATTATGAAAATATTATAAACATTCCTCAAATTCAAAATGTCCAACGAGCCAACTTCTATTCCATTAGATACTGGACAAAATGGAATGCCCTGGCAAGTTCAATTAGAAATAGTCTAACACTACTAGAAGTTAAAATAAAAATCAAACAATATCTGATAAATAATACCACGCATCTATTTTTGAATAAGATAGGACAGTTTTTAACTCAATTCTTTAACACAGAATTCGAGCCGAAAGGGCTCTGATAACTCCAAACTTCGGAAATCCCGCGTTTTACGACGCAACGGTTACTATCGGCGATAGCTACTTCAATTCATTGTCCTCCCGATTAGCTGCCGTTTCTGCACATAGAAGTCAAGCTGCAAATCCAAAAGTTCTTTGTGTGCGCTTCTGATGACGTTGATAGCCATTTCACTAGAACTGGATACTAATGCCAGAAGCTGCCACGAGTAGTTACTTTACGTCCTTTTCATGAACCTCCTACGATGACCTGCAATGCACACAGAGATGATAAATTTAATCATCTGGTTATGCTGTTCACCTTTACGCGTTGTTTAAATTTGCTTTCGAATTTCAGCTCCTTGGAGTTGACGAAGTTTTTATCTGTATCTTAGTGTAGAAGACACGTTCATTTGGAATAGCTCTTGAGTGGATTGTCCAGTCTCTTAATCTGGGAGTTATTTGCTTGGACTTGACGATTCTGCGTATATGCTAATATTCCTTGACTGAGGATGTTAACACGTCCTGGATGTTATCAATACGAGAAATACAAGCTTCAACGTTCACCTGCCTCCATAATTCAAGTCAGCGGTGTGCTGCTGTAATCTGCTCTCAATCGGGGAAGGAGAAGTCTCAACAAAGGCTGCGTCGTTGCATGCTTCTTGAAGTCTGACTGCTGAATATTATTGCACCCTAACCCAGTTATTTAAGAAGATTTATAAATAAAGCGCAGTCACAAAGAATTGAAAGTGGTATGGAAACATAGACGCTCAGGATTCATCTGCGCGGTGAAAAAAAATTGATGCCAAGGTCTGATTTCCAACCCTTGGCGAAAAAATGTGGCGACGCACCTAAGCGCTCCGCCACGTTCACATGAAAATTTACAAAAGAAATTGTATACAATCAGAAAAAGTTGGCAAAGACCGAAATTCATTTACTAATTCTCCTCCTGCCAAGCGGGCAAAAAGCCTGATAACACTAATGAATGTCAACTTTGAGGACGAAAAGTGCATAGGCTGTTTAAGTCTTCTACAGAAATTTCTTTTCTTGAAGAAAGAGATAAATAACTTGAAACAAGAAATGGCTGATCTAAAAGACAAGGTTCATTGTTCACACAGAAAAAATGCTTTTATCAACGAGCATTCCAACAAAAGTAATTTTTTTAGGCAAACATAGCCTCATCGAGAATTCCTAATGTAGTGCGAAAAGACATTGCGTTTACAGATCTCAGTAAATCAGTAGACATTTCCTTTGATCGAAAGAGAGATCAAACAAGCTCATGCAATTTTCGTCCCTCTAGTTGACATTCATTAGTGTTATCGGGCTAGCCCGCTTGGCAGGAGGAGAATTAGTAAATAAATATCTGTCTTTGACAACTTTTCTGTTCGTATACAATTTCTTTTGTTAATTTCCGCGTGAACGTGGCGGAGCGCTAAGGTGCATTGCCACAGTTTTTTTCGGCGAGTGTTAGACTCCCGACCTCGGAACCAAATTGGTTTTGCCGCGCAGATGAATCCAGGCGTCATGTTTCCATACCACTTTCAATTCTTTGTGACTGCACTTTGTTATAAATCTTCTTAAATAACTGGGTAAGGGTGGAAAAATATTTAGCAGTCAAACTTCAAGAAGCATGCAATGACGCAGCCTTTGTCGAGACTTCTCCTTCCCGGATTGAGAGCAGATTACAGCAGCACACCGCTGACTTGAATTATGGAGGCAGCTGAACGTTGAAGCTTGTATTTCTCGTATTGATAACATCCAGGACGTGTAAAAATCCTCAGTCAAGGAATATTAGCATATACGCAGAATCGTCAAGTCCAAGCAAATAACTCCCAGATTAAGAGACTGGAAAATCCACTCAAGAGCTATTCCAAATCAATGTGTCTTCTACACTAAGATACAGATAAAAACTTCGTCAACTCCAAGGAGCTGAAATTCGAAAGCAATTTTAAACGACGCGCAAAGGTGAACAACATAACCAGAGGATTAAATTCATCATCTCTGTGTGCATTGCAGGTCATCGTAGGAGGTTCATGAAAAGGACGTGAAATACCTACTCGTGGGAGCTTCTGGCATGAGTATCCAGTTCTAGTAAAATGGCTGTCGCCGTTATCGGAATCATACGCAAAGAACGTTTTGGATTTGCAGCTTGGCTTCTAGGTGCGGATACGGACGCTAATCGGGAGGACTCAGAATTGAATTAGCTATCGCCGATAGTAACCACCGCGTCGTAAAACGCGGGATTTCGAAGTTGGCAGTTATCAGAGCCCTTTCGGCTCGAATTCTATGTTAAAGAACTGGGTTAAAAACGTCTATCCATTCAAAAATAGATGCGGTATTATTTGTCAGATATTGTTTTGATTTTATTAACTCTGGTAGGGTTCAGACTATTTCTAATTGAATTTGCCAGGGCCTTCCATATTATCCAGTATCTTATGAAATAGAAGTTGGCTCGTTGGACATTTTGAATTTAGGAATGTTTATAATATTTTCATAATTTCTAGTGTCACGGGGGTCATTTTGATTTGTTATTATATTCATTTAGAAAAAATCTTGGTCGTGTGTGATTTTGAATAGAAAATTGAGACCATTTTTGAGCAAAGGTTTTCACATTTTTGAGTTGAGCACCGTTGGCATTGATTCGCGGAGTATTGTATTCCACGCTGGGTGGCGGTTGTTGCATGAACACCGTTTTGACTGTATTGCTTGTTAATCCTAAATTGGCACAGTCTGCAGCGAAGAGGTCCATGCTCCTTTGCATGTCCTCCTCCGTCACGGTGTTAAGGGCGCAGTCGCCCGCGAAGAGCAAGTCATGGACTGTAGTCGTAGACACGCGCGTTGGAGCCTGCATGCGCCGACTGTTGAGAATGTGCCCGTCAGTTCTGTAGGCGATGCGGATACCAGGCTGCTCATCACGGTAGGCGTCCATCAGCATAGCCGAGAACATGAGACTGAAGAGAGTGAGGGCCAGTACGCAGCCCTGCTTCACTCCGTTGGTCACAGCGAATGCTTCGGATACCGTCCAGTTGTCAGTGACGCACGCCGTCATCCCGTCATGAAGCTGACGCACAATGTGCGTGAACCGCTCAGTACAACCAAATTTCTGCATGACTTTCCACATTCCGTCACGATTCACCGTGTCAAAGGCTTTCGTTAGATCAACGAAGGTAGTGTATAGGTGAGTTCGCATCTCCTGACACTTCTCTTGTAGCTGGTGCGCGTCAAAGATCATATCGGTTGTTCCGCGGTGTCGGCGGAAGCCACATTGGCTTTCCGGGAGCAGGCCCTGCTGTAGGTGACCGTTAAGACGATTTAGAAGATCATCCCGGCGACGTTGAGCAACGAGATGCTTCTGGTATTACCACAGAGTTGCCGGTTCCCCTTCCGTTTGTAGAGATGGACTATGGTTGCATCTTTGAAATCCTGAGGAACTTGTCCTTGGCGCCACATCTCCTGGAATAGTGTTGTGAATTCTGCCATCAGCCGGGGCCCACCGTGCTTGTAGACTTCCGGTGGGATTGCGTCGGATCCCGGTGCTTTACCGCTGGAAATCTGCTGCATGGCCCGGATGGTTTCTGGTAGGGAAGGCGGCAGATCCAGGTCATTGTTTGTTTCCACTTGAGGGAGCCGGTCAATGGCAGCATCGGAAATGGCTGATGAGCAATTAAGGACATTTCTGAAGTGCTCGGCCCAGCGCTTCAGAATTTGCGATTTCTCTGTCAGCAGTGTTGTGTCGTCAGAGCTGAGCAGTGGTGCGGACCCCTTGATACACGGGCCGTAGATGACCTTGATGGCTTTAAAAAAGTTTTGCATTTCATTGCGGTCCGCATGCTCCTGGATTTTCTCAGCCTTTCGGATCATCCAGGCATCCTGCATCTCCCGCAACCGTTGTTGTACAAGGCGCTGGCATCTGAAAAAGGCTGCTTTGGTGGCGTCAGTCCGAACGTCCATGTATGCTTTGTGTAGTCCATTATTCTCCGCTAGTAAGTTGCTGATGTTGGCGTTATTGTCGTCAAACCAGTCCTTGTGTCGACGGCGTGCGCGTCCGAGGACATCGAGGGCGGTGGACTGGATGACATTTCGCAGTTGATACCATCGTGTCTCCACGGTAGCGTTATCATCTGGAGCATGCAGGTCCTCCAGTTTCCCGGTTATTTGGTTGCTGAAATCAAAACAGTGAGCAGGCAAATTTAATAAAAGAGTATTTAACTTACATGGCGGCCTCTTACCTTGGGGCCTTCGTCGGGATTGCAGTCGGGGCCTTATCTGGGAGATGACGAGGCGGTGATCTCTCCAACCATTGGCATCGCGGATCGCCTTGGTTACCAGCACGTCCTGTCGATCTCACCTCCGGACGATAACATAGTCCAGCAGATGCCAGCGCCGCGACCGAGGGTGCATCCACGTGGCCTTCTCCCGCGTCGGAAGGCGGAAGAAGGTGTTGGTCAGCAGGATACGGTGTTCCGCACATGTGCGCAGAAGAAGGAGGCCGTTATCGTTACAGCAACCGAGACCGTCGGGACCAAGCACTCCCTGCACGGCAGCGTAGTCCGTCCCGACGCGGGCATTGAAGTCACCAAGGACAATTAACTTGTCCTCCTTCGATACAGTCGCCATCAAGGCGTGCAGGTCCTCGTAGAATTTGTCCTTTCCCGCATCAGAGCTCGTCATTGGGGGAGCTGATGAAGGTGGCAAGCTGGTCTCCTCGAAGAGGCAGGCGGAGGCTCATCAGGCTATCATTGATTCCCTGCAGCAGACAGGGCAGCCTCACACGATGTCGTTACGGATGGCAAAGGCAACAACAGCGTCGCGTTGCTCTGCCTTTGGCCGGCCGTTTCAGATGAAGGTGTAGCCGGCACCCACCTCCTCCAGCTGACCCTGCCCAGAGAATCAGGCCTTGCTGAGAGCAGTTATGTCCACCTTGTAGCGCGCCAGTTCCCGAGTGACTAGCGCCCTCCTTCATTCCGGCCGGTTGCTCCTAGGATTGTCTAAAAGGCAACGAACATTCCAGGCTGCTAGTGTGAGTGGACTCACCCGAGCAGCCTGGAGGGTATGGTGAGGGGGATGGGGACGGTGGGTATTGTTGTTTGTTTGAGTTTTACGACCGCATATTTTGCGATATGTGAGCTGCGGCCGGCTGCAGAAGACGTGATACCCAGCATTTGTTTAGGGCACCTTTTCTAGCCCCTTCCTCCGCGAGGAGGCAAGCTGCGCTGTCCCTAAATAAGGCTGCTCGGACATCCCAGGCGGCTGCCGAACTCCACTATGGGTTACGGCTTTGTTTTAGTGGGAGAACGACCCGAGTTAGCCTGAGCCGCCTACGGGGTTGCTGTCGCCCCCACCGTTGATCTTTTTGAGAGGAGGGAGGTGGGAAGTTCGGGAGTCAGACATACCGGGTGTGGAGGCACACACAACACCGGAGACCCTAACCTGGTTTAGCCCACCGGTCGTGACGGTTGCCCGGGGTATGGCCGCTGGGAAGAACCCAACTTCGAGGAGGCACAGGTGAGATTTGGGTACCAGTAAGAGGCGGCCACAGGATCATTCACCACCTGTACGAGACAAATGGAGCGACCAAATGCTATCTGTGTGGTGCTACCCCTAACTAGTACCCCTACACCCCACCGGCCCTATGACAGGTAGCCTCGCGATACATCCTCCCCCATTCATACCCTTATTCTCACACTAACCTTAAATGGACCATAGCCATAAACCTAACTCCCTTGGAATTTATAAAATAATTACCTGCAATACGGCGGGATACCTTGTTCCGTGCCCTACCATAGGCATATTAGAATGAGCTTTGTAAAGCTGCGTGCAGCGTTATGCATCATGTAACTGCTGGTCTGGATTCCTTCAAGTTGCTCGTCTTACAAACTTCTAGCCTTCCTGGAACTCCCACGCAGGTCGAATCCGGGCCGCCCCTTTCTTGTGTTGTAGTGTTCTTTTTGTGTAGCACCACATTGCGTGAGCTTCCGCCCTGTCCCATCTCCAATTTCTCTGTTTCGACACCGGTCCCAGGTGGAGGAGTGGAAGACAGGGTGCGGTAGATCGCCATAAGTCGCCGTCCCTGTGCCCCCTGCTGTTGAGCATACGGTGGACATTATCGAAATCGACGTACTGCAGTAATCAGCGGATGGGTGAGGCATTGTGTGGATTGCGACCGTCTGAATGCGCTCGTGTGCGAATTTTACAATTAGTCAGACTGTGAGGTCAGGATGCCTCGAAACCTTCGCTCGGGTTTGGAGGTACTAAACTTTAAACATGACACCCTTAAAACAACTGCTGGCTACAGATGCAGTAAAGCGTTCCCCGTCTTTATTCTCGCCACAAAAATACATCTTGTAGCAGGCGAAAATAACTTACATCCATCGGTGATTGTCCTGTTAGCATCTCGCCAAATATAAGGGCACCAAAAGCCCACCGCAGTCGGTAAAGTTGGCGTTTCCACAACTTTCAATCTTCAAAAAGTGTATACCTACTTCATTGCATCCTGCGGAAGGACCATTAGATGCAGTATGCAAGAATTGCGCAGTCAAATGCGTGGGAAGACTTGGTGGTTAGGGAATGCCAGTAGAATGACAGTCAGTCAGTAATGACAAATATAACTTTGATTACGTGTGGAAAATCAATCGCATGACATCGATGCACTGCCTGCTCGTGTTTAGTCTTCAGTCACAAAGGGGTGCTTCAGGGAGGGAGAGATGGCGGAAGTTGATTTGTATTCATTCCAGAGCTACTTTGGCACCATTGGCTGAATGATCACGATCTACTGAAAATGCCCATTTCGATAGTTGTTTAAACAGAAATATACCCATTGCAAGCTCGGTTGTTCACACAAGGGCTGTAAAATAATTTATTTTTTCGTTATTTTTTTAAACAAAGAAGCCTCTTCTATCATACGCTTTCCACAAAGCCAGGGATTTGGTGGTGCGCGCGTCTGGGCCTGCACGACGCTCGCTGGCCTACCACCTCAAAGCGTCTGATGTCCGCTTAACTAATAATATTAAATGGGACACGGATGCAAGGTGAATCGATTATCATTCGCTCAGGTCATAGGTCGTATTTGGGTTATTGCTTTTTATTCAAATCTATCTCTCTCCATCTAGGCCACAGCTTGACTACTCAACTGATCATTGTCTTAATTTGGGGTACTTAAGGGTCAATATTTTGGGTGGGGCATCGTCCGCGGTTAGAAAACGAATACGAAAGATATTGGAACTGTTTAATTACTGTGAATATTCCCATGTTAGACATGAAAAGGCAATTCGGCAAACACATGTTTTCAGTCATTCATCATCGGGCGCATAGAGTTACGAAGGTAATGAAAATATAGGGTGGAAAGCGTTAACTAGGGTCTTATGGTTAATTCTCATCGTCCTCACACCACCCACATGGCAAACTCCGCATGTTGGGGTCATTTGGACTGGGGGTGGAGCAGAGTAGGCTTTGAGCCATGTTCGTCTGTCAGGCTCGGGGAGTGAACATCACAGAGGAAAAGAGTTATATTTGCCTGAAGTTTTGGATGATGGATTCAAGTTGGAATCCAAAACGACAGGCGAATAGAAACTCTTGTCCCAGCGATCGTACACACCTCTTATAATTACTTCCTGTGACTCGAATTTTCGCTTGTATCGGCCGTTAAAAGCACTGCCAGGTACGTTGTTCTCACCCGGTGATCTGTCCAACCATCGGCATCGCGGATCGCCTTGGTTACCAGCACGTCCTGTCGATCTCGCCTCCGGACGATAACATAGTCCAGCAGATGCCAGCGCAGCGACCGAGGGTGCATCCACGTGGCCTTCTCCCGCGTCGGAAGGCGGAAGAAGGTGTTGGTCAGCAGGATACTGTGTTCCGCACATGTGCACAGAAGAAGGAGGTCGTTATCGTTACAGCTACCGAGACCGTGGGGACCCAGCACTCCCTGCCAGGCAGCGTGGTCCTTCCCGACGCGGGCATTGAAGTCACCAAGGACAATTAACTTGTCCTCTTTCGGCACAGTCGCCAGCAAGGCGTGCAGGTCCTCGTAGAATTTGTCCTTCGCCGCATCAGAGCTCGTCATTGGGGGAGCTGATGATGGTGGCGAACTGGTCTCCCCGAAGAGGCAGGCGGAGGCTCATCAGGCGATCATTTATACCCTGCAGCAGACAGGGCAGACGTCACACGATGTCGTTACGGATGGCAAAGGCAACAACAGCGTCGCGTTGCTCTGCCTTTGGCCGGCCGCTCAGAAGAAGGTGTAGCTGGCCCACCTCCTCCAGCTAACCCTGCTCAGAGAATCGGGTCTCGCTGAGAGCAGCAATGTCCACCTTGTAGTGTGCCAGTTCCCGAGCGACTAGCGCCGTCTTTCATTCCGACCGGTTGCTCCTAGGATTGTCTAAAAGGGAACGAACATTCCAGGCTGCTAGTGTGAGTGGACTCACCCGAGCAGCCTGGAGGGTATGGTGAGGGGGATGGGGACGGGGGGTATTGTTGTTTGTTTGAGTTTTACGACCGCGTATTTTGCGATCTGCGAGCCGCGGCCGGCTGCAGAAGACGTGAGAACCCAGCATTTGTTTTAGGGCACCTTTCTAGCCCCTTCCTCCGCGAGGAGGCAAGCAGTGCTATCCCTAAATAAGGGCTGCTCGGACATCCCAGACGGCTGCCGAACTCCACTATGGGTCACGGTTTTGTTTTAGTGGAGAACGACCCGAGTTAGTCTGGGCCGCCTACGGGGTTGCTGTCGCCCCCACCGTAGGACTTTTTGAGAGGGGGAGGTGGGAAGTTCGGGAGTCAGACATACCGGGTGTGGAGGCACACACAACACCGGAGACCCTCACCTGGTTTAGCCCGCCGGTCGTGACGGTTGCCCGGGGTGTGGCCGCTGGGAAGAACCCAACTTCGAGGAGCCACAGGTGAGAGTTGGGTACCAGTTAGAGGCGGCCACAGGAGCATTCACCACCTGTACGAGACAAATGGAGCGACCAAATGCTATCTGTGTGGTGCTACCCTAACTAGTACCCCTACACCCCACACACAATCACACACACACACACACACACACACACACACACACACACACACACACACACACACTGGCAGTTCGACCGTCGATTTCGACGAGGTCCACCGTATGCTCCACACCAGGTGGTGCAGGGACGGTGACTTGCGCGTGAATTAGTTTTAAGTGATAGTAGCCTTGCGCTGCAGCTACCGCACTCTCTCCTCCTCCCCACCTGAGTCCGGTGTCAAGACAGAGTCAAGAAGACCGGAGATGGGAGAGGGGCGCAGGTGGCTGGCGCGGCCTAAGCCGCCCTGGGCGTGCCACCACACCTGGCTCGGATCCCACGGAGTGGGAGAGTGCCATAAAGGCCACATTAAGAAGGAGCCATTGCAACCTGACTCTCAGTCCGCCAGTCAGCCACTCCACACAAAACACACATTGGGCTGACCACGCGGTCCGAGTTATCCCGTCAGTTGGCAACCTTCCAAAGCCACGGCTTTTAGCGCACCGTGATAGTTTCAAGCGCGTCAGATTGTTTATAGTGAGGAAAATACGCTGAGCTCTCGACCTCACTCTCTCCCCACCCCACAATCAGACCACTGTCCGAGCCAGTCAGTTGCCTGATGTGGGGAGTGGGCGCATTGGCTGACGGATCGGCGTACCCGTCTTCGCGCGCCACAGCACGACCTGGCCCCCATAACGCACACACCAGGATTCACAAACTCAGGGGATATGGAGCAGCCATCGCCGTCTGACTCCCAGTTCACTGGTCAGCCACTCGACACACACAGCACATACACTGAGCCGACGGCGTGGTCTGGTGGAAGCGTCAGATTGGCAGACTTCCCAGCCACGGTTTCTAGGAAACCGTGATATACTGTGGTAAATGGTGATTGTGAGAGTGTTGTCGATGCATTGGTGTAGGTAGTGTGCGCTGATGTAGGTTAGCCTACGGTGGTTTACCGGAGGTTGTCATGGAGGCGCATGTGTCCTAATAGGCCCATGCGGTGTGTAAATGTGCGAAAGCAGTTAGGGGCAGTGAAGGCGGGCACGTCGACTGTATGTCGGAGCCCCAGGCACTGGTTCACCAGCCTCCATGCGATGGATTCGCAGGTGACCGACCAGGCCGATGCGTGAGTTGAAGTTGCGGGTTCAGTGTGGGCAGGGAGAAATCGGTAGAGGCTGGGAGGATGTCATTGCTGGTAGTGGGGGTGGCAGGGGCACTAAGAATGGCAGGAGCGGAGGGTGTGCATGGTGTATCGGTGTTGTCGGCATTGTGGTTAATTCCGCTGTTATGGATGCGCATGTGACCGAATAGGCCTATGCGATGAGTGAATGCGCGAGGACAGTGAGGGGCAGTGGAGGCGACGACCTCTGCTGTGTGATGGTGCTCCAGGCACTGGCTCACCGGTCTCTGTACGATGTATTCGCAAGTGACCGACCAGGCCGATTCGTGAGGTGAATGTGCGGTCGCATTGAGTACAGCTTAGGAGAGATTCCCCATCGCTGATGGTGGTGGTGGTGGTAGTGAAGGCGGTGGTGGTTGCGGTGGTAGGGGGTAACAGGCGATGAGTAGATGGATGTGGTCTCTGTGATGGTGGGAGCAATGGAATTGATGACAGGAGTGAGGGTAGGGGGAGTCAGAAGGAGGGTTGGCAGAATTTGACGTAGAAATTGGAATTGTCTGATTGTTTGTGCATTTGCGTCCGAAGATGTCCCACCAGGTCGATTGGCGCGCGGAAGATGCGTTGACAGCGCGGGCACGTTGGCAGGGAGCCTGGGCATTGGCGGTGTTGGTCCGGGGCGCTGGTGACTTTCGTGCCGCTCTTTTTGGCCTTGGCAGCGGCGATCCGGTTGGCCTCATAGATCGCTGAACCAGTCTTCACTGATCTTCTCCATGCCGGTCTATCCTGGGCGAGGTCCTCCCAGGTCGCAGAGTTGATTTGCAGTTGCTTCAGCGATGTCTTCAAAGTGTCCTTGTAGCGTCGTTTTTTTGACCTCCCTGCCTGCGAGAACCCGTAGCGACATCACCGTAGAAAAAGTCGTTTGGGTAGTCGCTCGTCGTCCATTCTTACCAGGTGGCCGCTCCATCGCAGTTGCACTTGCCTCAGCATGGCATGGATGCTGAGGATTCCGGTCCGCTCCAGGACTTCCGTGTCCGGGATCCTGTCTTGCCATCTCAGCTTCAGTATTCTGCGGAGGCAGCTGAGATGAAAGTGATTCAGCTTCCTGGCTTGGTTCGAGTAGACGGTCCAGGTTTCCGCTCCGTAAAGGAGTGTCGACAAGACGACGGCCTTGTACATCTTCAGTTTGGTGTTCAGGTGAATACCGTGGCGATTCCACACGGAGGACTGCAGCCGGCCGAAAGCCTGACTAGCTTTGGAGATCCGTTGGGCAACCTCGTCATCGATTCTCGTGTTGCGCGACATCGTGCTTCCTAGATAAGCGAAGGTTTCCACGTTTTTGAGTAGAGCACCGTTGACATAGATTCGAGGAGCATTGTATTCTGCGCTGGGTGGCGGCTGGTGCATGACAACTGTTTTGGCTGTACTGATTGTTAATCCAAAATCGGCGCAGCCTCCGGCGAAGAGGTCCATGCTCCTTTGCATGTCCTCCTCTGTCACGGTGTTAAGGGGCGCAGTCGTCCGCGAAGAGCAAGTCATGGACTGTAGTCGTAGACACGCGCGTTGGAGCCTGCATACGCCGACTGTTGAGAAGGTGCCCGTCAGTTCTGTAGGCGATGCGGATACCAGGCTGCTCATCACGGTAGGCGTCCATCAGCATAGCCGAGAACATGAGACTGAAGAGGGTGGGGGCCAGTACGCAGCCCTGCTTCACTCCGTTGGTCACTGCGAATGCTTCGGATACCGTCCCGTTGTCAGTGACGCGCGCCGTCATCCCGTCATGAAGCTGACGTACCATGTGCGTGAACCGCTTAGGACAGCCAAATTTCTGCATGACTTTCCACAGTCCGTCACGATTCACCGTGTCAAAGGCTTTCGTTAGATCCACGAAGGTTGTGTAAAGGTGAGTTCGCATCTCCTGACACTTCTCTTGTAGCTGGCGGGCGGCAAAGATCATATCGGTTGTTCCGCGCTGTCGCCGGAAGCCACATTGGCTTTCCGAAGCAGGCCCTGCTCTAGGTGACCGTTAAGACGATTGAGAAGGATACGGGCGAAGATCTTCCCCGCGATGTTGAGCAACGAGATGCCTCTGTGATTATCACAGAGTTGCCGGTTCCCCTTCCGTTTGTAGAGATGGACGATGGTCGCGTCTTTGAAATCCTGAGGAACTTGTCCTTGGTGCCACATCTCCTGGAAGAGTGTTGTGAGTTCTGCCATCAGCCGGGGCCCACCGTGCTTGTATACTTCCGGTGGGATTGCGTCAGATCCCGGTGCTTTACCGCTGGAAATCTGCTGCACGGCCCGGATGGTTTCTGGTAGGGAAGGCAGGAGATCCAGGTCATTGTTCGTGTCCACTTGAGGGGAGCCGGTCAATGGCAGCATCGGAGATGGCTGATGAACAGTTAAGGACATTTCTGAAGTGCTCGGCCCAGCGCTTCAGAATTTGCGATTTCTCTGTCAGCAGTGTTGTGCCGTCAGAGCTGAGCAGCGGTGCGGACCCCTTGATACACGGGCCGTAGATGGCTTTGATGGCTTTGAAAAAAAGTTTTTCATTTCATTGCGGTCCGCATACCCCTGGATTTCCTCAGCCTTTCCGGATCATCCAGGCATCCTGCATCTCCCGCAGCCGTTGTTGTACAAGGCGCCTGCATCTGAAGAAGGCTGCTTTGGTGGCGTCAGTTCGAAGGTCCATGTAGGCTTTGTGTAGTCTATTCTTCTCCGCGAGTAAGTTGCTGATGTCGGCGTCATTGTCGTCAAACCAGTCCTGGTGTCGACGGTGTGCGCGTCCGAGTACATCGAGGGCGGTGGACTGGATGACATTTCGCAGTTGACACCATCGTGTCTCCACGGTAGCGTTATCATCTGGAGCATGCAGGTCCTCCAGTTTCTCGGTTATTTGGTTGCTGAAATCAAAAACAGTGAGCAGGCAAATTTAATAAAAGAGTATTTAACTTACATGGCGTCCTCTTACCTTGGGGCCTTCGTCGGGGGTTGCAGTCGGAGCCTCATCTGGGGAGATGACAAGGCGGTGATCTGTCCAACCATCGGCATCGCGGATCGCCTTGGTTACCAGCACGTCCTGTCGATCTCGCCTCCGGACGAGAACATAGTCCAGCAGATGCCAGCGCCGCGACCGAGGGTGCATCCACGTGGCCTTCTCCCGCGTCGGAAGGCGGAAGAAGGTGTTGGTCAGCAGGAGACGGTGTTCCGCACACGTGCGCAGAAGAAGGAGGCCATTATCGTTACAGCTACCGAGACCGTGGGGACCCAGCACTCCCTGCCAGGCAGCGTGGTCCGTCCCGACGCGGGCATTGAAATCACCAAGGACAATTAACTTGTCCTCTTTCGGCACAGTCGCCAGCAAGGCGTGCAGGTCCTCGTAGAATTTGTCCTTCGCCGCATCAGAGCTCGTCATTGGGGAGCGTAGGCGCTGATGATGGTGGCGAACTGGTCTCCCCGAAGAGGCAGGCGGAGGCTCATCAGGCGATCATTGATACCCTGCGGCAGACAGGGCAGACGTCCCACGATGTCGTTACGAATGGCAAAGGCAACACCAGCGTCGCGTCGCTCTGCCTTTGGCCGGCCGCTCCAGAAGAAAGTGTAGCCGGCCCCCACCTCCTCCAGCTGACCCTGTTCAGAGAATCGGGTCTCGCTGAGAGCAGCAATGTCCACCTTGTAGCGCACCAGTTCCCGAGCGACTAGCGCCGTCCTCCGTTCCGGCCGGTTGCTCTTAGGAACGAACATTCCAGGCTGCTAGTGTGAGTGGACTCACCCGAGCAGCCTGGAGAGTATGGCGAGGGGGATGGGGACGGGGGGTATTGTTGTTTGTTTGAGTTTTACGACCGCGTAGTTTTGCGATCTGCGAGCCGCGGCCGGCTGCAGAAGACGTGAGAACCAGCAATTTTTTTAGGGGCACATTTTTCTAGCCCCTTCCTCCGCGAAGAGGCAAGCAGTGCTATCCCTAAATAGGGGCTGCTCGGACATCCCAGACGGCTGCCGAACTCCACTATGGGTCACGGTTTTGTTTTTAGTGGGAAGAACGACCCGAGTTAGTCTGGGCCGCCTACGGGGTTGCTGTCGCCCCCACCGTAGGACTTTTTGAGAGGGGGAGGTGGGAAGTTCGGGAGTCAGGCATACCGGGTGTGGAGGCACACACAACACCGGAGACCCTCACCTGGTTTAGCCCGCCGGTCGTGACGGTTGCCCGGGGTGTGGCCGCTGGGAAGAACCCAACTTCGAGGAGCCACAGGTGAGAGTTGGGTACCAGTTAGAGGCGGCCACAGGAGCATTCACCACCTGTACGAGACAAATGGAGCGACCAAATGCTATCTGTGTAGTGCTACCCCTAACTAGTACCCCTACACCCCTATAAAATAATTACCTGCAATACGGCGGGATACCTTGTTCCGTGCCCTACCATAGGCATATTAGAATGAGCTTGGTAAAGCTGCGTGCAGCGTTATGCATCATGTAACTGCTGGTCTGGATTCCTTCAAGTTGCTCGTCTTACAAACTTCTAGCCATTAAGCAGATACACATACTGGTGCATCGCAGTTTCCTGACATACAACAGATGACCTTACTGCAAGCAGAATACGGTGGCTAACCCATATCTCTCGTGCAGGAGCCACTTACACCCTCTTCCTTCTTTAGTTTTCCCTTATTAGGTCACTTTCTGTTTTCCGTACGACAGTTTACACTTTTTTTATTCTTTGATCACTGCAATTGCTCAAACGCATACTCCTCATCTAATTGTAACACTGTGCGCACCTAAACGTCACTTATATTGGGTAAAGCATTTGATACGAAGGTTTGTGATCGTACTTAGAATGTCTGTCTCATGGCTCCTGGAAATTAACTTCAACTTGTCGAAGAAGATTAATAAAAGATAAAAAACCTCACAAATAATTGGTAAGTTAATATTGCCAGTAAAGGCAAAAGAGACTGGAAGTCCTACTTCTGGCACCTTAGCCATCATCAGCTAGTCATGCGCGACAGCACGTGGTGCACCACCCAAGGCCAGACCTTTAGACTTCTGATCAAAATGTGAATGGTTCGAGCATATGATGGTGCACCATCTGGGGTTTAATATATCTGACTGATAAAGACTAAAGAGCCAGGAGCGGCCATTCAAGTCTTTATTTTTTTGCTTGAATTTTTCATCTGCCCATACTACTAACCGTGCGGCTGCTGGCGGGATTTGAGAATGTGCCCCATGGCAGAATGGGACGAGTGAGTTCCGTTAGAAATCGGTGAGCTGTTATCAACGTACATAAATAATTCGTCGGGCTTATACAGTTGGATATGTAATGCATATATTACGGTGGGCAGGGTTTACTAGGGTCTTAATATTAATTCATATCATCCTCAGACGACCCACAGGGTGAAGTCAGCATGGTGAGGCCACTGGGACTGGGGAAGGTAGTGTAGGGTGGGAGCGATGTTCGTATATCGCGTACGGCAAGCGAACATCGCTGTAAAGTGCAGAACTGTCAGCAGCAGTCTGCCAACCTCAACTCTTGGCACGCGCACTACCAAATCCCTGGCCGTGCTGTTCAAAAGAAGAGGAACACGTTTGATATAAGAGCCTACTCTGTAAAAAAAATAACGAAAATATTATTTTGCAGCCCTTGTGTGAGCAACCGAGCTTCCAACGGGTATATATCTGTTTAAACAACTATCGAAACGGGCATTCTCAGTAGATCGTGATCATTCAGCCAATGGTGCCAAATTAGCTCTGGAATGAATACAAATCAACTTCCGCCATCTCTCCCTCCCTGAAGCACCCCTATGTGACTGAAGACTAACCACGAGCAGGCAGTGCATCGATGTCATGCGATTGATTTTCCACACGTAATCAAAGTTATATTTGTCATTACTGACTGACTGTTATTCTACTGGCATTCCCTTACCGCCAAGTCTTCCCACGCATTTGACTGCGCAATTCTTGCATACTGCATCTAATGGTCCTTCCGCAGGATGCAATGAAGTAGATATACACTTTTTGAAGATTGAAAGTTGTGAAAACGCCAACTTTACCGACTGCGGTGGGCTTTTGGGGCCCTTATATTTGGCGAGATGCTAACAAGAAAATCACCGATGGATGTACGTTATTTTCGCCTGCTACAAGATGTATTTTGTGTGGCGAGAATAAAGACGGGGAACGCTTTACTGCATCTGTAGCCAGCAGTTGTTGTAAGGGTGTCATGTTTAAAGTTTAGTACCACCAAACCCGAGCGAAGGTTTCAAGGCATCCTGACCGCACAGTCTGAATAAATGTAAAATTCGCACAGGAGCGCATTCAGACGGTCGCAATCCACACAATGCCTCACCCATCCGCTGATTACTGCAGTACGTCGATTTCGATCATGTCCACCGTATGCACAACAGCAGGGGGTACAGGGACGTCGACTTATGGCGATCTACCTCACTCTGTCTTCCACTCCTCCACCTGGGACCGGTGTGGAGACAGAGAGATAGGAGATGGGATAGGGAGCAAGTTCACGTACTGTGGTCCTACACAAAAAAGAACACTACAACACAAGAAAGGAGCGGCTCAAATTCCACCTGCGTGGGAGTTCCAGGAAGGTCACGTTAAGAAGGAGCCATTGCAGCATGAATCGAAGTCCGCCAGTCACCCACTCCGCACAAACACACAGACACTGGGTTGACGAAGCGGTCCACGTTATCCCGTTAGTTGACAGCCTTCAAAGCGCGTCAGGTTGTTTGCCGTGGGGAAAATACGCTGAGCCGTCCACCTCACACTTCCTCACCCCATACAAAGAGGTATAGGCAGGTGAATGATACGTCCAGGACTTCTCCGATGTCAGGAAGCCTAGGTAAGGCGTCCTTGGAACGGCTGCATTTCCAACACGACTTACCAACAATTCTGGACTCGATATGGTGGTGAGGTCTTCTTTGTCATCGAGCGGGACCGGTTGCTGACATTGCAAGAAAGTCTTTACGCTGTGTTTCCGGACAAAAATGTACGATAGAGGCGGTATAAAACAACCAGCTAGCCCTTCTTGATGTCCTTGTTTGTGGTTACCTAAAAACCCAAGTGTCTTGGATAGGGTCAAAAATTACGCATGTACTAAAATTCAACTGGAAACAGCCACTCAGCAGCAAACGCTGTTGCCAAGGGCGCTATGACAGTGCGTTGAGACGCATTGCGGTTAAAGGAAGAAGAGGATGCTGAATTTCAATAGCTTTGCCGGGTACTAGGGGCGAAGGGCTACCCATACAACTGTGCCAACTAGTGCATGCGCAAACGACACGAGGGACCAAATCTAAATGGACCTAGCTTTTAGCTAGGTTCTCCTTACCTGAAGAACTTCTCAGATGCCGCCAGCCGTCTTTTCACTCCACTTGTATTTGGGGTTGCACACAGGCCAGAGGCAATTATCAGCTGCCAGGTCATGAGGATGAAATACCACGACAAGAAACTTGTGGAGCCCTTTACCGGATCAGGTGTAATTGTGAACAAAACTACTACATAGGAGAAACTGGGAGACTAATCCAGACGCGACTGGCCGAGCACACCACGGTGTTCAGAAGGATCGAGGCTACTTTTCAAGGTTCAACTCACTCGACGAGACTTGGCCATGTGTTCAAGTTCCATGAGACCAAAATCCTTGCACAAATTGATAACCGCGTGGGCTGCGAAAATTGCTCGAGTCGTGGTTCCCAAGCCCGCAGTTCAGCGCGATGCCCTCTCGTTTGCATATTCAGTTTCGGCGTATGACAAGTATACTAAATGCGCTGTTGCCAGGACGACCCAGACGGGGACTTACCCACCTTATCGACCGGCTGTCCCGCCTGACAAAGAACCGCCAATACGCAGAGCCGTCAGGCCTAACAAGCCGGAGCGTGAGTCAGCAGTTAGCGCGCGGTCGAACTTCAAGTGGTCAGCCCATGCAGCCGCTCACAGCTGGACCAATAGGAAAACGCAAATCAGACAAAGGTCTTACCTCTAAATTCCACGCCACGGAAGGAGTGAGGGTTGATGTACACGCGGTAAAGCTGTCTTCTGCCAACCCTTTGGTCTTTTATTGCACGCAGAATCTGGCACCATACTACTGCGGTATATAAAAACTCGTGATGAACGCCAAGACGCAAAATACTCCGTGAAGAACAGATGCAGTACTTATTGGAATCTCAGCAAGTCAGTTTCATGGCTCCTCTTGGAGGGTTACGGAACGACTGAAAGAAGTGGCTGGGAATCAAGATCATAGAATCATCTAGGAAGGTCACGGTGGTTTTACTTTCGATATGTCGTTCAGAAAAATATGAATGATTGTTCGAGAGAGAAGTGCAAAACTTGGGGAATATGATGATAAGGTGATTGTGCAAACTTCCTAATTTTGATATTCTATCCAAGTAATAGTTTCACAAAATATTGCCAATCTTATTAAGAGAATACGTTTTGTAGAGGTAAGTTATCGTGTACTAGTCTTACACGTTGCAAATGCTCAGTTATCTTGATTTGTGACAAGCTACATATCCGCTACTTAGGAAATTTGAGCCCATTGTCGCCGACGGCATGCAGGTGACATTTCTCTATAAAATTCCTTCTTTAAATACCAATTTTATTTTGTCAAAGTTGCAATTCGCACATTATCAAAAATACCGACCATATCCTTTGTCAGGCAGTGTGATGATTAAGCGCAATTTTCGGAATAATTCTAACAGGAATTCGCTTTATAGCAAGTTATGCATTTGTAGGCTGTATGCTTTTTGCATTTATCGGAGATCACTGAGAATTATCCGCTTCGATGCAGCTGGACCGATAGATTTTACACGACCGAGCTCATTAAATATGTTCCCGGTAAACACAGCTTGCAGTTTCATCGGGGTGTCAGCGAATGAGGCCGAGACATCTCCCTCACCTGTATTTCGTTCGTTCTGTTAACGTCGGCTACCAGTGGCGCCACCAGGCTCAGGAATGATATTGTGACCAGAGAGCAAAATACTTGCGTTTCTTGGACCATTAGGAATTTCTAGAGGCTTTTATTGTCCGAGGATAGCAGTGGCATCGATGTGCATGTCACTAGAAGGGATTCAAAGCCGTCAAGGTAGTTTTTAGTCCTGCTGCCTATATTATTAGATCTTACTTTGCTGATAAGAGCGAAGAGGCAATTTCCAGCAGGCAGTTCAGAAGACGAAGAAGTGATCACTGGAACACTGTTTCTGTAGTGGTCGTCTCTTCTTCGCCTTCATCTTTTTATTATTATTATTATTATTTTAAATCGTACTTTCCAGGAAAAAAGTCTCGATAGAGCAGGTGTAACATTCCTTACTGAAATGGCCAGAAACTTCTTTGGAAACCCTCAGTTACCATTATGATGATATATGCATATATGAATAAACAATGGTCCTGATTTCGGCAGCTAAAAAGCGGACATTTCACCAGAAGCGGCTTTCATCTCCAGTTACCCAGCTTTACTTCATGCAATAACAAATCACAAATGCGTGCGTTCTGACAATCAAAGTTGCGATTATGTGACGTGATCAGCCTAGTTAAGCTCAGACTCAAGGTGTGAATTAAACCTACTGCTTTGCGGTCAGGAGCAAATTCACACTTTGTTTCCCAAGTTCATTAAGATAGCGTGTGATATCAAAAGTCTCGCAAATGAGTTCAGTGCATTAAAGTAAACTTGCAATTTTTTAGGATACTTTGATGCTAATGCTAAACGCCTTACTGTAGTCATGGTACTACAACTTACATATCTGACCTCACGAGTATTCTAACTTTCTAATTAACAATCGGTCAGAAGGCGAAGGAACTCAGTTTTCCGCCTACCAGATCTCAGTATTTCAAGGTAACATGAATTGCCCTGGATAAACCACAATGTGAGATAAAGTCATACAGGGTTCTAGCAACGAGGACGAACACAGCCGAGAACGTGTCAGTTGCAGACTGAAACAACATTATCTGGTCTGATGTCAAGCACAACGTACACAATATTAGTGATGACTGAAAACAAGAAGCTTGACGGCTATGGCGGTGGAGTTGGCGAATATGTCACAAGGAACGTCACGACAATGCCACTGGGTAAATGCTGCCCTCTTTTTATGCTACATTCCTCCTTACTCGGCACATATTCTGCTGAATGTGATAAGACCTTTCGTTGAAATATTTCACACTTGGTTGCTCAGACTACGGTAGCATCAGTCTGCTTTTTAAAGTAATGGTTCTCGTCAGACCACTGTGTGTGTATTTGGTGTGTGCACGTGACGTGGCAGATAAGCACACTCCCGGTGTCCATTGAAAACGGAGGAGACTAGGTGAGAGAGGGAGACTGGGGTTGTTTAGCTTCATTTTGTAGCTGGTGCTATCGGAGTTAGGCTTAAGAGATAGTGCAAAGAAACGTTCTGTTTCCGCAAAATAAGCACGCACTTGAACAGCGTAAATTCTTAGCTGGGTGCGTTTTATGCAGTCATACCGAACCGTATGCCAGGGACTTATAGCTTAACCGATAAATGCAAGATTCCTGAACAGCACTTCTACATTCAAATATTTTCATAGAATATCAGTCACTCATTTGCAGCTCGGAATAACTTGGATACATGGTCGAGGTTGCCACCCACTCACCATTAAGTTCAACTAAGAAGCAATATGCCCTCCTGTCTCATGGAATTGCCACTCGCAAATCTCTGTCTCGACAAGTAGTTTGCTAATTTGCCTTGGCCCGGGTTACATTAGTTCTTAATTTGGTGAGACACAATTCTTACTTACTGAAGTTATGTCAAACAGTCTTTATTTATAAAACAAGAAATCCCTAACGTTTTATTGGTAGGGAACAACCTCTGGACCTGGCCTCCTGTAAATTTACCTCAGGTTTCTAATAATTTCGCGAATTCACCAACACATGGTTTATTTTTATAAGATTCCGCTTCTTGTTCATCGCAAATATCCGACTTATGTGAACTAATTCGAAAAAATTATATTTCTCATTCGTTAAAAATGTATAAACACCACTGTGTCTGGATTTCAGTTTGCAGAATATTGTGTTCCTTATTTAGTTCAAAACATAGTGCTCTGCAACCATTAAATGGGAAACCCAAGTCCTCTCTGTTTCAGTTAAATGTTGGCTGTGGAACCATGATTGCAGGCGGCCAATTTTCCGCTTAGATTTCTACTTCTGACTACCTAAAACATAGCAAGCAATTTAATGCTTGTGTCATAGTATTATTGCTTTAAAGATGCTAGGCCGAGAAACATCAAATAAAAATGGTACACTGATGGAGTCCAATCTAATCAGCCTTCCCTGTCTTCTGATTTTGGAAACCATGTGATCGACTTCACAAGTTCAATGTTGGTGAACCCCACCGAACGTCAATTTTCTTTTAAATCATCGATATAGGCAGAGGTTGACAACGGAGAGTGTTCCGCCAGAAGTTTAGCCCATTTTGGCACCTGCTTCTTACTGTCTTACGGCCGCACAACTCGCTCGAATGGCCCAAAAGCTAATGAAGATACCCGGCATTCGCCAATATAATCTTGCCCTCATATCATAAAATTATCCCGACAGGCGATATAGATTCACTGCCACAGGGTTTTTTTTTTAGAGAAACGACACCCTCCTAAGCATTCTTACGTCTGTTTGTCACTACGTTCCCTTTAAGAGTTGAAGGTCGCTAAAAGTCGAGAACGTTCTCAACTAACGCACTAACAATATTACGTGGCAAGTAAACAATCAGCTGCCGTGATATCGCACTGCAATCAAGAGAATAAATTTATATGTGAATCTTCTCAAGAAACACGTCATGCATGATCACACTGTTCCATCTAATACTAGAAGTTGACGTTAACTGTACAGCAAAAACCTCAGACGCGTCGGGGTAAAACCCAGACAAGATTCTTTAATAAGATCGTTGAAAAAGCCCATTTATAATATTGTTTTGAACTGTACTGTGACATAAAAAAATGTGTTCGTGAAAGTGCTGCATGAGTTGTCTTACTGAAACAGTTGACCGCTAAATGAAGAACGTCAACGAAATCTCAGTGCAATCTAAACGTCGGGATTATTTTCCATTTTGTGTAAATTGACTTTGGCTGTTCATTTGGCTCCATTCTCGCCCCATCTATTAATTTAGTTATCCAAAATACGCCAGCCAACAGCCATCCGGTACACCATATTTTCAAGGAGAAAGGGAATATTGAAGATGATCTGGATTTGAATTTAAAATTTTTCTTAAATTCCTGCAAAAACAGGTTATATCTCGCAGTTTGCGTAGGTTTGTTGGTTAAATTCTAATTTCACTTTATCGTTAACCCTTAGGAGATATTTTTGCAAGATTATTCTTTTTATTGATTTTCCGGTCTCTATGAACGGATGCGAAAGACTTTTGATAGTTAAGTTAAGGCATTGTGCAGGATGTTCATCGTTTCGGTGCAGATATCTTAAGCATTGATCAATAAATACAAACCGATATTCTCAGCCAATAAACCTTCGACGCTACTTCTCCACATCACTAAACCTACATATATATATATATATATATATATATATATATATATATATATATATTCTCCTTACTAATGCGCTCTATTTTTTTATCACAAAGTAAGCTCGCTCTCGGGGAATCACTCACAGATTTAAATTATGCAAACCTTTCGCAACCTTTGATGAGTTTTGGTACCCAGGAAAGCTATAGGAAAACGTGTCCATGACAAGGACAGAAAACTCTTCACTGAGCTGTTTACCGGTTACGCGTACTCATCATCAGACGGGTCTGAATTATAGCGAGAATACATTTGCTTTCGATAAATTCGTGGCAGCCTGACAGGCTCGAAGAGGAGGAAGAGTTTAGGACCAGCTTCATGAGAACAGGCATCCAGAAAGATGCATTCAAAAGGATATTATCAATTGACTTGAAAATTGAAGGCATTGGTAGCACTGCCGTAGAAAGTATATCATAGGATGGCTCCGACAAGAGCACAAAATATCACGATCTTCTCCCGATGAATTCACTTTCCCAAGCAAAGTATTACCCTTACTCTTAATTTAGTGGCAGTGCGTCTAATGCTTGCTTCCGATCCGCAGTATATGATCTTAACGATAAAACATATCTTAATTAACGCATATTCACTAGCTCATCTAACATCAGTGCAAAGGCATCCACCGTAACATCAAATTCATAATATGCGATCCCAAAGAAAATGACAAATAAGTAATTCAAGTACTCTGATCATTGAGCAGAGACACAATTCCTTGGAAAAATGGAAAATGTTGAAAACTTGAACAATTTTTGTGACATGAGTTTCCGCACGTTTTCGAGGCGCATGATTTGTTAATATGCAAGTAAGTGAGTAAGCAAGACGGTAATGGCACTTTTACATTTTAAAAACGATTTTTCGATGTGTAATATGTATTTCGTGACATTTGGCAGAACGTCGGGTGTTTTTTCTGGTACTAAGGTGGGATACTTGTCAAAAAATCCGATATTTATTTTGCTTAGAGCGGCACCTGCTGACCAACAGCTCAGGCTTACCAGATGCAATGCTAAACGTACCATTTTGTGTCCATCGTGAGAGCATTTCTACTGACATTAAGGTCTATTTGGTGTTTGTCTGGCTGAAATTCCATGCATTATTACTAATTTGTTGATATTGCGTTAATGCACCTGATTTTGCTCCATTCCTGTAGATTCTCTATAAAATGTTGCAATGCGCCTCCAGATCGACGTGGTGGTTGATACTGTTTGTGCCGGAGTGCCAAGCCATCGCCCGACAATTAGAACGATTTGACATCTGCATCGCTCACAAGCCAGCTTCCTTCCTGTGGGCAGCACTATCACGTGTTAAGGATCCCGAACCTTAGGAGCAACAAACCAATTTTATTAACCGCATTCCATGTGCAATTTGCTCTTGCGCTTACGTAGGCCATTCAGGCCGACGACTCGGGACCCGCATAAACAAACGCAAACTGGCCATCCGCCGACGAGATCCCTTGTCTCTCGTGTTCGCGCATGTCGTTGATTGCGACAACCGCTTCAATTGGAAGGGAACTGAAGTGGTCGCCATGGCTGGCACCAAACAGGTACGCAAATTCCTCGAAACTTGGCACTACTGCACAAACAGTATCAACCACCACGTCGATCTGGATGCGCATTACGAAGGTCTTCGTGCAAGTTCCACTGACTTGCGCCCACCTTAAAGCAACAACTGCTTATCCGTGCCCAGCCAAGTGTAACCTCACCGACTCTGCATCTCCCGCCACGTGACTCACTATCAAAAATCTAGCACCTTCCCTCACATGCGACAGCTATCGTAACACGATTAACGGCCCCCAAAAACCACCATGGCATCAGTCTGTCGATGTGACATCTGTGTTCCTAAACCCTCCAGCGTGACAATCCCGACTCTCACTTCTCATTCCGTCTGACGACGGGTTGGTTTTAATCAACTTGAAAATTAATGAGTAAACCTCGATTTTTCCGACGAAATTTCTTTCTTCATATGTATGCTTATATATATATA